>JAWWEY010000099.1:4361464-4377728 GCA_035582745.1 Loriotus luctuosus
CGGCGGGACCCCCCCCCCACCCCCCTCGACCCCCGGAGCCGCACGGAGCCGCCCCGAGGCGCGGGGATGGGCGGGGGCGGGAGCAGCGGCGGCGGCGGCAGCGGCACATCCTTCCCCCGCGCCCCCCTCCTCCCTTCTCCTCCCCCCTCGGCTTCAAAACAAACCGTCACCAAAATGGTGCAGAGGTGAAGGAGGGAGCGGGAGGAAGGGGAAGAGGTGGCGGCTCGGCCTGGGCGCTGCGGGGACAGGTGAGGGCGGCGCGGGACGCGGAGGGACGCGGGACGCGGAGGGGGTGCGGGACACCGAGGGGATGCGGGACACGGAGGGGATGCGGGTGCCGGGTGCGGCACACGGGGATGATCCCGCTGGGTGCTGCCGGTGCGGTGGGGGCAGCACTGGGGGTGCCCGCCCCGCTACGGGGCGCTGGGCAGTGTCCCCGTGGGACCCCCGTGGTGACAGAGCACGAACCCACCCGCGACACTGCGCCCACCCCGAGCGGGACCCGCTGCGGCCTGGCGGGACGCTGGGAGAAGCAGGGCCCGGCGGATTTCGGGGCTCGGGGGTGCCCTCGCTGGCAGGACATAGGGCGATGACATGGGGGCTGCGGGGGGACCCGCCGGCTCGGCTCCGGGTGCCGCTGCGGGCTGCGCTTTGATTGGCAAGAGCAGATTTTGGGTAAATCGAGTCCTGGAGCGTCCATGCCTTGGCCGTGCGCCGGCTCCGGAGCCGACAGCTGGGATTGTTTGTCCGGGGGGGCTCAGCGCCTCGGCTCCATCCCACAGCGGCCGGAGCACGGTGTCGTGTGGGGCCGAAGCGCGTCACTGCTGCCGCGGCCTCCCCGCGGTGCCGAGCGCTCCCTTGGCCGGAGGGACCGGCGGTGCTGAGCGGGGATGCGCTGACAGGGCGCCCGGCATCTGCGGCTCTTCGGCAGCTGTGATGCCCGTTCGACCGCAGCTTATCCCTTCCCCGCAGCTCCCAAACCCCTTCGGCTTTGTCGTTGGTTTTTATTCTTTTATTTATTTGCCTTTTCTCTCTTCGCGCACAAGAGCGGCGTGATCAGTTGTGCCACACACCCTGCACCGTGGTACCCCGTGGTACCCCCAGCTCTGCACGGCCACCAGCTGGGCTGTCCCCTCCTAATCCTCCACAAGTGTCGGAGCTGCCACGCGGTTTTGGGTAGTGACTCCCCCTCGCTGTGGGCAGGGGTCTGGGCAGGGACAGGAACACCTGTGCTGCTGCAAATTCCCCTGGCACTTCAGCTCGGTGCCTCTGCCTGCCCCCACCCCGGGGAAGGCCTGATCCTGTCCCTCCAAAGCCCCTTGTCCCGCAGTGTGTGGTTGTGTATGGGTTTTTGGGCTGGTGTTGATTTGCCAAGGTGGATGTTCTCAAACCGCTGTCCCAGGACAGCCAGCCTGAAATCCTGCTGCTGGTGGAGAAGGGGCTGTGCCGGCCTCAGTGTGACAGGGACGCTCATCAGGCCAGGGGTGCAGGTTTCGTGTGTAGGTAAGGGTTATTCTCATTATGTTCTTTCCTTCCCTGAGCTGATTCAGTGCAGGTGGCCCTGGCTCGGGAGCACTGAGCTGCCCCTGTCTCTTTGGAGCTCCAAAGCAAGCTGCTCGCCCTGCCCTCAGGATCGCTGGAACAGGCTCCTGAAGGTCACAGACCTGTGGATGGGCCTCATGGATCCTCCTTTCCACTCCCACCTTGCCCTTCAGCCCCTGCAGTTGTCGAGCTGAGGCATCTGCACTTGTGCTGGCTCCGAGCAGGTGGCCGATGTCCCCGCAGCAGCAGCAGCAGCAGTGGGGGCCGCTGCTCGGGTTTCGCTGGTGCCTCTGCCACAGCAGGGATTTAACGAGCTCATGTTGAAGGGACATCAGCTCCCACGTCAGGTGGCTCGGGGGTTTCCACTCCTGCCCAGGCTCTCCCCCCAGCACAAACCGGCTCGGGGGCTCCTGGTGCTGAGTGGTCACGTCCCTGTGTGTGCTCAGTCCTGCTGGGGGGCTCTTGGCACCTTGGGAAGTGCTGGCTTTGGCAGTAGGTGACCTTGAGCACGTCCCTTTGCTTCCCCACGCTTTGGTGGTGTTCTCGGAACGGGGGAGGTGGTTAGTGTGTTTAATTCCCCCCTCCTCACTGGTATGGGGCTGCTGGCTCCTCTTGGGAAGTGCAACTGCAGAGCTGGAAAGGGCTGTTGCTATTTTGTGCTGTCCCCGAGCGGGCAGGGCGGAGGCATGGACGGTGCTGGAGTCACCCGGGGTGGATTTTTCCCAGGCTGCCAAGTGAAACAAGTGGGGTCTGAGTCTCATTTAATGCTGCAGCCCTTTACTGTGACTCTGGCAACATAAAGGAGCCTAAATATGGTCATAAACTGCATCCACTTCAAGGTCCCTCCGTGCTGCCAGGGCAGCCTCACGGCGGCTTTGTGAGAGGGAGAACAAAGCCGAAAGTGTCGGACGAAAAGTACGAGAGTGGGACCCAGCTGCCGTGTGCTGGGAGCTGCCTGGCAGGGAGGTGTCCCTGCTGGTGCAGGCCCTGGCTCACGAGGGAAGGATGGGTGTGAGGACAGGGGGAGATGCTGCTTGGCACATCCTGAAGGAGCAGGAGGGCTTCAGCTAGGTGTGGAGAGCGCTGCGTCTCACACCCTGGGCAAGTCGTTTGAACCTAAAAAAGCCTCTGTGGTGAGGGGCAGAAATTGCTTTTCCCTCTTTTTTTTTCCAAGCCAGAATGCTTGCCAGGGTCAGGTTGGCATCGCCTGGAGCGTGCTGGGAGGGAGCCACGATGGGGTGCTGCGTGGCATCTCCTCTGTGATGGATTGAAGGGATGTGGCCTTTTTGGGAGTGAAGGGGAAAGAGGCAGCGGGGTGTGGGTTGCTGACATCCAGTCTGCTCCCCTGGACCATTGCTGCCTTGCTGGGTGCCCCAGCAGCGGTGGTGAGATGCCATGTGGAGCTGTGATGGTGTGAGCTGGCCTGGAAGGTGGTGCCTGAGGCTCAGGAAGTGAGCAGGCAGCATCCCATTAAATCCCGTTAATACCCGGGAGCGCGCATGGAGGTGACCCAAGGCACGGTGAGCTGCACGGGCGGCGGTGGGGCTGCCGAGTCGATGCTGTCCCGGACTTCCCCATCTGCAAGCAGAGCTAAAAATATCCCCCTGCCTCACCCTGCCGCCGTCCCATCTGTTCCGAGGGTGAACTCCTCAGGCCAGGGGCTCTTTCTTATTTTTATCGCTATTTTGGCAGTTCCTGGCGGCGGAGCCGTGCCGGGTTCAGAGGTGACTCTATTGTAGATGACAGTCCTGCTCCCGGGAAGGTTCAGCTCTGCTGCTGAGCCCGCCGCGGTGAACAGAGCCAGTGAGGAGGAGGAAGGAGGAGGAAGGCTGGGGAGGCACGGCAACGTGTGGCACTGGGTGCCCTTGGCTGTGTTTGCCCTCTCCTTGTGCCAGCAGGACTGTGGGGTGCATCACCCCCTCACCTTCCCCCAGCACCGTCTGGGACTTCGCCACTCGATGTGGCTCTCAGGGGTTTGGTTTTGTTTTTTCCTTTCCTTTTTTCCTCTAATTAGAGAAGCTTTCAATAAGAAGCTGAGATTTGTTAATCACTTTGTTTGATCAGAGCTCAGGCAGTGCTGAAGACCTCTAGGTTTTTCCCTCTGCCTGTGTGAGCAGCAGTTTGCTTTTGCTTTCAAGATGGATCTCGCCGTCTGCCTGCCAGCAGCTCTGCCTCCCCGGATCTGTCGGTTTGCATCTTGCACTCCACTTTGCTTTGCTTGTGGTTCTTCTTTAATTTTTCCTTTCCCCTCACTCTTGGTGTCTTCCTGCTGTAGCTCCCCACTGCTTGCAAAACAGACAAGAGCCTTCATCCTTTAAAAAATCCTAAAAAAGTGCCCATGTGGAGAGCAAAGACTTGGTAAATACTCCAGTTTGGAGTGATTTATTCTGGGGGGGGTGAGGTCTAGGTTTGCTTTCTCTTAAATGGGGGCACAGAAGATGGGAGACTTGTGTCTCTGAGCTGCATGGGAACAGTTTTTTGGGGAATGTTGGCCTGGTTTTGTGTGGGTCAAAACAAGGCTGGAAGGACACAGCAGCTGCTCCATGATTCCCAGGCTGCTTCTTAGCTATAGGTGAGCACCTTCCCCTATAGAAAAGGGGGCAGTGACATGAGGTGCATGCCATAGTGGCGGGGATCTGTGTCACCTGGAGAGCTCTGCTCATGGTGACATGTCCTGGCTGACTGCTGGAATGCTGGAGCAGCTGCTGGGGCCTGTTCCCTGTGCTGGCTACTGCCATGTTACCCAGTGGGACTTCAGATATCTCCATGCCCCTCCAGTCCCCAGCAGAGCAGGCGTGTGGTGCTGCTCTTGTGCTGCCACAGTGTCCTGGTGCACGGTGAGGACAAGCTGGAAGGGCAGGGTGGTGCCTGTGCTGGGATGTGCCAGGCTCCTGGCACCACCCAGGAGCCACCCGTGCTGCTCGGTCAGATCCAGCCTCTCTCTTGAGGGTGGCCTCTCACCCTTGTGCCTTTGCTGTCCTTGTCCCAGATCAGTGTGAGGAAGGCACCAGACCTTCCCACCCATCCCAAAGCAGCCAAGGGCTGAGCAGGATGTGTAGGATTTCCCAGATTGCCATCAGCCCTTGGTTTTCCTGGGGGCAGCAATGGCCCAGCTGTGCATGGAGGGGTTCAGCAGCACCCCAGCCTGACCCTGCTGGCTGTGAGTGACCAGCAGGAGCTGGAATGCAGAGGTGGGGAGCTGAGCCCCTGCCATCTGTGCTGGCTGTGCCCTGTCAGCCCAGTGCTGCTGGCACAATGGCTCAAGGTCAAAGCCCAGCACGGTGGCTTTGGGCTGCTGCTGGCTCCCACCTCCAGTCCTGACTCAGTGCTGCTCGGGCTTGGAAAGGGGGTAATTAACTGACCTATTTCTGGGCAGGGAGGAAGAGGAGGAGGAGGAGGAATGGTTTCTCTTTCCAGAGCTTCAAACAGCTTGCTGCAAGCGTCCGGCACAAACCCCAAACCGCTTCCAGCCCTGCAGCCCCCCTGGCTGGGTGCTGGGGGCTGTGGGGAAGGGTGACCTCCCACTGCAGCACTGCTGTTGCATCAGCCTTTGGTGTTTTTTTTTTAGGAAGGAGGCAGGACAAATCCATGGCTCCCAAATTATTTTTTTTTACCTTTTTTTCCATCCCCAAAAAGTAGTAATGAGATTTGGGAAGCGATATCTGCCTGTGGGGCCAGGTCCTTGACCCGAGCCCACCCCAGGGCTGCCAAGGGATCTTCTTAGGATTTCTAGTGGGATTTCTCCTTCTCCTCTCTCTGCCTTCTGCCTAGGGGGATTATCAGCATCTACTGTGTGATGGATCCTGCAGCTCATGGCCCCGGGGCTGCTGGGGCTGTGGGCCTGGGGGTGCCTGCTCTGGAGGCCGTGGTGGAGCTTCAGGTGCAAGGTTTTATTGATGGATATAAGCAGTGGTTATAAATAGCCCTGCTTGGAAGTTTTCATCTTCTTTTTTAAATGGAAGCGCCTTTTGGAACAAAGTGACTTTCCTCCATCCTTTTCGAAAGCATCTTTTTTTCTCTTCTTATTTTGAAGATGAAATTTTTCTTTTTACTCTTGAATTTTTTCCTTTCCGATTTTTGGAAGGTTTCAGGGAAAAATTGCTGGGCGCCATATCCAGGAATACATCCCATGTTGTGCAGGTGGGGAAAATATGTGGGGTCAGATTCATCTGGTTTGGTTTTCCTTAAAAAAGAAATTGAGAATTGGAAATGTTCATGGCATCAGTGACAATTTTCTATCAAAGCAGACAAAATCTGAGGGGCAGGAGTTTGCTTAAACCTGCTGCATCAAGTGTAAAAAAAAAAAAGTTAAATAAATTAATTGGATAAAGAACTTCTGTTCAGTAAAAGACTGGCAACATTTCTGGGTTTCTGTCTGGAATTTTTCAGTTGTAAAACCTGAAATCCTCCCCCACCCCTAGCAGTAACCTTGAGACATGGTGCCGGAGCAGGAGTTTCCACTGACAGGGAAGAAAAAAATTACAATAAAGAATGTGGACAAATTATTTTGACTGACCAGGCTTTTTTTATTTTGCACGGGCCGTCACCAAGACTGTCCTGCCCTGCAGCTGCTGTGCTCAGTGCTGGGAGCAGGAGATAAACTGAGGGGCTGGGGCAGGGAATGGCAGGGATCAGGCTCCAGGCATGGGTGCTCTTGGTCCATGGGGAAGAACTTTCTGGGACAGCCAGAAATGTGTGTTTTTCACCCATTTTGGGTATACAGAGGCAGAGAGTGGCTGTGTGTTTGTGTAACTATAGGTGAGGGCTGAGCTGTCGTGCTTTGTCTAAATATCATGACAAATGGCCCCGTGGAGCTGGTACCCACCCAGGCTTCTTGTTGGCATCTGAGTGAGCTGCCAGCCCTGGGAGGAGCAGCCACTTTGTCCTGATGGCAGTGGCTGGGAATGGTGTCCATGCCTGGGGTGCAGTGTCCTGTGGCACCCATGGCACCTCCTCTGGGTGGGCACCCTGGAGCTGCTCGGCTCGATGATGGGTGGCAGCTTGGGGTGGCTGAAAACCCCACAGTTTGTGAAAATCCTGGTGTTGCTGCAGCCTGGCTCTGCCACAAGCTGGGAATTCCTGCAGGAGCTCTGGCTCTGTCGGGTATGTGGTGCTTGGACTGGTTCAGAACTTGCTGGAAGAACCATGGGGGAAAGCAAAGTGTTTGTGTGTCACCAAGCATCTCTGGTGCTGGCACCGCTGGGGAGGTCATGGAGGTGAGGAGGTGCCTCTAGGCACAGTTATCACAGACTCGTGGAATGGTTTAGGTGGGAAGGGACCTTAGAAATCATCTCATTCCAACCCTTGGGTTTATCCCAGGGGGTAAACCACATGTTCCCTGGAGACGTGTCTCTGCCCCTAGGAAAACCCTGCGGCAGCAGCAAGTTCATTTCAATAACTGGAACAGGATGTGGAAGGGTTGGGTTAAGGCAGGGCTTAGCTGGATGTGGGGCAGTTTTCCATCAAGTATTCCAGTGTGGAGCAGCACTTGGGATCCCATGGACAGCCTGTGCATGCCAGCTCTCCTCTGTGGGGGCACTGGGATGCAGCCAAAGCCAGGCCTTATCTCCAGCCTCACCCCTTGGGTGGTGCTTTCCCAGAGAGCTCCATGTACCACTGGATGTGTGTGGCTTTGCATGACTGAGGAGGATTTGACACCCCATCTTCAGGCTTTGAAACACGGGGATCCATCACGGATCCATCCATCCTCAACCTTCCCTGACTCCGCGGCCGTTCCTTCCCACGCGCCGGCAACGAGCCACCGGGAAAACTCGCACCTCTCGGCTCGCTCGCTCAAAAATATCCCCCAGTCCTGCACATGGATGCTGCCAAGATGGGGAGTGGAGCCTGCGCTGCCTCTTAGCAGAAATCTGTCGCCTCGCTCGGCGGTGGGGAGGCTGGGAGGGGAGGCTGGGATCTGCCGAGCGCTGAGCCCCGGCGCTTTCGAAAATAGAAGCAGAACAAATGGTTGGAGCAAGATGCTGGTGGTGAAGGCAGCCAAGGCCTCTTCCCGCGGCAGCTGGTGGCTGCTTCTTGCTCCTCCATCAATCCTCTCCCCCAGAGCTGGCATTTCCTTGCGGGGGGAGAGGTGAACATCTGGCTCTTGGGGCGGCCTGGGGCGCAGCGATGCTTTATTGGGTTCGGTGTGGCGCCCTGGGGTTTGGCACAGATGAGCTTTGAGCGAGCCGTGAGGATGGCAGGGCAGGAGGAGATTCAGTCAGTGTGAGATAAGGAGGAGATGGTCGGGTGGTGCCAGTTCCTGGAGGGACTTTGTCCCAAAACAAAGGGACACGTGCTGGGTCGAGCTGTGGGCACGTGGGCACGGCGTGGCTGACCTGGTGTCTGACAGCTGAGCACGGAGCTGCTGTGCCTGCTGCCACAGGAGGGGTGGGGGTACCATGGGGTGAGTTCCTGGTGGCTCCTGGTGGTCCCAAGGGTCGTGAGAGCTCCTGGAGAAAGGCCAAGGGTTGGGTGCCTCCTGCTTCCCCATGGGCGCTGCTCTGGAGGGGACAAAGCTGCCTGTCCTTGTGCCAGCCACTGGCACCCAGGAGAGGAAAATGGTGAGCCCAGCTCTCAACACAGATTGAGAGAGTTTGAAAAAGTTCTGGTAGTTGCTCTCAGGTCTTTCAGCTCAAAGGCCAGATGTGAGTGTGTGCTTTGTCGGGCAGGATTTCACACCTGCCTTTGTGCTGGAGAGAGCTGCTCCAACTGGACGAGGTGGAAGTGGGAAGGTTGGGAAGATGCTTTCCTTATGGGAAGATGTTCTTGCCTTGTCCTTTCCAGTGGAGAGGACCAGCCACGGTGAGCTCAGCATCTGCCTGGGTGACCTTCAGCGCCTTTGCTTGGAGAGAGAGGCTGCTTTGCATGTCCTCTGCCCTGCCAGCAGCACTTGCACCGAGCATCGGGGTCTTTTTGTTATGCAAATGGAGCTTTGGTTTTAGCTTCTCAGAGATAAATACCTTTGAGGCTAAATTTGGAGCTCGGGGCACTGCTGAAAGCGCCCTGATGGCCCAAGGCCTGACAGGTCAGATGCTGAAGGTGGTAGTTTGGGTGTTTGCTCCCCTTCGGGCTCGGAAACAAAACAGTCACGATATTTTTTCCACCGAGCTTATACAAGATTTTTTGCAGCGAGGAGCAAGCACCTTGAGTCCTGCTGGGGGCTCCTTGGCATCTGCTGCCGCCCTGCACTGGAGTTCCCATTTTAGCAGTGATGTGCTGTGGTTTTATTTAGGCTTTTTGAGCTCAGGACACCCTTTTGTCCCAGCTCCCTTCCAGGATCCTCACTGAGCTGTGCCTAGGCATCAGGGCTCCAGTGCAGGACTGAGACAGTGATATCTCAGTGCCCACCTGGGTTTTGTGGTCAGGATCTCTCTCCCACCCCTCAGAGAGGCTGAGGGGTGCAGGCAGCATGACCAGAGGATGCAGTGCCAAGTGCCATGCACCAGACCGGAGCTTTTTCTCACCTCCCCGCTTGTGCGTGGTGTGGACCTGGCATCCCCAGGGGCAGCGTGGCTTCCTTTGGGACCCCGTGAGTCCCTGGCAGCCCGTCTCTCTTGTGATGGGGTCATGGGCCGTTGGGCTGGCTTTGGGCAGAGGTGTTTGTGTACGGTTTTATTTTTATTTGTGCGCCTTTCGGAAATTTTTCGTCACAGCAGGTGCCGGTTCAGTGCCCGGCAGCGGGGCTGAGAGCGGGGTGGAAACGTGGCTAAAACTGGTTGGGCTTCTGTTCATAGTTTTGCTATTTCTGTGCCACAGGAGAGCTTGAAATCCCTGGGGTCTGCATGGGGCTGAAGCCATTGGGTTCCTGATTCATCCCTTCTGTGGGGTCACCTGCCAGCCTAGAAACTCACAGACATCAGCCCAGGGGCTCTCTAGGGCTGAACCAAGGTGGTGTGACCTTAAGAACACCCAGAGGTATCTCATGGGCAGTGCTGGGTTTTATTCTAACAGAGCACAGGGTCTCCCACATCCTGCTCACCATGGGATGCCTTGGGGACCTGCAGGTGGAAAGGAAAGCTGGTAGGAAATAGAGGTAAAAAGAGAGGGCAGCTCTTTTGGAGCTGCTTCTTTGTGAAGTTTCGGCATCAGCTGCGTGCTGAGCTGTGGAGGGCTGGGCTAAGGCCACCCCAAAACAGGGTGGTCCTGCTCAGGGGCACCTTGGGTTCCAGAAGGTTTTTGGGGGGATTTAGGACTTGTTGCTATGTCCAGGCAGGGTGGCAGCCTGCACCCCCCAAAGCTCTGTGGGGTCAGGAGTGCCCATGCCCAGGGAAGCTGCTGTGCCAGCGATGCCCCAAAGTGAGGCCAAGGCACAGGAGCAGGTCCCCATTCCGGGGAAGAGAAGGCTCCAAGTAAACCTTGGAGTCCTTTCCAGTGCCTAAAGGGCTCCAAGAGAGCTGGAGATGACTTTGGACAAGGACCTGGAGTGACAGGACAAGGGGGGAATGGCTTCACACTGACAGAAGGCAGGGTTAGGTGGGATATGGGGAAGAAGTTCCTCCCTCTGAGGGTGGTAAGGCCCTGGCAGAGGTTGCCTAGGTTGCCCCATCCCTGGAAGTTCCAAAGGCCAGGTTGGGCAGGGCTTGGAGCAACCTGGTCTAGAGGAAGGTGTCCCTGCCCATGGCAGGGGTTGGAATGAGAACATCTTTCTGGTCCTTTCCCACCCAAACCATTCCAGGATTCCATGATCCCCTGCATCCTTTCAGCCTGCTCCTCCAGCCTCTGCTGCCCGAGCAAAGGTGCTACCTTGTTTCTTTTCTTTTTTTTTTTTTTTAATTCTTTTTTTCCCTAAAAATGCATTACCAGTGCAACTCATCCATATTTCCACCACCTTCTCCCTCCTGTTCTCACGCTGAAGTCTATAATGCTGAAATTATAGCATCCCCCTCGTCACCATGGCAACGCTCAGGGATGTATTTAAAAAAAAAAAAAAAAAAAAGACCAGAAGCCCTCCAAGGATTATGACTTCAGTGAGGGATCAGGCTGGAGGGGAATCTGGGTCATGGCTGGAGCAGGCTTTTCTTTCAGCCTGTCTTCAGTAATTCCCCTTACAGCACCCGGGGCCGCGTCAGGGCAGGGCAGGGCAGAGCTGCCACTGGCACCCATGGGTGCCCTCCAGGGGCTCCAGCTGCTCTGGAGGGTGCTGCCCCCCTCTAAATGAGCCTGCTTATTGCCCATGTACCCTCTGGGAAAGAGCATCCTCTGCAAGCTCAGGATTCCCACCCAATATCGAGGTGTTTTAACCACTGCAGGAGTGCCAGAGCCTCACTCCCCCTCCACCCCGCTCTGTGCAGTGCAAGCTTTCTCTCTCATCCCCCAAAATAAACAGGGCTTTTTTTTATATAATTTTTTTTTACTCCTCTTCTTCTTTTTTATTTTTTTTTTCCTCCCTTTTTCCACACCCCCAGAGCCGCTGTTGCTGGTGGCAGGGAGCCCAGACTCTGTAGGAACTCAGAAATGCTGCGAATCCAAGCCCTGGCTGCCCTCTCAGTTTCGCAATCCTTTGGAAGGGGGGGAGAGAGAAGGAATAAAATGGGAGGGGATTTTTTTTGATTTTTTTTTTCTTTATTAGAGATTTATAGACTTTCCCACCAGTAGGGACAAGGAGCTGGAGCTGAGCGGCCAATTTCCTACAGTAAGTTTCCAACACTGCTCCTCTCTGGCCACTGCAAAACCCTCTGCAGCCTCTCCTCTGGTGGGTTGGGTTGGTTAAATTTTTGGAAAACCATGGGAAATGCTGGCATTTCCAGTGCTGGGGGAGGGGTTGGCAGGGTGAGGGGCTGCTGATGTGGGGGGTGGTGGGCCAGCACCTCCCATGGGCTAGGTGATGCTAAGGGCCAGGAAAAATCAGCTCAGGTGGTGTTTTTTGAGCAATTAAAGCCTTTTTTCTACCTGTTTTTTTTTTGGTTGCATGCGAACCCTTTGGCTTTGGGCTTCGTGGTGGTGCCTGAGAGCTGCTCATGGCTGCTGGTCCCTCCAGCCAGGCTCAGTGCTGCTGGGGCACGTTCCCTGCTGTCCTCATCCCCCTCAGCCATTTGGCCTCTTGAGGTTTGTGGTCCATTTATTTTTAGGTAATTGCAGTGTCCGGGCGTGGAGAGGCCGCTGGGTACCACGCAGCCGGACAAGGGAGGGGTTTGTTGGCCAGTTGTATTTTAAGCAGTTGGTTTCTTACAGGAGAGAGCTTGTGCAGCTCCTTGTGCACTGGTGTGGAGGGGCCCAGCCAATGCCACGGTGGCTCCTGTCCCCACAGATGCCACTTTACCCCTGCCTGGTGCTGGACATGGGGCAGGGTGTGAGGGTTCAGCTCCTGGCCCTTCTCTGCACCCTCGTGCAGGATCTGACCCTCTGCCAGTGCTCCTGCTGGAAGAAAAAATCCTCCCTTAAGCTGTGCCTGGATGAGATCTGAGTGCTGGCAGCTCTGCTCCCAGTATCCAGTGATTAATGGGATTAAATTGGTGCCCCTAGTGAGGTTTTTTTTCTTTTGCATCTGGTTTTCTCAAGACTTTTTAAGCAGGGGGAGGCCGGGGCCATGTCGCACTGAGATCTGATTAGATAAGGGAGAGCTGCCTGTGAACAAAATTCCTACCGGATAATTATTTATACCTCCATGTGCGTCACTAATAAACATCTGGACCTGCTCCAAACATCTTCATTTGATTTGTTTTGTAGTCTCTCAACAGGGATGTTTCTCAGCTCCCCACCTCCCTCTTGTCGCGTGGCTTTTGAGGACTTGGCTGAAATGAGGGGTGGGTTGGAGCAGTTGCCCCCCTGCTCGTGGGATGAGCCCATCCCTCAGCACCAAGCCTTGCTTGCCCATTTCCCCCTGGGCATTTGCACTCTTGGGGCTGCTTTAGCAAATTCCCACTCCTGGATGCCCGTGATGGGGCGACAGTCACGTTGCCCTTTCTCAGGAGGAGAAAATATGTGGTGTTGGTGGTTGAAGAAAAAAATATGAGTGGTCAAAACAAGCCAAAAAGCAACCCCAGATGTGTTGCCTTCTATTTTAAACATCCTCGTTTGATTTGGGGGCGAACCAGACTCCTGACCTTTCGGAGCACGTGGGGCTGGCAGTCACGCCAAGCTCTCCCAGGCCAGGGCTGACTTCTTGCTCTGTTTGTGTAGAGCCAAGAAATTACTATTAATAACTTTCCCTGAATGAGAGCTGAGTACCTGCTTCCCTGGGGCTCCTTGGAAGGCTCCGGCTTGGGCGGATAACATCAACAGTCATTATGAACGGGACTGAGAGCATCGGGCGCAGCTGGGATGCAGATGGGAAGGGACTGATGTGGGAGGGGAGAGATGAAGGAAGCCTCTGGCTGGCTGTGAAGCGCCTTGGGCAGGGCTTGCAGGCGCCACGAGCCATTTTTTGTGTGTTCTTCCATCCTTTTTACAGCCCTGGCCCCTCTTTGCACGAATGCGATGCAAAAACCATCCCGAGTCGGTGGCGAATGCCAGCTCCATCTATGTTGGCTCTAATCTGGGTCTCACCTCTGCTGGGCTCTCAGGAGGAAAAAAAAATAGATAAAAAAGTTTCAGTACTGCACCCAGCCTTAATCTCTTTAAACTGTATTTGGCTAATCCTTCATTAGGATCTCATTGTGAGCTTGTTATCCCGTTAGGGCTGAGCCGTGCGTGGCGGCGCCCGCCGAGCTGGGTGGGAAGGGAAGGGAAGGGAAGGGGCTGCCTTGGCCCAACCTCCTCCAGGATGTGCCAGCAGCACCAGCCAGGTGGGCTCAGCTCTGTGGGGATGGGTGTGTGTGCTCTGTGCTGCTGCTGGGCTGGGCTGGGTGCTGGGGGGTGCCGGGGTGCTGGTTTGGTGTGAACTGCGGGGATGTTTCTATTTCTTTTTGCCTTCCCATCCATTCCTTGGTGTGCCCATCAGGAGTGTTGGAGCTGGGGAGAGGGGTGTCACGTAGAATGTGCCGGTTTTGGTTTGTACCAAGGCTTGGTCAGTTTTTAGGTCGTTTCTGGGAGCACCAAGGGCAGGGTTTTAGCTGGTTGTTACCCTGGAAACCGGCAGGAGGTGACCCCAGGGGTCTCACCAGGAGCAGGGTGTGCACTGATTCCCCTTCCTGCTGCCACGAGAAGGGCATCATTTGGACCCAGCATGGGCAGGCAGGTTCCTTCCTTCAGTGAGAGCTGCTGTCCCACTGGCAGGCTGTGCTTGTGCCCTGCTTGGTGCTGCTGTCCCCTGTCCCAGGGGGCACAGCCGTGCCGGCACTTTGCACCCTCCCCTCCACTTGGGGACCTTCTCAGAGTGACTGGCAATGCCAGCAGCTCTGCAGCACCCTGAGGGCTGGGATACCTGCAGGCCATGTTTCTGGAAGTCCTTGGAGGAGGAGGAGGAGGGTGTAGCTGAAGAAGTGGGGTGTCCACCCTGCTGGGTGATGGAGCCGTGCAGGCTGCGCTGGCCCAGGAGCAGGAGATGGTCTGCAGAGTGGTGCAGAAAGCAAAACAAAACCCACACACCCACACATTCCCACAAGCACACAGGCAGTGAGCAGGCAGGAGGGGATCTGCCGGCAGCCAGAGTCGAGGCTCGAGTTAATTTGGTGGAAAATGAAAACCATTGCGGCGAGCGAGAAGGTTCCTGCCTTTTCTTTTTCCTTCCTCAAAGAAAAACATTCGGTGGGATTTTTTACCTTCCCCAGGTTTTGTTTCGTGCAAAAATGTGGCTCTGAAGAGGAGCCTGGTGGTTAAAAGAGTTGCTGCCTGTTTTGTACTTTCCTGGCCGGCCTCCTCCCTGCTGGAAGGTCTCGTGGGCACATGTGTCACCATGTCCTTGTCCACTTCTGCACTGGGTCGAGGCAGGGAGGTGGCTCCTGTGACATTGCTCAGTGAGTGACAATGAACTGGGCTCTAAGCTTTGCCTGAGAGCCTTGGCTGGGGTGTAAATTAATGCAGGTTTATTTGCCTCCAGATTGGGGAGCATCTCTGCAGGTCGTGCTGGGGCACGAGGGCACAGTGAGGGGCTCGTGGCATCGTTCACCTCCTGGAGATGGGGTCTGTGCAGGGACATTCTGGTGTGGGACTGACAGACTGGGCACAGTGAGGGCCTTGTGGCATCGTTCACCTCCTGGAGATGGGGTCTGTGCAGGGAGATTCTGGTGTGGGACTGACAGACTGGGCACAGTGAGGGGCTTGTGGCATCGTTCACCTCCTGGAGATGGGGTCTGTGCAGGGACATTCTGGCTGTGGGACTGACAGACTGGGCACAGGGGCACAGTGAGGGGCTCGTGGCATTGTTCACCTCCTGGAGATGGGGTCTGTGCAGGGACATTCTGGCTGTGGGACTGACAGACTGCTTCTGGCTGGGGCTGGGGTGGTGCTGAACCTGTCCTGCTCCCCCCGAGGGGCTTCCCCTCTCCACCAGAGCACCTTGGAATTGTGAACTGTTGTGAGATAAGATTTATGCTGCCTTTCATCTTTCCCCCATCTTTCCTCACCTTTCCAGAAAACGAGCATAGTGCAATCCAGGAGGATTGGATCCCTGGGATTTGCTGTCCTTGCCTGGCTTTTTCAGCCCTTTGGGGTGCTCCTGTCACTCTGGCTGTGGCTGTGCTGCCCTGCTCCCCATCCCTGGGAAGGTAGAGCTTTTCCAAATGCCTCTCTCCCCTTTTCCTGTGCCTATAATTAGCCCTGGCTCCCCGCCACCATATACTGTACGATCCTGGAAAGAGGTCATGGCTTTGCTGAAATTCTTGGGAACAGAGCTGCCTCTGCAGCTGGGAAAGCAGCGCAATTTCCAAGCAGATAAGAAATAGGGCAAATGCAATTCTGTTCCCTGCTGTAATTTATGGGCTCTGGGGATGGCATCCAAGGGCCTCCTCCCTCCTCTGGCTCTCCACGTGCTTGGGAGAGTCTGGGTGGGTGAAGAGGTTCCAGCTGGTTCCCAGCTCTGCTGTCCTGTCCAGTGGTCCTGTCTTCTCCTGGGCTGCTGGGTCTGGTTTTCCCCTTCTGCTGGATCCTGTTGAGGTCTTGCCCAGGACTGGAGAAGGAAACAAACGCATTTTTGGGTGTGTGTGGTCCTTTTCAGTTCTAAAACTTCTCATTTTTATCAACTTCCCCAGAATGGAACTTCCTTTGCAGCAGGAAAAGGATCATCTTCTTGACCTTAAAGGTCTTTTCCAACTGAAATGATTCTGTAATTCTGTGATTACACAGTCTCTGGGCAGGTGAGGAACAGGACTTGGCTTTTCTTCCAAGGAAGGCAAAGCCCATAGAATCAGAAGGGTCTGCAGCAGCTGGGGAGGGTTTTCCCACCTCTAAATCCTCCTGTGCAAACTGGTGAAAAACTCAAAGTGAAAAGAGTATTTTGAAAAGAGAAAACTCCCCTCTTCAGAAAAGAGAGACAGAAACACAGCAAAATCCCCTGGTCAGAAGTTTCCCAAAGTTTTGCTGTTGTTTCTCTGCCCCTGTACAGTTGTTCTGAGACAAAACCAGGATAAATCCACCCCAAAATAACAGGATTGGAGAGCAAGGGCTTGAGTTTCCATTCCAGCAGAGACTCCACACGTGCTGTATCCCCCTGGCAGCATCCTGCTGCTGAGCTGTTCGTCCCTTTCCAAAGGAGAGATTAGCTAAAAAAACCATGAGATTAAAAAGCAAAACACTTTCCATTTGTTGTAATTGGCTTCTGGGCCAGTGAGCTGCTTCCCTTCCCTTCCCTTCCCTTCCCTTCCCTTCCCTTCCCTTCCCTTCCCTTCCCTTCCCTTCCCTTCCCTTC
>JAWWEY010000099.1:4381412-4398776 GCA_035582745.1 Loriotus luctuosus
TCAGCCCCTGGAGCGGGGAGCCTGCCCAGCTGTGGCTCCCTGCACACCCAGGGTGTTCCTGCTCCCGCCAGATGTGCCAGCTGTGCAGAGAGGACAAGATGGGCACTGGGGGTTCTGGGCTCAGTTTTGGGGTCTTCCTTGTGCTGCTGTGCCAGCAGGTTGGGACAAGAGGTGAGTGGCTTGCTCAGGGGGAGGAAATTGGGGTTTGAGAGATGCTTGTGTGTCCAGCTCTGTGGTTCACATCCCCTCTCTGTGCCTCAGTTTCCCTGCCTTGGGAGGTGCTGGGATCACTCCCTGCTGCCCAGTGCTTGCCCAATGGACTGGCATTGCCCTGTCCTGCAGCAGTGTCAGCCCCTGGAGCGGGGAGCCTGCCCAGCTGTGGCTCCCTGCACACCCAGGGTGTTCCTGCTCCCGCCAGATGTGCAGGGAGCTGGGTGGCCCAGCTGTGCAGAGAGGACAGAAACAAGATGGGCGCTGTGAGCCAGAGCAAAGCCCAGTCTGTCTCTGCTCTCCAGCCTGCCCAGGGCCCCCAGCAGCCCCTGGTCACTGTGTGCTGGTGCGTGGCTCTGCTCCGGGCGCCGTGCCCGGCCCCAGCCCCGCTGCACCTCCGGCCGCCCCCACGGCCACGCAGCTGCAGGTTTCACTTCTGCATCTCTGCTGCCCAAGGGGAACTCAGCCAGCCAGAGTGAAACTCGGCGGCTCCAACGGTTGCACTTGTGCCACCACCCCCCCCTCGACGCCCCCTCATGTCCCCGTGGTCCTTGCAGGGCCAGCAGCCGCTGTTGCAACACTTGCAGTGACAGCTGTGCTGCTCTGACCTTGCCTGGAGCCTGCAGAGCAGCTCCGGCTCCCCTGCCCGAACCCAGGGCTGTGTTTGGTGCCATGCAGGGGGGCTTGGTGGAGCAGGGAGTGAGCCCTGGCAATTCCTACCCTGCCTGGATCTAGGTGCCTTCATGGCATCCATCTGTGGGGGTTGGAGGAGGGGGGGTGAACCCCAATAATTCCTACTGCCTGGATCTGGGGTGCCTTTGTGCCATCCCTCCATGGGGTTTGGTGGAGCAGGATGTGAACCCCAACAATTCCTACTGGCTGGATCTGGGATTTGGAGGAGCAGAGTGTGAACCCCAACAATTCCTACTGGCTGGATCTGGGGTGTCTTTGTGCCATCCTTCTGTGAGGTTTGGAGGAGCAGGGGTGAGCCCCAACAATTCCTACCCTGCCTGGATCTGTAGTGCCTTTGTGCCATCCTTCTGTGGGGTTTGGAGGAGCAGGGAGTGAGCCCCAACAATTCCTACCCTGCCTGGATCTGTAGTGCCTTTGTGCCATCCCTCTGTGAGGTTTGGAGGAGCAGAATGTGAGCCCCAACAATTCCTACCCTGCCTGGATCTGAGGTGCCTTCATGACATCCATCTGTGGGGTTTGGAGGAGCAGGGGTGAACCCCAACAATTCCTACCCTGCCTGGATCTGGGGTTTGGAGGAGCAGGGGGTGAACCCCAAGAATTTCTACCCTGCCTGGATCTGTGGTGCCTTTGTGCCATCCTTCTGTGGGGTTTGGAGGAGCAGGATGTGAGCCCCAACAATTCCTACCCTACCTGGATCTGGGGTGCCTTTGTGCCATCCCTCAGTGGCGTTTGGAGGAGCTCAGTGCAGGTGGTCATGCTCTGCGTGTGCTCCTGGCACAGCTGGCTGGTGCCATGGTTCTTGGGCACTGCTCACCTCTGCACTGCCATGCTTTGTGCCACTGGAGGTGGGTTTCCTCCTCCTGTCCTCCTTTCCACAGCCCCTGGTGCTGTGCTGCTGGGACTGGCACCGCTGCATGGTTGGGAGCTGGGGCTCCTCGCTGTGTTTGCTGCCAGCCTGTCCTGCCTGATGCTCCTGCTTGGAGTGAGATCTCTCCCAGTTTGTTCCTTCACACCTCTTGGTGTCAGGCCAGAGGAAAACCAACTGGAAAAGGCTCAACAGGTCTAATTAAACCTTGGAGATATTGGCTGGTGCAAACTGAAGGCTGGGCTGTGGCTGAGATGCTTTAAGTTTTGTGGACTGGGGAAATGGAGAAAAATGGAGAAAATAATTTTTCTTCTTTTTTCTTTTTTGTTTTTTTTTTCTTTTTTCTTTTCCTTTTTCTTTTCCTTTTCCTTTTTTTTTTTTTTTCTTTTCCTTTTCCTTTTTTTTTCTTTCTTTTTTTTTCATTTTGCCTGCTCTTTGCTGTTGTTGGGACTCCCTGAGACTGACATGGCCCAGCTCTGGGAAATGGGCTCTAGGATCTCCCTAGTTTGGGGTGGGAGTCCATGAGCACCTGGCAGAGGAGCAGAGGGCTGGGTTGGGAGCCCGAGGTGGGGAAGTTTGGGTTTGGCATCCAAATGTTTGCAGCCCTGAGCCCGTTGCTGGAGGAAACATGAAAAAAGGGGAAGGAGAGATTGCGGTCAGGGCTCTTCCCCTCCGCAATCTGCGCCTCCCTCTTGGCCCCTCCAGCCCCAGAGCTGCTTCTGCTGCCCATCCATCTCCCCTGGGCTTTCCAGATGTGAGCTTGGAGCTCCCCATGGCAGTGGCCATGGTTATTTATTTGGGGGTATTATGTGTTATTATATGTATGTATGATGTAAGCAGGGGTTGTTTGTATTTGGGGTTTATATACATGGGAATAAATTTGTATTTGGGGGTTTTTCTCTACCTGTGGAAAAAAAATATATATGTATTTGGTGGGTTACATCTATGGTAATGTATGTATTTTGAGAGGGCTATGTACATGGGAATATATGTATTTTTTGGAGTTATATATGTGGGAATATATATGTGTTTGAGTGGGCTCAGCCATCCGTCTCCACTGGGCTTTCCAGCTGTGTGCTTGGACTCTCCATGGCAGTGGCCACAGTTATTTATTTGGGGGTATTATATGTTATTATATGTATGTATGATGTAGGCAGGGGTTGTATGTATTTGGGGTTTATATACATGGGAATGAATTTGTATTTGGGGGTTATCTATACATATGGGATATATATATGTACACACATATGGGATATATTTATCTATACATATGGGATATATTTATCTATACATATGGGATATATATATATCCCATATGTATAGATAAACCCCCAAATACAAATTTATATATATACAAATAATACAAATTTTTATATATATATATATATGTTTGGTGGGTTACATCTATGAGAATATGTGTATTTTGAGAGGGCTATGTATATGGGAATATATGTATTTTGGGGTCTTATATATGTGGGAATATCTGTGTGTTTGAGGGTGTAAGCAAAGCCTGGCTGTGTGTGGCACAGGGGCTGCTGAGCATCAGCTGAGCAGATACCCAGGGAAGTCACCAAAGCCATTCCAGCACATCCTCCAGGATCCTTATGGGCAGCTTGGAGCAGCTCCCTGCTGCCTTGGATGGCAGGTTGTGCCAGCCTGACTGCATCAATTACAAATGGGGATCCCAGGAGGTTCCCCTGGTTCTCCTGCCCTCAGGAATTTTGGTTGGTTACTTGGTGAAACCAAAGCTTTGGTTTTCAAACAGGAGCAACATTAGCACCCGCTCAGCATTTCTGCCCCAAAGCTGGGCATAAAGATTGTCTTGTCTTTACCCTCTCTCTCCCCTTCTTTTTTCACTCAGAAAGGGGAATTCACTTGCCTTTGCCACCTCCATCCTTCCCCTATGTGTTTTTTTCCCCTCAGTTTATAAAATAACAGCATTTTGAAAACATGATACCTTCCCCCATCCCTGGGCAGCATTTTTCTGTTTGTAACGAGAAGGTTTGGAAGGCACATGTGTGGTGGGGTGAGCCCTGGGAGTGGCCGGTGGCCTGACCCAGCCCCAGCCCCTCAGCAGGGCCTGTGCAGGTCGAATGTCACCTTTTGAAATGCTCCAGAGGTTCTGGGAGCAGTGCCAGGATCCTCTCTTGGCAGGGCAAAGGACGAGCATGGACGGGCAAGGGAGCTGGCAGTGCCACTGAGTGGGGGCTTTGCTCCTTTGTACCGGCTCAGAACATTGCAAAATGGGTTCTTGGGGGTTCACTGGGGTTTGCTGGTGCTGGAAGTCCCACCAAAGGTCCAAAGGGCAGCAGATCCTGCAGCTTGGGCAGGGTGTGAAGCAGCTCTAAAGCTGCTGGGCTGGAGAGGGTCAGGGTCTCAGGACTGTCACCCCACATGTGCTGTCATCCCTGTTCATTGAACCCTGCAATGTCAGAATTATCTGCAGGCTGAACCCCCCAAAACCAATCCTGCTCCCTCTGGAGTTCCCCTACAAGGGCAGCTCATCTGCCACATTGGGTCAGCAAAGGCACTGCTGTTATTTGTCACCATGTGGGCACTGTGGCACAGCCAAGGGCTGGGTGGGGTCAGCTGTTGTCCAGAAATCATCATCCTGATGGCCTGGTGGGCTCTGGGAGCCAGGGATGTGGCTGCTGGCACCACCAGCCCTGGGCAGTTCTGTCAGTGCAGGAGTCTCTGAGTGGTGACTGTGGCTGTGCTGGCTGTCCCATGGCACCATGGGCATCCTGGGCATTCCTGGCGTGTCCAGCAGCATCTCCCACTGAGAGGAAACAGCTCTGTACAGACATCTGAGGTCTGGCCTGGCCACATGTCCCCCACTGCATCCTGCTGGGCTGTGGAGCTGACCCCAGTCGCCCCAAAGCAGAGGCAGCCTTGGCCACATCCTCCTCTCAGCCTGGCCTGTGGTCCCTGCTCCCCACGTGGCTCTGCAGTGCTGAGACCAGAGAGAGCTGGGACAGTGCTGGGACACCAAGAGGAGATTTAGGAGCCTGTGGTCCCTGGTCTCCACATGGCTCTGCCATCACCCCTGCATGGCTCTGCAGTGCTGAGACCAGTGGGAGCTCCTGGGACACCAAGAGGAGGTTTAGGAGCCTGTGGTCCCCAATCCCACATGGCTCTGCCACCAGCCCTGCATGGTGCTGCAGTGCTGAGACCAGAGAGAGCTGGTCAGACACTGAGAGGTGGTTTAGGAGCCTGTGGTCCCTGATCCCCACATGGCTCTGCCACCAGCCCTGCATGGCTCTGCAGTGCTGAGACCAGAGAGAGCTGGTCAGACACTGAGAGGAGGTTTAGGAGCCCTCTAGGAGACCCTTTGCATGAAACAGCACTTCCCTTGTCCTGGCTGGCAGCGTGGCACTTGCATGGTGCTGCTGCTTCCATGGCTGTCCCTGTGCCCAAGCAGTCAGTCATTCTGCAGGACAATGTTTTATTCAGGGCAATGAAGGAGTGGTCCTGGGGGGTGACAGGTTGGTCTGGGCTTAATGGGACGAGGAGCCCCCCATCCTTGTCCCGTTGTGGAGGACAGACTCGTCTGTCTGTCCTGGTGAGGGGGGATCCCTGTGGCTGCTCCGTTTGCCCGAGTTGTGTGAGGTTTGAGGCTGGGGAGCCGCTCGCACCTCAGGGGTGTCCCCTGCGCTCGGCTGCTGCCGCGGGAGGAAGGGGCAGCCCCGGCCGGAGCCGCTCCCGGCTCCAGCTTTGTTCGGGGGGAATTTTGTAATGGCAGGAAATGAGCTGGCTGTGGGAGGGGAGGAGGCCGGGGGAGGAAGGCTGCTTTGTGGTTGGAGCGGAGGATGAGGACGCCGGAAAGCTGAGCACAATTCCTCGCTCTGGTGCAGGTGCTGGCGTGAGGCTGCAGCTCGGGAGCTCTGTGCCTCAGTTTCCCTTTTGTTCAGCGCCGTTCCCCTCATGGGAGTGTGCTGTGGTGGTGATGGGCTCTGCACGATGCCAGAGGGTTGTGACCACCAGTAGATGACCAGCACAAGGCCAGCTGAAGCCACTGGGGTCTCCTCCCATCTGCCAGTGTGAGTGGGATGAGTTTAGGAGCTGCATTTCCTTCTGGGCCACGGCAGATTCTCCTTGTGCTGCATGCATTCCCTGGGACAGTGTCTGAGCAAGCTGCTCAGTGCTTTTTCTTGTGGGATGTGCATGAGAATCTTCCCAGAAAACACAAAGTTCATGTAAACTTTGAGCAGTTCTCTGCTGGCCACACTGTCGGCCTGGGCCACATCCCTCACTAATGTTAATTTTTGTTCACTCCTGAACTCTTTTTAATTTCTTTCCCTCTGGTCTCACAGAGATACTTTCCACGTTGCACAGCCCCAGGGAGGGCTCCTGCTTCCCCCCTCTGTCCCCTCACACTGACAGCTCCTTGCTTTGTCTTTGCAGCTGGATTGAGGAGCGGTGGCTGCAGCTCATCCCTGCCAGGAGCAGAAGATGCAGGAGGCTGCATAGCAGGTATGGGGCAAATCCCAAACTCTGCCTTCCTGCCTTCCCTTTGGGTTTGCTTGGCTGTGTGTGCTGGGAGCTGCAGAGGGTCCCAGAGGGTGCAGCTCCAGGGTCTCAGGCTCCCACAGTGGTGCTGAGCAGATCCTGCAGCCCTGCTCCAGTGAGGGCACAGGGAACACCCTGCTGCACTGTGCACCCCTCAGCTGCTCTGAACACGGGGGTCCTGCTCTGTGGGGTGGGCAGCAGAGCCCCCAGAGCAGGGCAGGGAGGTGGTGCCCAGCAGTGGGTGCTGCTGCTGTTGCCCAGTGCCCACCTTCCCCTTCACTTCCCCAGCTGGCACAGCTCTGATGGCTGCCAGCCCTAGCCACAGCACTGATTTGGGGTTCTTTGGGTGTTTTGCAACACAGCCCCATGTATCAGTGCAAAGGAGGGTTTTCCTGCCCTGTTTTCTCCCTTGTGGCCAAACCTGCTGTTATTTTGTCCCTTGCATTCCTCTAAAATAAGGTGCTGCTGGGAGAGGGCCTCATGTCCAGGGTTTCTTCCTTTTCAACCTTCTTGGCCTGTTTATTGCTCTTACAGTAAATGTTTGTGTCTCCTGTGTCTGCAGTGAGGTTGTGGTACAGACACCACTGCGGGCTGCTTTATGAGGGCTCTATGGTTTCATGAAATGCATCTTCTGTACCTGAGAGTGAAATCAATAAAAGGAAAGATTTTTAAAAATAATATGCCCCTAGCTCCTGAACGGAGAGGGCTCTGTCACGACTGCTTAGAGAGCAGTTTTGTGGGGTTGTGATGACTTTTAGTGCTGGAGAGGGGGCAGGGTAATTTATTTGGAGGCCTGGCGATGGGAGATGGGCTCTGCAAGGTCAGCACCAAGGGCTTCATCTGCTGATAGGAACCAAGAGCAGCTCCCCAGGCAGGGTCAGGGGAGTGCAGCAGCAGGGCCCTGCTGTGTCTCAGTGGTGCTTGGTGTGTGCCAGGGCACAGGAGGGTTTGAGGGCTTGGCTGGGTCTGTCTGAACTGAGTGCTCTGGGAGTGTTCTGGGGGCTGGTGTGGGACCAGCTCTGATCCACTCCTCTGGGCACAAATGATTACGAGTAGTACCTAAGGGGAACGTGTTTCAGTGTGGTGAGTGATTACTGGGAGTGTTGGGGCAGTGGGTCTGTCTGCTGTGGGGTGTACATGGAGGGCAGGACCTTCCCTGGCTCCCAGACAGCCCAGTCCCCATGGCCAGGGCACGTTCTGTGCCCCAGCCCGGATGCAGGTGGGCGGCGGCAGGATCTCTGTCACTGCCTTCTCCCCCTCATCACTGCCCAGCTCTGCCAGCTCTGCCCAGTGACAACAGCTCCTTGTTCTCTAGTTTCACACAAATTCTTGGGGTTTGGGTTGGCAGTGTCCTCCCTCAAAGCCCTCCTTCTGCCAGCGCACAGTTTTGAGCGAGGAGGAGCAGTTCAGTGATGGCTGCAACTGCAGAACTGCTCGCTCCAAGCAGCAGCTCAGCGAGTGGCGCGCTGGGGGAGGAGGATTTGGAAAAGCATCTCTGGGGACTGCTTTAGGACTTGTCCCTTGGCTGTGCCAGTGACAGGAGCTGAGCAATTAGCGGAGCAGTATTGACCCAGCCTCGGGAGCTGTGACGGCCGGCACCGGGCGATTGAATCCCGGTGAAGCCACGTCCTGGGTGTGCTGCCATCAATAGGCATTTGTGTGAGGCCAGCCCCGTCTGAGGCCAGCCAGGCAAACCTTCTTCTGTGACAGAAGGCTCTTCTAGGGCCTGTGACCTTAATTGAGTCCACTCTTTCGTGTCCTGAAGACGGTGGCATGGTCTTGCTGCAGGCACGCTCGGTAAATGACGTGTCCAGCCCTGCATGCAGGGATGTGCCACCCTGCTTCTCTCCCGGTGAGATTTTGCATCCTGAGGCTGATTTCCAGCTGCTTGGGAAGAGCCCTTGGGTCACCAGGTCTGTTCCTCTGCCGTCTGAGCCCTTGCCTGTGTTCTCTTGGAGGTTCATTGGCAACTGGAGTTCGTAACTTCCAGGCTCCCACTGTCCTTGAGGTGTGAGTGTGCCACCTCACCTGGCACCTGGCTCTTTGCAAGATCTCCTGATCTCTAGGGAGAGCTTGTAAAATCCAGCCAGCGGGCACAATGAAACCAAATCCCCCCCCACTCTTGACCCTTTTGGATATGGAATACTGAATTTGGTGAGGCAGTGGGTTCCTGCTGTGTTCGCCGCAGCTGAAATGTGGCTGAGCTGTTGGAGGTCACCTTTCCAGTCCCCGTGGAGCCGGGTGGCCTTCTCTGGTCACGGCCCTGCCCTGCGCTTTGGGTTCTGAGCTCATCCGCTATTTTGCCACTGGCGGGAGGGGGGGGGAGAAAAAAACGTGTCTTCAAAGCCCTTTTCCCTTGGGGAAAAGCCAGCTTGGTCAGGAACGTCGGCGCAGAAATGTCATCTGACCCAGCAGCTGGCTCACGCCTCCCGGGGGTCCTGCGGCGCCCGCTCGCCACGGGCCGGCCCCGGCTTTGGGCTGCCGGAGGAAACGAGCCCGGCCGCTGCTTTTGGCAAGCTCCGGCCGCTCCCTTCCCCCTTGCAGGCTCCACCACCCCCTCGTGCTGCCTCCGCATCTGCCTGTGCCCTTCAGAGCGCCGCGCCGGGGGTGCCGGGGCTCGGGGCCGGGGCAGCGCTCGGGGATGGCGGCTCCGGCCCGCGCTTCCTGCGGGCCCTCAGCGCGCAGCGGCCGCGGAGAAGGACGCAGCCACCCTGGCTCCTGTAAGTACCTCTCACTCTTTCCACTGGAGAGTTAAAATTAGCAACTTCTTTTTTTATAAGGCAGGCGTCGCTTTAAAGCTCGCCAGCCCAACTGGGTTTCCTTTTATTACACCCCCCCCTCCTCTCCCGGCTCCTTTTCTCTTGATTTTTTTTTTATTATTATTTTGTTATTGTTCAACGCGTGCACGCACTTTTCTCCCTTTTTATTTCTTTATTTTTTTAATTTTTTTCCCCCCCGTTCTTTTCGTTCCTTCCTATTTTAAACACGGGTGACGCTGCAGTGTCGGTGCGGAGTTTGGAGCCAAATAAACAGCTCGGCACTCACTCCCCCACCCCGATCGCCTTACAGAGCCCGGGGCCGGAGCCCAGCGCCGAATTTAGACCCTTATCTATTGTCAGCCTCCACGGTCGGCGCTGCTCTGCCGGGGAGGGGTTACCCCGGACCCCCTTGTTGCTCCCGACACAAATTCTCGCTGTGAGTTGTTGTTTTTTCCCTCTCCTTTGTGTTCGTGGTAAAGCACAAAAAGTGCCCTTAAATCAGGAATCAGGACCCGTTGCTTTTTTTTTTTTTCCTTGTTTTTGTTTTTTCCAGGGCTGGGTGGGCAGAGAGGGAGAGAGGGGGAAACTGAGGCACAGAGGTGAGCATGGCTACCTGATGGGGAGTGGGTGAGCTGGGATTTCCTCTTTTAGGAATCAAAACAAACAGAAACCAGGAAGGAAGAGGCAGCAGGAACGGGCTCAGACGCAGGATCAGTGTGTGTCCCGGGGGATCAATCCCTTTGGGAAGCCCGTGCCCCCTGTCCAGGCCCGGTTCGGTGCCGGTTCGGTGCCGGGGCTCCGCCGGGAGCTCTGCCGGGCCGGGCCGGGGCCAGCAGCTGGAAGTGGCCGTCCCAGCCCGGATCTGCGAAAGCAAACAGGAAGGCGAATGGGGAGCAGCCGCTGTGTTTACTCAGAGGTTATTTATTGTGGTTCCTCGGAGGTTGGTCCTGGCGACTTTAACACCTTCCTGCTTGCTGCTGGGTCCTTTCGGCCAGGGCTGGATGCCTGGCAGGAGCCGCGGGCACATCGGAGGTGAGCCAGGTACCAGGCACTGGTGTCAGGCCAGGTGTCACTCTGTCCAGCTCCTTCTCCTCCCCTGACTGTTCCTTGAACGTTTGTTTTGCTCTAGAGCCCAGCCCGGCCGGGGTGGATGTGGTGGGGATGGATGTGGTGGGGCTGGGACCAGGGCTGAGCTTGGCTCTTCCTAGAAAAATCTTTTTTTAGGGTTTTTATGCTGTTGCTGGTTTGGGATCACTGTTAATAATACTGGTAAATGTTCATATTCATGTCTGTGAAAATGAGGGTGCAGAACCTGTAGGAAGGGGATCTTTCAGAAGTGCTTTTAGTGTTTCCCTCCCAAGAGGGAGGGAGGGAGGGAAGGAGGGAGAAGTGTTTCCCTTCCCAGGCGTGTGTTGCTCTGCTCTGATGCTCGTGGACGGGGCTGGAGGATAAACTTTGTGCTTTGGGTTAAACCTGCCCTTTCCCGTGGCTGGCTGGCTGAGGTGGGCTCTCCCCTCTGCTTGCCTTGGGTGTCACAGGGTGGTCTCCTTCATTTGGGAGCCACTACAGGGTCCCAAGGTTTCTGCTTTTGGAACTCACTGGCTGCCCTCAGTACTGCCAACAACAGCTGCAGAGCCCTTTCCTCCTCTTCCTCCTCCTCTTTTGGGTAAACCACCCATTTGGACAACTCTTCATTGATACACTTTTACATCCCCATCCTTCATCAAAAATCGTGATCGAGATAATTTCATTTCTTTCTACAAACTCATGCCTTACTTTTTCTCATCCCACCTTTTGACAAAAAACTGTGGTATTTGTTTTTCTTCCCCAATATTTCCCCTTTTCCAAGAGGAATTGTGGCTGGTGTTTATCCATGGCATCCTGCACTCACAATGGCTCTTACCTGCCCTCGGGGTCCATCTCCTGTGTGCTTCAGGAGCATCCCAGTGGCTTTTCTGCCATCCCTCTGATAGCATCCCCATGGCAAGCCCTTGGCCTGAGCCATGGCCATGTGCCAGTGATTCTCCAGTACAGATTTTGGAGTGATAGTGCTTCTGGAAGGTGCCAAGTGTTGGCATTGCTCTCCTGAGTGTCACCTCCATGCTCTGCTGGGATGTCCTTGTGGGCAGCATCCACATCTCCAGGGCTGGCCACAATCATCATCCCTCTGGCACGTGGCTTTTGAAGAGAAGGGCTTGGGGACCTAAATCCCCCGTGCTGAAACACAGAATTTGGCCTTAAAAAAATCCCCTTTTGAGACAGGATGCTGTTCCTGGAGGAGGATGTGTGCTGGGATGGGCTCTGGATGGATCTCTCTCAGTGGGAACCCTCATCCAGGTCTGTAGGGGCTGCTGTGGGCTCAGCAGAGCTCGTGGCCTCACTGATGGGGAGCAGCAGGACAGGATTTGTGTGCCTGGGACAAGAATGTGTGTGCTGTGAGTGAGCAGCAACAGCTGAGAGCCAGCTGTCCTGGTGGATTTGAGCTGCCTGGTGAGCTGGGGCTGGATTCTCACCCCTGTGGCTCAGGGTGCATGTGGGTACTGAGCTGGGCTCAGCTGATGGCAGAGCCTTGGTGGCACAGGGGGCATCCTGTGCCATGCTGGGCATGAGGCACCTTGAGTTTGTGGCACCTGGGATGCTCCAGTGGTGCCCTGCTTGGGCTCTGGATAGCAGAGTGATTTATTTATGGGCTGGCTTGCAGACACTGTGTTTTCAAGGCAGCACAGGAGAAGAGGAAGTTAAACCAGTCTTTGCCATGTGGCATCTTGTCCCAGTTCCTCCTGTTTGCTCAGAGTGAGTTGGGTTGGGGTTCAGTGGCAGCCAGACCATGGTCTGTGCCTCCTGGTGGGCTTTGGTGGCTCCTTATGGGGCCTTGCTCTCTGGTTTTGGTGCTTTTACAGTCCCCATGCTAGGTTTGGGCCTTTGTTTCCTTTATTAAGTGGAATAACAGTGTCTGGTGGTGAACTTCCAGCTGTAGTGTGGCTCTGAGCAGGAGCCCGTGGCTGTGGACCACAGTGGGTTTTGGGGATGTGCAAAGATGGGTGGGCATGTCACCTGTGACAGGGTGACAGTTTTTGTGGCTTTGTTGCCAGGCTGGAAGTGCCACGGGCAGGTTGGAGCTGTGATGGTGGAGTGTGAGCACTGGGATGGAGGCAGGAGTGTGATCCTGCCTGCTCCTGTTGCTTTGGCCAGATTTTTTCCATCCAAATCTCCTTCTAGTGAGCTCTGCTATGGTGTCACCCTCACAGTAATTAGCATTGTCATATCAGTGACAAATTAAGATATTTTTCTTCTTAACCTTCTCAGCAATGGGGGGCTCCTGATTTCACCAGCTCCTCTGCACCCCAGATGAGTTCTGGACCCTGCAGCCCCTGGGGAACCTGGTGCTTCCTCCCCAGGAGCTCCAGACATGCAAACCCTGATGGAGAGAGCCTGGGACAGTGCAGGAGCAACATCTGCCTCTGCACTGGGACCTGCCAGAAGTGGTGCTTGCCTTGGGCATGGATGCAATCAGCAGTTTATGCAAATTAAATCAAATCAGCAGCCTTTGAGCACCATGGCTGCTACTCACCAGTGCTTGGGGGTGCAAATCCAGCAAAGAAATGGTTGTGGAGGTTGGTTTGGAAGATCTTGGTGGCCCTTGGGAAGGGGCTGAGGCACAGAGTCACTGAGCATTTGTCTGGGCTGGGGATGGAGATGAGATGGAGATGAGGCTGAGGGAGTTGGGGCTGTTGGGAAGGCTCCAGGGGGACCTTAGAGCCCCTTCCAGCACCTGAAGGGGCTTCAGGAGAGCTGGAGAGGGGCTTTGGACCTGGGTGGGGAAGGACAAGGGCCTGGAATGACAGGACAAGGGGGAATGGCTTCCCAGTGCCAGCAGGTAGGGTTAGATGGGATATTGAGGGGAAATTGTTCCCCGTGAGGGTGCTGAGGCCCTGGCACAGCTGTGGCTGCCCCATCCCTGGAAGTGTCCAAGGCCAGGTTGGATGAGGCTTGGAGCAACCTGGGATAGAGGTTGGGATGAGTTTGGAGTTTCCTTCCAAGCCAAACCATTCTAGGATTTCCTGATTTGTGCCACAGTGCCCTCGGGCAAAGAGCAGGAGGATGTGCCAGGCTGGTGCTGAGGACATTACCCCAGTCCCCATGCCCCTGGCACAGGAGGGAAGAGCAGAGTTCCCCTGGGACAGTTTCACTCCCAGCTGTGCCCTGTGGGGCTGCTGTGGGTTTCCATTGCTCTCTGGCATGGCCTGGAGCAGCAGTTGGATCTGATGGAATTTCCCTTGGGTAAAACCCACCAGGAGGAGAGCCAGTTGTCCCCTGTGCTGCTGGAGGAAATCCCTTCATGGAGAGCCCCCAAATTCCCAGCAGGGAGGGATTTGCTTTGCTCTGATGCTGCTGAGCTGCCCCAGTGGGTCCCAGTGCTGAGATCCTGCCTTGTGCAGGGATTGTCCCCTTTGGGTGACAAATCCTCCATGTCCTTGGTGACCCCGGTGGTGATGCTGACCCATGGTGAGGCTGCACTGGGACATGGGTGCACCCTCAGCAAGGGGTGCCAAGGAGGATGGAGGCAATGCTGGGGTGCTGCTGGGGTTCATGGAGAGAGGAAAACCCTCAGAGTGAAACGTTGCAGCTTCTCCTGGGCTCACATCCCCCCACCCCAGAGCAGGAGGGGAGCAGAACTGGATGGCCCCAAAAACTGCAGCCATGCCCACCCCCTCCACAGCTCCCCTTTCCTCCCTGTGGCCTCAGCAGCAGTGAGAGTGCCCAGTTTGGGGCTGGTTTGGGGTGCAGAGCTCCTGCTGCTCCCCACCAGTGCAGGCTGAGCTGTGACAACCTCCTGATTTACCGAGCGCAGCATCCGACCCCCAATTCAGCTCCCTCTCCTTCTCTCTCTCTCTCTCTCTTTTTTTCTTTTTTTTTTTTTTAAATGAGTCAACCTCTCATCTGTCATATTAAACCTCCTCATTACCAGGTATCTAAATTTTGCTCTGACAATAGTGACAGGGGAAGCTGAGATCTCATTGCCACGGCGCAGGGGCTCCGGGGAGCTGGCAGGTGGTTATTTCATGCCCTGCAGGGAGCCGTGGGGGTGGGCAACAGAGCTGGATAATGGGCTCTTGGCTTCCCATCACTTAGAAAACCCTACTTTAGTGCACAGGGAAAAATTACCCCCAGTCTCTGCCTCTGGAGCTGGTGAGAGATGGAGAACGTGGGGGAAGTGGAGCAGCTTTGGGGGTCTGGCTGCTGCTCCCTGGGTGTGAAGGGTGAAATTGGGATGGAGGGAGAAAGGTGGAAGGAGGTGAGGGTGGCTGGGAGTGAGGATAGATGGAGCTGGAGGATGGATAGGGTTGCCCTGTGCATGCAGTTGGCACCACTGGGGAAGGGGAGCAGCTTTGGGGGTCTGGCTGCTGCTCCCTGGGTGTGGAGGGTGAAATTGGGATGGGAGTGGTTGGGGATGGAAGGTGAATGGGGATGGAGGGTAAATGGGGATGGAGGGTAAATGGGGATGGGAGTGGTTGGGGATGGAAGGTGAATGGGGATGGAGGGTAAATGGGGATGGGAGTGGTTGGGGATGGAGGGTAAATGGGGATGGAGGGTAAATGGGGATGGAGGGTAAATGAGGATGGAAGGTGAATAGGAATGGAGGGTAAATGGAGATCAGGGTGGCTGGGAGTGAGGATAGATGGAGCTGGAGGATGGATAGGGATGGCACAGGGCTGCCTTGTGCATGCAGTTGGTACCACTGGGGAAGGGGAAGCTCTGTGCATACTGGGGAGCCCCCGGGGCATGCAGGGTTCCCAACCTGGATGTGCACACCTGAGGAAGCTGCTGAGCCACCTGGGGCACCACAGTCAGCCTCAGGGTGGTGGGTGACCTCTGCTGCAAGGATGCCACCCCCAAGGTCACTGCTCAAGGTCGTGAGGCTTAATCTGGCAGCTGCATCAGCCTTTGGTTGCTGTTGTCAGGGTGCTCTGAAGGTCACTTCAGCAGGGGGCTGTCCAAGCCCTGCTGTTTAACTCCAAGCCCTGCAGTGACTGTAGCATCTCCAGGAGAGAGGAGCAGCTCCTCTCTGGGAAGCCACGTGCTGTGAGGGGCTGCTTGTCCTGGTCCCACAGGCTTTTCCTTCTGGAACTGGATCCTTACCGTGGGTGAGGGTTCCCTGCTTGGCTGTTGGACAGCACCAGGCAGGGCTGTGGCTTTGCCAGTGCAGCTCCTGCCCAGCCTCCTTCCCCTGTGTCCCCTCCTGCTCTGCTGTCCTGGGCCATGCTGGCACTGCAGAGAATGTCACTGGCTGTCCCCCTGCCTGTGCAGAGCCCATCCCCAGGCTGGGATGTGCTGCCATCCCTGGCTGCCCGTGGTGTGGGATGAAACCGTGATCTGGGCTGTAGGGCACCAGGGCTCCTGCTTTGGGTGCTGCCTCCAGTTCTTGTGCTGCTGTTGGGACTGTCACCCCCATCCCTGTGCTTGTCTTGGGACTGTCACCTTGTGCTGGTGTTGGGACTGTCACCCTGTGCTGGTGTTGGGACTGTCACCCCCATCCCTGTGCTGATATTGGGACTGTCACCCCTGTCCTGATGTTGGTACTGACATCCCTGTGCTGATGTTGGGACTGTCACCCCCATCCCTGTGCTTGTCTTGGGACTGTCACCTTGTGCTGGTGTTGGGACTGTCATCCCTGTGCTGGTGTTGGGACTGTCACCCCTGTGCTGATATTGGGACTGTCACCCCTGTGCTGATGTTGGAATTGTCACCCTGTCCTGATGTTGGGACTGTCACTCTGTGCTGATGTTTTCTGACTCCACACTGGCACACTCAATGCGGGGGAAGAGAAGATCAACCCCAGTTTAGTAATTTCCCCCAAATCCTTTCTCTCACCCACCCCTGCTCAGCCAACCCCACTTCTCCAGTGCCAGGGCTGTGCTTTGCCCCAGCCTGTGCCTGCCTTGGCACCGTGTGAGGTTTTGTTCCAGCTCAGCAGAGCTGGTTGCACGGTTGGCATCTGCTTTTCTTCGGAGAGTGCCTGAATCTGGGTCAGGAATAGATGTGTGTCTTTCCAATTCCTTGGGGGAATCCAGCCTCAGTGCTGCTCCCCTGAGCTACCTGCAGCTGGCTGGAGCAACTGGGGGCTGCTTTGGCTGCCCATCCCAGGGAAATCTGAGAAATCTGAGCCCTGCCGTGGGTGCAGGAGGCTTGGCAGCTCAGCACTGGGCTGGCACCTGCCTGGCCAGTGGGATTTGGCCCCGAGCAGGGTCAGGCAGCTGTTTCTGAGCAGGAGCTTTGCTCTGGAGCCATGGTTCAGGCGCCTTCCTCTCCCCTCCCCCTGCCTGCATCTGGAGGTTCGACACAGGAACCCAGATAGCATCATCCTGAAACCAGAATAGAAGCTTTGGAGGAGACTCGAGCGTGTTTGTGCGGTTTTTATCTCGGTTTGGAGATAAAGAGGTGCTAAACAATGCAGAGGTGGCCAGTTGGAGTCCCTCAGGGTGCTGGGGACTCGTTGGCACCTCCCTTGCTACCCATCCCTGGGTGCTGCATCCCTCCTGGGTGCCACATTCCCCTGGCAGCACAGCAGAGCAGGGCTGGCAGCCAGCACCGTGCCAGGGCCTTTGCCAGAGAGGAAGAGCAAGTTAACACGAGCTCTGGCTGTGTGTGTTTTAGGGAAGGGGCTTTGCAAAGGAGAAGGAAGTCAGTCCTGCTGATCCAGAAACCACACAGAAGGAAACTAAAAGTCCTTGGTGTCAGCATGGAGGATATGGTAAAAAAACCCAACAATTAGCTCACAAGAGGCAGCGAGAAAGGAAACAGGAAGGCAAGAGCTGCAGTTAAACAGGCGGGTTCAAGAGGTGACTTGAGCTAAATCCATGTCCTGAAGGGATGGGATCCAGCCCTGGCCATGGGTGGGGAAGTGACTTTGCTCTTTGTCAGAGCAGGACTTGGTGTCCTCAAGGTGAGGCTCAGAGTCCTCAGCTGCAGCTGCTCTTTATTTGCAGCTGCTTTTGTGGCTGTTGGCAGCAGGTGGAGGGTCTCAGCTGGGCTGGGGGCTGCTGGGGCAGTGAGGCCACCTCACCTCTCCATGCAGCTGCTGCTCGAGGTAAAAGCTGCAGCTTTGTGGCAGGAGTGATGCAGCAGCTGCTCTTGCCACCTCCAAAGCACCACTGACACCTCAGGAGCATCACTGCCACCTCAGGAGCATCACTGCCACCTCCAAATCACCACTGCCACCCCCAAATCACCACTGCCACCTCCACATCACCACTGCCACCTCCAAAGCACCACTGCCACCCCCAAAGCATCACTGCCACCTCCAAATCACCACTGCCACCCCCAAAT
>JAWWEY010000099.1:4415403-4426908 GCA_035582745.1 Loriotus luctuosus
TTGTTGCTGTTTAGGGAGACAGGGAATTGTCAAGATTTTGGTTTTTTTTCCCTGCTGAATTTGGCCTGAACAGGGATCAAGACTTCCAGGAAATTCTGTATCTTTGATTCCTGAAGAAAAAAAAAGAGTTGGCAAGTGCTGATTCCATCATCATGCCTTAATTGCTTTTGGTGTGTTGAGAATAGAGGGGTTCAAAGTGGATCTCAGTGTGCTGCTGAAGATGAGAGAGGGACTTTGGGGTGCCCTGTGCTCACTGGGCTCCTCCTGTTGAGGAGTGGCTGTCTCACCTCATTCCCTCCATGCAGCAGTGCCCAAACCTTTCCTGTTTGTGAGCCCAGCCTTGGCGTGGGGTTTGCTGCCTGGTGTTGTCACCATCACCCCCTGTGCCACCCCCAGCAGGGCTCCCAGCTGTCCCTGTGCCACGTGCCCTGGCGTGTGATGCCCTTCCTGTGGCACCTTTGCATTTGGCAAATGCCACTCGTCTGCTTTTGTCAGGAAATCCTGTCAGATTTGACAATTTGCCTGTAATTTCGGGGTTCATTTTCTTGTTTGGCTGTTTGTAAGCAGGTTTTCCCTGTTTTTTGCAGGACAGCAAAGAGCATGAAGGGTTTTTTTTTCTCCCCTTCGTGATGTTGTGGCACCTGAGAGTGACAAAGATGCAGGGCCAGATTCAGTCCTGGTGTAAACAGAACCTTTGAAAACAAGGAAATTTCTCTCTGCTGCTCCCCATGCTGTAATTCCTAAGTTGGCATCAAATCCCAGGGGCTGTATCCTGATTTTTTAACCCCACTGAGGTCAGCAACGTCTTGGAGTGATGCTGTTGATTTGTACAGGGGCCAGTCCTGGTCCATGCAGGCCAGGGGAGGTTCTTGGGGGTCCTGAGTTCATGCAGGGCCAAATTCAGTCCTGGTATAAATAGAAACTTTAAAAACAAAGAAGTTTCTCTCTGCTGCTCCCCATGCTGTAATTCCTAAGTTGGCATCAAACCCCAGGGGCTGTATCCTGATTTTTTAACCTCATTGAGGTCAGTGATGTCTTGGGGTGATGCTGTTGATTTGTACAAGTCCTGGTCCAGGGGAAGTTCTTGGGGGGAACCTGTGGTGGTACCAGTTGTTGGTTTCTCTGTTTCTGGATGGAAGGCACTTGAGATGATAGTTCATGTTTAAATAAACACTCAGGTGTTTATTATTTCTTATTAGTAAAACAGCCTCACGACCATGAGTTGGGCAGCTTTTCATTAGAAGGCACAAAATGGCCAATAATCTTTTGTTACAAGGTCTTTTAAGACTAAACTCTCCAATTAAGAACTGACACAGATTATTTTCCCTTCTCCTTTTAACCCAATAACTGATCCCAGTGTGGATTTTCTGCCAATTACAAAATGCCACCCAAACCCATGAAGAAGAAGGAAGAAGAAGAAACTCAGGATGACACCCTGTGCCCTCCATCTTCCATACTAAAAATCCCAAAACCTCAATTTCTCACCAAGTGACACACCTACACTACTGTCTATAATCTATTTCACATTTTTGTGGATTCTAGTTTATTTTGAACTCTAGGAAGCTTTCTCCATGGATGAGGGTCACAGTCAGTGCTCCGTGGGGCTCAGGGCACCCCAGAGCAGACAGAGGAATATTCCCAGAGGTGCCCTGGGTTTGCCCAGGGAGCTGCCCCTGTTCCCCACCTCAGACTGTTCCGGTTGTGTTTTCAGACGTTAAGAAAGAAAGGTTTTAACGGCTGTGACAGCCCAGAGCCCGACGGCGACGACTCCATAGACCAGAGCCCCTTGATGGAGGATAAATACCGCAAAGGCAGCGAGGATCTGGATATCCTGTTCAAGAGATATGGTGTAAGTACCTGCCCTGTGGCTGGAAATCCTTCATTATATGTTCTTTTCTGTTTTGTTTCTCTTCTGTTCGACCTCCCCTCGCCCTGTCCCCGGCCCCCCTGTGTCCCCCCACACGTAACAGGCGCTGAACAAGAAGCACAGGGAGTGCGAGAGCCCCGAGGGGGACGAAGTGTTTGCTCTGACCCCGCAGACCGAAGAGAAATATAAAAAGATTGATGAGGAGTTTGATAAAATGATGCAGAGTTACCGGCTCGCAGTGAGTAGCTGGTGGCCTGCAGCCCCCCCTGGTCCCCTCCCCGGTGCCTCCAGGTGATGGGGGGGTGGATTTTGGATTTTGCATGGCTTTGCTTTGGAGCCCATGCCAGCAGCCCCTGCAGCCCTGAATGCACCTGGCTCTTGAGTGCCCTTCCTGTTGGGAGAAACATTCCTGACCCTCCTTGCCTCTGTACCAGTGCAGGATGGTACCACTTGTCTCATCTCCTCTACTGGATTAGGGTCTCCTTTTTCACCCTCTTTTCCTCAAAAAAACCCCAGATTTTTGTCTGGGTTAAGATCCCAGTGTTCATGTGAGCTGCTGGCGGGTGCCGACCTCTCACATCCTTGCAAAGCTCAGCCTGGTTTGGGCTGTTCCACATTAATTCCCCCCAAATCCAGCGAGCCCTCAGGGCAGCTGGTGGCTGTGGCAGCAATCCAGGGAGGTTTTAGCCTGTGATCCCAGAGCTGTCACTGGCACTGGGGTGGCATCAGGACAGTGCTGAAAGGGATTTGTGTCAGGAGACGGGAGGAGGAGGAGGAGGAGGGGGACACGTTTCAAATTAGTTGTTAGTTCAAGGGAGCAGAGACTATTGATGCAGGCAAGGGCTCTTCAGGGGATTAGCCCCGAGTTGCTGCAGCAGTAATTAATGCTGTGGGAGCAGGGGGGAGGCTCCTGTCCAGGGCTGGATGCAACACAGCAAAAGTGACACACACACAGCCCCACCCAAAATCATCTGCCCTTCTGTGCTTTGCAAGCCCCACAAGTTAAATTTCTGGCTTTTGTTGAGAACTGGGCCTTGTGAAATCTCCAGGTTTTGGGTTTTTTTTTTTGCTGATTCAGCGCTGTGTTGCTCCACGAGCCTCGCCAGGATCCCAAAATCTGCATTTTGATCCCAAAAATCTGCATTTTGATCCCAAAATCTGCATTTTGATCCCCTAGATCTCAGGGTGGAGAGGGTGAGGAGGCTGCCCTGAGACCTGGGAGGGCTGAGGAGGTGGAGGAAAGTGCAGGTGGTGATGATCTCTTGCAGCTCTGCTGTGACAGCGAGGAGAGGGGTTCAGGGCAGGATTAGCTCTGTCAGGCCATGGATCTATCTCAGCCTCCCTGGTTTCACTAGGGGGGTGCAGATTCCCACCCTGCCAGGTCTATGGGGTGGGAGTAGAGCCCCTCCAGCATCTGGCACAAGCCCTACCACAGTGGAAAATAGGCTGAAAAGCCACCTGAGCTTTGTCCTCAGTGCAGAACACCCTCGTGAGCAGGGGCTGCTCAGCCTCAGAACGTGTCTGCTGCAAAGGCAGGGCCCTGAGTAGGCTCCCATCATCCAGACAGGCCAATCCAAAGGGACAATCTGTGCCCAGAGGTCCTTTCAGCAGGTGGCATTCAAGTGCTGGGTGGCTCCTCATCAGGGCATAGCATCTGGCTCCCCCACTAAACCTCCCTGGCAGCGAGGGGCCGAGCAGTGCAGGTGGAGTGTGTGGTTGGAGAGGACGCTTTTCCATTTTAACGCTGGGTTGGTTTTGTGTGTGAGCAGAACTAACCCAGAGGGGCAGCCTAACGACAGCTGTGTCTGCTAACGAAGGGCTTCTCCCTCTGGTGTTTGCCCTCCCTTCTAACAAGAGCAGAAATGGTGGGGTTTGGCTGATGTGTGCATCTTCTCCCCCAGACTCCGGAGCCATGTGCAAACTGCCGTTGTGCCGGGGCAGTGGCAGCCTCACAGCTGTCAGTAAGGCAAAGCTCAGCTCCTGGGCTGGTGTGTCAGCTCACAGCCCCACCGTGGCATTGCTCATGCCGTGGGGTGGAGGAGCTGCAGCTCTTCCTCTCCCTCCCTGGCAGCTCTGGAGGCTCACGGACGCGTTGGCAGCGATTCATTACACAACGCTGCTCCGCTGTTCGTGCAACGCCCCAGAAACCTTCCTCCTCCTCCTCCTCCTCCTCCTCCTGTGATTCTGCTGCCGTGCAGGATGAGCTCCCAAGGCTGAGCAGAGGCTCTGTGTTCCAGCTCTCCCTGGTGCTGTAGGAGTTGCTGAGCCCCAGGGCGCAGGCTCAGAGCCGCTGGCCCCGCGGCTTGGCTGCAGCCAGGGATAGCTCTGAAGGACAGGATGCCCTTGGGAGGCAGGTGGGGACAGTTCCTGGCAGGGAGGCGTGGGTGAGCGCTGCCCTACTCCTTCCTGCCATCCCCCTTCTCTCACCTAAGGAGCAGGAGCTACAGAGGAGCAGATTTTTGGAGGAGAGGGGGCTGTAAGTCTCTCTTCCCTTGTTGGGGTTCCTCTCTGGCTCTGTGATGGTCCCATTCAGTGCTGGGCTACTCTCCCTCTCCATCCCAGAGCAAATTAAAGTGGGACTTAAGCAAAGCCCGTGCTAAAGCCTCTAAGCAGGTGCCAGCTCCTGTTAAGGAAGAGCAAATCAGTGACATAAGACAAATGGCTGGGATAATCACAGCGGCTCTGGCTCCCACGGGACGCTGGTAGGTGAAGCTGCTCCTCAACCTGCAGCTTTAGTGATGCTCCTGCATCCCTGGGGTCAGCTCGTCCTTCCCAGCAGCTCCCAGGGGAGACTGGAAGGATCCCAGAGTGACCCAGGGGCTCTGTGGAGCAAAACGAGTCTTTCCCAGGTGCTCAGCCACCAGAATGGGGATGCACTGCTGGCTGAGGAAGGGAGAACAGAATCCTGCTTGGGGTGAAGGGGAGTGCCAAGCTGGGCTGCTGTCAGTGCTGCTGGGGGCAGACCACCAGGTTGGTGCCCACCTTCATGCTCTGGGCTGTTCCCAGCCTCTCCTTCTTGCCTGCCCTGAAAACACAAGGGGTAAATAAATACAGCCTGAAAAAGAGGCCAAAACAGTTGTTTGCAGAGCTTGGGTATGTCCAAGAGGATGGCCCATTGCTCTTGCTGGTGTTCCCTGGTGGGAGCTGGGCTCTGGTGCATCCCCCAAGGTGCCAGTGTGGGTTTGAGCACAGCCATGAGGAGCTGTGCTGTCCCCCTTTGCCAGCAGCTGTGCTGTGCTGCAGGAACTCATCCTGGTGGGGAACTGGGCTCTGGTGCATCTCCTGCAAGGTGCCAGGGTTCAAGCACAGCACTGCAGGTTTGAGGAGCCTGACTCTCCCCTCTTGGTCAGGAACTGTGCTGTGCTTCCTGGTAGGGAACTGGGCTCTGGTGCATCCCCCCAAGGTACCAGAGTGGGTTCAAGAACAGCCCTGCAGGTTTGAGGAGCCTGTCCCCCTTTGCCAGCAGCTGTGCTGTGCTGCAGGAACTCTTCCTGGTGGGGAACTGGACTCTGGTGCATCTCCTGCAAGGTGCCAGGGTTCAAGCACAGCACTGCAGGTTTGAGGAGCCTGTCCCCTTTGCCAGCAGCTGTGCTGTGCTGCAGGACTCTGGCTCCCCTTTACCCCCTGCTCTCTGTTCAGTCCACAGTGCCCGCTCCGAACTTCGCCATGCCCGTGACGGTGCCCGTGAGCAACCAGAACTCGCTGCAGTTCAGCAACCCTGGCAGCTCTCTGGTCACCCAGTCCCTGGTGACCTCCTCGCTGACAGACCCCAGGCTCCTGTCCCCACAGCAGCCAGCCCTGCAGAGGAACACCGTGTCCCCAGGGCTGCCACAGAGGCCAGCCAGTGCAGGTGAGCCACACTGCCTGTGGGAGCACCGGGGGGAGGACGGTGGGGATGGATGGAGATGAGAGATCTCTGCAGCCAGGTCGTGGAATTTGGGGTTTATTGCAAAGGGCCATGTGCAGGGGCCTTTTGGAATTTGGGGGTTGTTGCAAAGGGCCTGGGTGCAGGGCCCTGCTGGGATTTGGGGTTTGTTGCAAAGGGCCTGGGTGCGGGGCCCTGCTGGGAGCTGCCAGCCACAGCTGGAGCAGGACTGAGAGAAGAGAGGGGTAGAGAGGATGAGAGGGTGAGAGCGTAAAAAGGGGTAAGAGAGTAAAAGGGGTAAGAGGGTAAAGTTCCTGTTACAATACCATAAATCTTCTTCTGTGTTGAATATTCTAATTCTCACTAACCAATCTAGTACAAGATACAAATCCTATAGCATTTACATACAGCCCATAAGAATCATTACATCACCACACTGTGTTACATTTTAAACCCTAAAAACTCCTCTTTGTGCCCTTCTGCCAAGCTGTGGGGTCTGCTCTGACCCTTGGAGCTGTCTGCAAGCAGAGGGTGTTGTTCCATCAAAAGGGGATTACTTTCTTGGCCACACCATTGTTTTCCATTTGTTCAGTAACTGAGGGATCTCAAAGCTTGCTTTCACTTCAATCTCACTTACAGTTTCCATATTCTCAAAATCTTTTGCCAGACAATCATATTGATCAGGCTTTCCTGTTCCATCTTCCCCAACACTCACCTCCTCATCCTTCCTGCCTGCTGGGCTTGCAGCACCCAGTGTGGGGCATCCCTGAGGGAGGGGACACCCCTGCTGCTTCCATCCCCTGCCCAGGATCCACATGGCAGCACCTGTGGGTGGCAGGAGCACCCTGGAAGGCCATGGGTGCCCTGTTTGTGCCTTGGCCCCAAACTGAGGGCAACCCCCTCATCTTACCTAGGTCTCTTTGAGAGCTGGATCCCTGCAGGATCTGGGTTGGGTTGGGCAGTGCAGGGTGACTCACCTGGCACCATGGCCAGGCTTGGGGGTGGCTGGCTGGGCTTGCAGCACCCAGTGTGGGGCATCCCTGAGGGAAGGCCACCCCTGCTGCTTCCATCCCCTGCCCAGGGTCCACATGGCAGCACCTGTGGGTGGCAGGAGCACCCTGGCAGTGTGGCATCCCTGCCAGGGTGCCAGTGTAGGTTCAAGCACAGCAGTGCAGGTTTGAGGAGCCTGACTGTCCCCTCCTTGGCCAACAGCTGTGCTGTGCTGCAGGAACTCTTCCTGGTGGGGAACTGGGCTCTGGTGCATGCCCTGCATGGTGCCAGTGTCGGTTTGAGCACAGCAGTGCAAGTTTGAGGAGCCTGCCCCTCAATGTGTGCTCCTGCCACCCTGTTTGTGCCTTGGCCCCAAACTGAGGGCAGCCTCCCCACCTTGCCTGGGTCTCTTTGAGAGCTGGATCCCTGCAGGATCTGGGTTGGGTTGGGCAGTGCAGGGTGACTCACCTGGCACCATGCCCGGCCTCGGGGGTGGCTGCTGGCACCCAGCTCGCCAATGGCACTCTGGTGACATGGCTCTGGCTGCCTAAAAAGGGCTGTTCTGAGCTGGGCTGTGGGTGATTACTCATGTGGCTGTGCTGACAGCTCTGAGGAGCAGTCATTTCCAGCAGGGACAGCCCATGGTGGCACAGGACAGGCTGGGGGGCAGCAGTTGTCACCCATGGCCCCTGCAGTGGCAGGGGGGACAGGGACAAAGTGTGGCCACAGCCTGGCTCTCTTTTATGGTCATAAATAATATTTCTGCTGTTTTGGGTGCCACTGGAAAAGTCACCCAGGCTGCAAATGGCAGAGCTGGTGCTGGTGGCCACCTGGACATTTGGGTCCTCAGCTGTGGCCCCTGGGGCTCTGAGAGCTTGGGGAGCTTTGCAAAGGGGATGGAAGAGCAGAGAGGGGACATTCTGCTCCAGGACTGATCCCAGAGAGGGGATATTGTGCTCCAGGACTGATCCCAGAGAGGGGATATTGTGCTCCAGGACTGATCCCAGAGAGGGGACATTCTGCTCCAGGGCTGATCCCAGAGAGGGGACATTCTGCTCCAGGACTGATCCCAGGGAGCAGAGAGGATTCATTCTGCTCCAGGAGTGATCCCAGGGAGCAGAGAGGATTCATTCTGCTCCAGGACTGATCCCAGGGACCACCATTTCACTGCAGGCAGGGTGGCAGAGCTCTCCTCCATGGCTGAGGCTGCAGGGATCTCCTGCCCTCTCTGAGGCCCCTCAGCTGAGAGCAGCAGAGCTTTCCTGGTGGAGCAGACCCCTCTGGGGGCTCTCTCTTTCCAGCTCTCTCCCTGCTCGTTTGAGGGGATCATTTTGCAGTTGTGAGCACCGAGGTGTTCCAAGTCTGGCCATCTGTGTCTCTCATTCACTGGCTGCCTGGGACACGGAAGAAATCCTGTTTATAGGAGCCAGGGCCTTGCATGTTAGAAAAACTCTTTTTTTTTTTTCCCTAAATCTTTTTTAGCTGGTTGTGTTGTTTCCAAAGCTGGGTGGGTACCCTGGCAGTGCCTGGTGCTGCTGGCTCGGGGGTGCTCTGGGAGAAGGGCACCCAAGGGGGGTGTACAGGGCTGGGGGTGGGTTGGCATCACTCACCCAAGGAGCTGAGCCCTCTCTGGCAGCATGGGCACAGTGCCTGGGGCGCTGGTTGTCACAGACATTTCCTTTATGAAAAATCCTCTCAGGATTTTTCCTTCGGAGAAGCTGAGGCCTCAGAAACAAAAGATAAGGGTTTTAGGATTTTTCCTTCTGAGAAGCTGAGGCATCAGAAACAAAAGGTAAACAACAGATTGTCTGCTGCTGTGGAATGCAGCAGCGTGACCCTGTGGTCGGTCTGGTGTGGATGTTTTGGTTCAGTGACCAGTCACAGCAGAGCTGGCTCCTGCAGTCTGCAGGCCAGCTTGTTTGTGATCATTCTTTCTTTTCTGTTCTTAGGTAGTTAGCAGCTTCTGGAACTCTCTTTTTCTTTTAGTATAGTTATAATAGATGTATATATCATAAAATAATAAATCAGGCCTTCTGATAATGGAGTCAAAGATCTTGTCTCCCACCTCACCTGAAAACCCTGACCACAGCTGGTGGGGTCCCACAGCAGGGCACAGCCACAAAACCCTGGTGGAATCTCTTCTGTGGGACTTGGGAGGCACAGGGACCTCTGGCTTTGCATCCCCATCCCCTGCAGTGTCACATCTGCTGGGTCACTTCACCCTTTCTCAGGCCATACAATTTTTGGGACCATCTGAGGATTTAACTGTTCCTCCCTCAGCTCAGCCTCCTCCTGCTTCCAGGGGCTCGCCGAGAGCCACGGGCTGGATCAAGATCCGTGTCTCAGGTTTCTCCATCTGCCTTGGGAAGGGCTGGGCAGTGCTCAGAGGTGGGGTTTGGCACCGAAAGCCCCCTGTTGGCCAGCCCAGGGCTCCGCGATGACTGCGGTCGCAGCTCCGGAGCCTCCGCGCCGCCTCTTGGCTGCAGGCGCGGTCAGGCAGCCCCGGCTGGGGAATCGGTGGCTTGCAGAAATAACTTCATAATGAGGCAGAAGAAAGAGCGAGTCTTCTTCCAGGAGAGGCAAAACGTTCTGGTTTTTTTGGGGAATAAAAAGGTCCAGTTTTTCCCGGTTTGGTGGGGAATTTCAGCGCTTTGCTGCAAGTGTTGGGAGTGGGGATCTCTGTCCTGTCCTGGCAGTGTGGGATGGTTTCCATCCCTGTGAACCTTTTGGGAATAAAAAGGGAATAAAAAGGTCCAGTTTTTCCCAGTCTGGTGAGGGATTTCAGCACTTTGCTGCAAGTGTTGGGAGTAGGGATCTCTGTCCTGTCCTGGCAGTTTGGGATGGTTTCCATCCCTGTGAACCTTTTGGGAATAAAAAGGTCCAGTTTTTCCCAGTTTGGTGGGGGATTTCAGCACTTTGCTGCAAGTGTGGATCTCTGTCCTGTCCTGGCAGTTTGGGATGGTTTCCATCCCTGTGAACCTTCTGGGAATAAAAAGGGAATAAAAAGGTCCAGTTTTTCCCAGTCTGGTGGGGAATTTCAACACTTTGCTGCAAGTGTTGGGAGTGGGGATCTCTGTGCTGTCCTGGCAGTGTGGGATGGTTTCCATCCCTGTGAACATTACAGGGGGGATTTTGTTTCCTGTCATGCTCTCTCTGCCCCAGCAGCACCAGCTCTGTGTCCCCCCCAAAAGGGAGGCTTGGAATGAAACAGCTGCAGTGTTTTCCAAGCTGCCTCCTTTGGAGCAGGCTCTGTGCACCTGGCTGCTTCCCAAAGGAAACGGATCTGCCTGGATTACATTTCCCAACCTGATCACCAGGAGTGCTGCTCCTCTTGCCCAGTCCTTTCTCTGCCTTCCTCCACTGTGCTCCCTGCCCCTCAAGAGCAGGGATGCTCCCCCTGCTCCTGCCTTGCTGCTGATCCCATCTCTCCTCTTGCTTTGCAGGGGCGATGCTTGGGGGAGACCTGAACAACACCAACGGAGCCTGCCCGAGCCCCGTGGGTGAGTAAGGAGCCTTTCAGCCCCTGCCCCTGCTCCGTGGGGCACTCCTGCTTTCCCCACACCCCCCACAGGATTTTGCTTTGCTGTTGAGCCCGTGGGGAAGCACTGGGGAAGGTTTTGCCAAGGAGCTGCCTTTGTTGGGGGTGCTGGTTTCAGTGGAGTCCCCAGTGACCAAGGAGTCTCCATCTCCCCAGGGTTCTGGGGAGAGCTGCAGAGCAGGGAGGTGACCCCCAAAGAGCAGGACTTGGGTAGCTCTGGGTTCAGCTCCTGCTGCTGCAGCCAATTCTCTGATCAATTAACACCCAGTTCCTCCTCGTGCTTGGGCCCTATAAAGGAACTTTACTGCAAGGAAAAGAAGCTCATTAAGGGCCTTTTCCACTGTGAGAGCCTCAGTGCTAATGAGGCTCAGACCTCATGGCTCAGCTCCTCAGCTGTAAAATGCACTAACAACGTCTCCATCCCCACATCTGCCATCTGCAGGCTGAGGATGTTGGGCCAGTGCTGGTGAAGGCACAGCCCAAAAAGCAGAGCCAGTGCTGGGAAGCAGCTGCTGCTCTCAGCACTGGCCTTGGCAGTGCTCCCAGCCTTGGCAGGGTAGATGCCATCCATCCCAGAGGGCAAGGGCAGAAGCAAAAGCTCCTGAGCCTGACTCCTCACCCCTTTTTGCAGTAGGTGTCCAGCACAGAAGTGTGGAGTGCCACGTTGCCCCAGTTAAAACCAAACTGGAGCCAGGTCCTGCTGGTTTTTGGTGGGGTTGGAGCAGCTGTGGTTCTGCAGCACCGTGGCCACCCAACCCCATGCCCTGCACTCTGGGGTCTGCCAGGAACAGCCATTTCCCTGAGCTGGGCAGCACCAGGGGGATTTCTTCATGGAACAAAACCTGCCAGGGTTGTGGGGCAGTGTCTCAGTGTATCCCTGGGCTCTCCCAGCACCCAGCACAGAGCTTTGATGATCCTGGGGGGCACAGGGAAGGGGCCAGCGTGGCACAGCCCCCAGGCAGCTCTGGAGCCCTGTTGGAGCACTCTAGATTCTGGATTCTGCCAGGAATAACCATTTCCCTATGCTGGGCAGCACCATGCCAGTGCTAGAGGGATTTATTTCTATCCAGAGCAAAACCTGCCAGGGTAGTTTGTGGGGTAGTGTCTGTCAGCACCCAGCACTGAGCTTTGCTGATCCTGGAGGGCACAGGGAAGGGGCCAGCGTGGCACAGCCCCCAGGCAGCTCTGGAGCCCCGTTGGAGCAATCTGGATTCTGGATTCTGCCAGGAATAACCATTTCCCTCG
>JAWWEY010000099.1:4449494-4484101 GCA_035582745.1 Loriotus luctuosus
TTATTATTATTATTATTATTATTATTATTATTATTATTATTGTTGTTGTTGTTGTTGTTGTTGTTGTTGTTGTTGTTATTGTTATTATTGTTATTATTATTATTGAATTAATTTAATTTTATTTTTATTATTATTATTATAAACCTCCCAGTATTTACCCCAGGAATGCCCAGGCCCATCACTGCAGTGTGTCTGACACAGTGCACTGCTCTCAGCTGTTAGTGGAATCAAACCCCCTTTTTCTTGATTTTTAATTTTTTTTATTTTTAATTTTGTTTCACAGTCACGCTCCACGGCACAAACTGTAAAAATACATTTTTAAAAATGTCCAAAACAGACAGGTCGAGCCCTTTCAGCTAACAATCCCCCCCACCCCATCCTTGAAATCCAAAGTAGCGAAGGATTTTGCGGAAAATAATGGATCATTTTCCCATTTACCCATGATTCAAGGATTAATAACTAATCCCATCAAAGGACATCTGCTTAGATTGTTCCTTGTCAGTGAAAGTAAATAGAGCCTTTTAGTCTTTAGACCTAAACTCCTCTGAGGTTATTGTGCACAGGAACCTCCTACAAGCTCTGGCTTTCTCTGTCACTCCTGCTGTGCCTAACCCTGGAGGGAGAAAGCAAAACTTTGCAAGTCCCTGGACAGAAAGGTTATTTGCTAGAATGGAGGAGACTTTTCTGAGAGGCTGGGGAAGCTGAGACCCTCACCCTGCCCCGAGGCTGGGCTGGGGCAGGGGCTGCAGCCCTGAGCCCTCTCAGCTCTTTGTGCTGCCCCCGGGCCACGTTTTGGGCTGGGAACGTGGGGGTTTGGTTCTCCCTAAAGCTTCTCCCCTGTTTGTGGGATATTTCAGCCCAGCTCTTCTGGGGTTCAATGGGAAAAATGAGGAACTGGTTGGGTCTGGGTGCAAAATTGCCCAGGAAAATGTGGGAGGGGGGAATGGGGTTGGGGGTCCAGGGGCTGAGAGAGGAACCTGGGGGGAAATGGGGGAAATGGGGAGGGGGTGACAGGGTTTGAGGGAAGAACCCCTTGGAAACAATGAGCTGCTTGTCAAACAATGGCCTGGCAGAGCATGGTTTGGGTTTTCACCAGCGGGGCTCCCAAGGCTGATTTTTGGGGAGGTGGAGACATTCCCAAAGCTGATTTTGGGGGATGGAGACATTCCCACAGCTGCTTTTTGCGGGGTGGAGCCATTCCCAAAGGGTTTTTTTGGGGGATGGAGACATTCCCAAAGGGTTTTTTTGGGGGATGGAGACATTCCCAAAGGGTTTTTTTGGGGGATTGAGACATTCCCAAAGCTGATTTTGGGAGACGGAGACATTCCCAAAGCTGATTTTTGGGAATGGAGATTTGGGGGGATGGAAGCAATTTTTGGGAATGGGATTTTTGGGGGATGGAGACATTCCCAAAACTGATTTTTGGGGGGATGGAGACATTCCCACAGCTGCTTTTTGGGGGATGGAGACATTTCTAAAGCTGCTTTTTGGGGGATGAAGACATTCCCCAAGTTGATTTTGGGGATGGAGACATTCCCAAAGCTGATTTTTGGGAATGGAGATTTTGTGGGATGGAGGCAACTTTTGGTAATGGATTTTTGGGGCATGGAGACATTCCCAAAACTGCTTTTTGGGGGGATGGAGACATTCCCAAAACTGCTTTTTGGGGGGATGGAGACATTCCCAAATCTGATTTTGGGGGTGATGGAGACATTCCCAAAGGGGTTCTGGTGAAGCCAAAATGTGAGAAAATCACCCCAAATGAGAGGAGCCCTGTAATTCTTGATGCCTGGCAGTGCCCAGGGCAGGAAGCCCCAGAGGGGACATCCCTTGGGGTCACCTGGGGAGAAGCTGGTGCACAATCCCAGGTCCCTTCTCTCTCCTGCTGCCAGTGTGGAAATAACCACTGGTGCCCGTGCCAGGCAGTTGGAGGGATGCATGTTGTAAGCATTTCAGAACATCTAAAATTAGACTTTGTCTTTTTTTCCCCCTACCAGAACACGGCTGAGTGTCTCATCCACCAACACCAGCTGTGGATTTTTTAAAATATTTTTTTTAAATTTTTTTTTTCTTCCCTCTCGCTTTGGAAAAAGCTTCCTCAGAGATACAGACAAAAAAGAAAACGCTGCTCCCACCCTCCCCTCTCTCCCTGGCACACGCAAAATATGAGAGGAGTAATTACAAACTGGGGCTCTGGGCCTCAAACCCAAAGCCTGCTCTGGGCTATTGAGGGGGAAATCTTTCAAAACCCAACTGGGGAGCAGCTCCATCAGCCCTTTTGCCATGTGGGGAAGCTGCTCCTGCTGTGCTCAGCCCTGCCAGCCCTCTGGACCTGCAGCCCTGGTGCTGCTGTCGTGCAGCTCCCAGCTCTGAGAAGGGAACAATTGCAGGCAGAGCCAGTGGGAGTTCAAAAGGAGCAATAGTGAATTAAACGATGGCAATTTCCCTTATTTTCTGCCGCTTAAAGGTGCACGCTGGGAATGTTTAAATATCCTTGTTATCCCCTTCAGTACCTAGGGAACATTTTTTTAACGAGCTGGGCTGTAATCAGGCCGTGTTCGTGCCAGGCATCCCTTACAAGAGCTGCTCTCCAAAAGAGCTGCCCAGAGAGAAGCCCTTTGAGGCAGAAGAGAAAGAAAAGGCACCTGCTGCAAGGAGGAGCAGGCAGCTGAGCTGGGGTAGGTGCTGGGGGGACTCCTCACCCAATTTTACCAGGACAAAACACAGCTCCCTGCCAGTACAGAAAGGGAATTTTGGTATTAGATTTGGGGTTTGTGGGATTTTTCTTGTTTTTTGGTTTTTTTCATGTTGGTTTGGAATTGAGCTGAAGCTGAGGACAGCATCACATCTGAGATGATCTGATATAAAATGATATAAAATTTTCAGGCTTCAGGCCCCTTTTCCCCTGAAGCTGCTGAGTTGCATGGGTGTCTTTGAAGGCATCGAGCTTCTGCACAGGGGGAACACTTCATTCAATTTTACCAGGACAAAACACAGCTCCCTGCCAGTACAGAAAGGGAATTTTGGTATTCAGTTTAGGTTTGGGGTTTGTGGGATTTTTCCTGTTTTTTTTTTTTTTTTTTTTTTTTTGTTTTGTTTTGTTTTGTTTTGTTTTTTCATGTTGGTCTGGAAGTGAGCTGAAGCTGAGGACAGCATCACATCTGAGATGATCTGCTATAAAATTTCCTTATTTTCAGGCTTCAACCCCCTCTTTCCCTGAAGCTGCTGGGTTACATGAGTGCCCTTTGAGGGCATGGAGCCTTTGGGGTGAACCATTAAAACCTCCTGAACCCCCAAACCCTCCACCTGAGGCAGGAAAGCACCTGCTGGGCACAGCCAGGAGGTTTTCCAGCCCTGAGGCCAGAAGGGTTTGTCCAGCTGAGGGGTCCAGGATGGAGCAAAGGGTTCTCACAACCAGGACAGAGGATGAGGATGGGCAGGAGCTGCCTGAACAAGGCTGGCACAGCCTGGGCATGGCTTTGGAGCTTCTCTGTCCTTCAGCCTGCACCCACCTGCTGCCAAATGCAGATTTTGTTGGCATTTTCTTTGTCTGGAGGACGCTGAGGCTGTGGCACAAGTGCCCAGGGAAGGCAGAAAAATGCCATGCATGGAGTGGGGGCTGGCACCAAGAGGAAGACATTTATAAATAAATTTATTTATCCAGAGCTTTTCCCCTTGCCCCAAACCTGCCAGCCAGTGCTGGTTGCTGTGGCAGAGAGCAGGGTGATCTGCTCAGGCAGCTGTAACCCAGGTTTTGGGGTGACTGGGATGTTTGCAAACAAAATCCTGGGTTTGAATGTCCCAGAGCAGCAGCCACACACATTTAGGGCCCTTTGTTTGGGTGTTGTGTACAGAAAATAACCCACAGCTCGTCTAAACCCCCTGTTTGTGGGGACACCTCAGTGTAAATCCTTCAAAAACCAAAAATCCTTTTTGACCCCAATGTGGCCCTTCTTACAGAGCTCCCTAAAGCTTCTCCTCGATTTTTGGGATGTTTCAGCCCAGCTCTTCTGGGGTTAAATGGGAAAATGAGGAACTGGTTGGGTCTGGGTCCAAAATTCCCCAGGAAAATCTGGGAGGGAACAGGGGAACCTTGCAAAAAAAAGGAATTTTCTTAAAAAAACCCAACGGGGACCTGCAGGCTGCTCCCTTTTGGGGTCCTGCAGGATCCCCAAACCCCCACGGCCTCGGGGAGAGAGCAGGGGGCACCCAGGGCTGCAGGAGGGCATTTCAGGGGGCATTTCAGAGGGCATTTCAGAGGGTAATTTCAGAGGGCATTTTCAAAGGGCACCTCAAAGGGCATTTTCAGAGGGCATTTTGCATTTTCACAGGGCATTTTCAGAGGGTGATTTCAGAGGGCATTTTGAGAGGGCATCTCAGAGGGCATCTCAGAGGGCGTTTCAGAGGGCATTTGGCATTTTCACAGGGTAATTTCAGAGGGCATTTTGCATTTTCAGGGGCATGGAGAGCATCCCCCTGCAGGTGCCCTCGCTGCAGGGAGCTGCTGGGGGTTCTGGCATTGGTGTCTGGATGGAAACCCCTCTGTGCCCGCTGTGCCACACCCCTGGCACGCTGAGGTGCCCACAGGGGAGGGTGGCACGCCCGGGTTTAGGCACATCCCAGCGGCTTCTGCTCAGTTTTGGGGGTGCTGCTGCTGAATTTGTGCCCCCTATTCCCACTCTGGTGTTCGTGACCTCTCCCCGAGTCCCTTCTGGGGGGAATCTGCCTTGGTTTGGGTCTTCTGGAGGTTTTTTTCCATTTTTAATGGATCTGCGAGGCTCCGTGCGGGGCGAGGGTCCCGAGGGTCGCTGCCTCCCCTTCCCCCGGGACCACCGCCCCGAAAATCCCGGTGAAAATCCCTCAGGATCATCCGAGACCCACCAGGATTTGCCTTCCAGCAGCAACTCCCTGCAAAAATAAGTTTAAAGCGCCCGTTTTGCGGCACTGACGCCTCTTCTCGTGCCCGGTGGCAGCGCCTGGCACGGGAAAAATAAACGCGAAATGAGATGGGCACAAAGCACGCTGGAGGAGGCAGCAGTGCCGAGAGAATTCCGAAAAAAAACGAGAGAAATTGCTCAACCGCTCCGCTCCAACCCCTCCTCTTTAAAGTTCGCTATCAGAGATAATAAAGAGGCGCTTTGAGACCCAAAATTCACCGTCTGTCCCGGTAGAAAGCAAAGCTTCTCACTTTCTTGAATTTCTACTTTGGGATAAGGAGGAGAAAAGATAATAATCCACTTTTTTTTTTGGAAAAAATCATAATAATTAACTTTTTTTTTTGGAAAAAATGATAATCCACCTCTTTTTTTTTTTTCTTTTTTAACATAATCTGGTGGGCGAAGCCGCCGTCCTCCCTGGAGGGTGGGGAAATTCTGCCAGAGGGTCTCGGGGCTGTGGTGGGGATTTCTGCAGGGAAAACGGCTCCTCTCGTTGGGCGTCGGTAGCTGCGGATTTGCCAAGAGAGGGGGAACAGAAAGAGAATTTCGAATTTTTGAATTTCCTTTCCGTACAGCGTTGTCCACGTTTCCAAACTCACGGGGGTTTTGCAGGAACGGCGACAATAATAATAATAATAATAATAATAATAATAATAATAATAATAATAATAATAATAATAATAATAAAAGTCGGGACGGACAGAAATGGTCACGGCTCCTCCGCCCGCGGCCGCGCAGGATGTTCGTAATTTCTGTCCATTTGCAGTAAATAAATGGATTTTTAAGATATAATGATAATAGTAATGATTTAAAAAATAATAAAAAATCCTGGTGAGTCGGGAATTAAAGAGGAATGGGGTAGAGGAATGCAGAGAGCAGCGACCCGGACGGGGCTGGGAAAAGCGGCTCAGCTGCCGAGGTGGAAAGGAAACTGCAGGAAAAGGCTTTTCCCAAATATTAAGAAAAAAAAATTATATAAAAAAGTGGAAAGAAAGAAAAGAAGAGACACCCGCAATTCTCTCTGTTTCACGGCTGTTGCTGTTATCAACCCGGGCTCGGGGCTGGGCTGCTGCCACCCCCACCGCCCCCATCCCTCGCCGAGGTTTTGTTCACTTTGGGTGTTTTTATCTGTATTTTTATCACTTCAACTAAATAAAAAAATAGGGAATTGGTCCCTGATTTTGAGTTCATTCTCGTTATTTGGGCGTTTGAACGGCGGGCAAAAGGGAGAAAATGTTATTTATTAGGGGGGAAAAGAAAATAATCTTGAGTAGGGAAGAAAATCGGAGCCCGAGCCGAAGCGGGAGTTATTTTTGAATCCGCAGTGATTACAGGTTGTGGAAGGAGGGGAACAAAGTCAATTCCCAAATCGAGGGGAAGCCCAGAGCCGGGGAAACTTTGTGAGATGCCACGGGCGAAACTGGAAAAATCCGCTCCTTGCGCTGCTCCTGCCGTGTCCCCCCAGCTTTAATCAACACTCAGGAAATGCCAGGGAGACTTTGCCCCTAATCTCTGCTTATCGAGCAAAAAAAAAGCTCGATAAGCGATGTTCATAAACCCGCAGGTAACCGGGGAACTCGCGGTCCGGGGATCTCCGCTCCTTGGTGGGGTTTTATTGTTAATAAAACGCAAGAAGTCAGAGGTTGCCTTTAAAACACTCCCTGGGGTCGGGGCTGGAGCGCTCCGAGCCCGGCTCGGGCCCTCGGCTCGTGTTTTATTCCGAATTTCCCGGGTTTTGTTACCGGGACGGGCTGAGGGCACCGCGCCCTTTGGGGACCGGACCGTGCCGCTCGTTTATGGCAAAGGGAGAAAATATTAATTGGAATTAAAGAGCAAATTGGGAGCAGGCGAACGGGCCCCGACCCCGCGTCCTGCGCCCCCCGAGCGCTCTGTGCCCCAAAACCACCCAAATGCCCTCAAATCACCTTTTTTCCCCCCGTTATCCCCCGTCTCACCCCTTTCCCACCCCCAAAAGCTGCTGCGGTTCTCTCTCCCCGCTCCTCCGTGGCTGCGGAGAGAGAGAGAGAGAGAGGTTGCCATATTTGCATATATGGTAATGAGCTCCTAATTGCCAGGCTCGCTGCGCTTCGCCGATCGATTGCGAGCAATCCAGAGGTTAAGGGAGCTTGGAAATAGCGCGGCTCTGAGCTCCCCCCATCCCCCCCGCAACACGGAGCTGGCCCCGCATTTGCATCCCAACTTTTTTTAACTCTCCCACGTACACTTTACGTATCGGCTACGTGGAGGCTCCTCGGCCTCGCTCCTATATATCCGTACGGCGGGCACGGCCCCCGCTCCTCCGCTGCACCGGCGGCTCCGGGCTCGGGGCCACCGCCAGGACCCGCGGGAGAGCCGGGCAGGTGAGGGCAGGGCAGGTGAGGCAGGGCACGGTGAGGGCACTGAGCTTTACGGGCAGCCTGGCACGCAGGGCACAGAAGGGAGGGCACCGCTCCCAGCACAGGGAGGACGCGCTGCCCATCGGGCGCACCCCCCAGGTGGGTGAAGAAGTCGGGGTGACCCAGGAGAAAGAAGGGGAGCATCGCTCAGCCACCCCCCGGCCCCGCACAGCCCCGCGGAGCCCCCGCGGAGCCCCCGCAGCCTCCCCGCACAGCCGGACAAACAATGTGAGACTTTGGCGGAACAAAAGCGGCGGGGCTTGGGTTGCTGAACACGTCTGAGGCCAGACGAGCCGCGCGATTTATTGGACTCGGTGACAAAACCATAATAAAAAAAAAAAAAAAAACAAAAAAAAAAGAAAAAAAAAAGTAAGGGGGGGACGGGGGGTGGAGGGGGGAGAGGACTCTCAAAGCGTCTTTATTATGGGCTGGGGGCCGGGGGGAAAATGCCCCTGGAGCGGGTCCAGCTCCTGCTTGGGGCCGGGGCTGCGGGGTCGGAGTTGCTCCTAAATCCCCGGGGCAGGGGGAGCTTCCTTCCCTTTTCCCTTTGCCCTTTTCCCTTTCCTCCCGTCCCGCGGCATTCCGGCATCCGAGCGGAGAAAGTTTGGGCACAACCGAGCGCGTCCATCCCGCGGCCCCGCGCTCCCAGAGCCACTTTGGGTGAGGGATTCGCTTCTTTCACCTTCACCCGGCTGGAAAATCCAGATTTGGGGTGCGGAGCCCTCGGGCAGGGGATGGGAGCGGCCTGGCCGAGCTCCGGCGCTTTGTGTTTTGCTCCAGGGGATGCTCTCGGTGCCTCTCGGGACCCCCAAATCCTCGCTCCTGACAGCGCCTTCCCCTCCGGGGTGCTCGGGGATGCTCCGGGGGTCGCACCGAGCCTCGGGGAGGGGACAGCAGGGACACGGACACCGGGGGAGAGGGGAGAGAAAGGTCCTGGTGCCCCCATCCCCGGGCAGGAATTTGGGGAGGGGTGGGATGCGCAGAGCTGGATCCCAAATTCGGAATAAGCAAATGAATGAAATAACCCCAGAGCAAAGGTTCTGCACATCCTCCGAGGCAGAACGGAGGGGGAACGATTCCTCCTCACCTCGGGAACTTCTCCCCGTGCGGCGTTTCCTAAATTTGTCCCCCCACCGCAACAAGGTGGGAGCCGCTCCTTTAATACCCCCGAACCCCGAGAATTCCTGCCCTGGAGTGGCTCCCCCTCCTCAGGCCGTGTAGGGAACCCAAATTAAACGGGTTTAGGGTTTTTTTTAGAAGTTCTTGAAGCCAAACGTGATGCTCCGGCCGAAATTCGCCTCTCGGTTGCAGCGGGCCCGGGTGTTCCAATCCTGCCGCCGATGGAAAATCCCGCACGGCTCTTTTGGGTTTTTTTTGTTTTTTTTTTTTCTTGCCAAGGCAGCTTTAATCTTCATTTTCATTTAAATTTTTATTTTAACTTACATTTTAATGTTTATTGTCCTTTTTTGTTGTTTTTGTCGTTTTGTTTTTGGTCTTTAAAAAGCCTCATCCCTGCAATCCGCCCTTGATTCTTTCCTCAGCGAGGGGAAGATGCTGCGCTCAAAGAGTGCGCGGGGAAAAATCAACCGGGGCTTATTTTGGGCTATTTTTGGGGTCGTACGTGGAAAAAAAGCTCACGGTACCCACCGGGTCAGGTCCTCCCCGTTTTTAGCCCGCGGAAATTAAGTTTTTATATAGGCACTGATGTGCGTGGAAGTTTTAAGGCTGGAAATCCTCAAATCTGCCATTCAAAGGGAGATCCCGCGGTCGCGGCTGCGGCTCCTTCTGCTTCCTTGCGGTTTGGATTGGTTTATTTTTTTTTTTCCCCAGAAAGACAGCAAAGCACGGAGCAGGTTTTTATTTGTCAAGACACTCAACACACCCGAGCATTTTCTGCAAATCGCTCGTGCCCTTCCCTAAATCCTCCCAGATCGGGTTGGTTCTAACGCGATGTTAAATAAAATTAGAAATAAAAATGCACTGTCATCGGGGTAATCCCAGGGTGAATCCAAATTTGCAAGCGAAATCCCTGTCTTTACAGCCTTTTTCAAGATAAATCTCAAAATTCGTCGTGTTTTTTCTTTTTTTTTGGCAGGTTAAAAAAATAATTATAATTTCTGAAGGGGACTGGAATAAAAATTAAGAATAAAAAAGAAAAAGTGAATTTAATAAAGAGAAGGATCAAAAGAGGGGCAGGCAGGCGGTTGTGTCCCTTAAAATCCCATTTCATTTTCGTGTCCCTAAAATCCCATTTCATTTTTGTGTCCCTAAAATCCTATTTGAGTGGGGAATGGTCACAGCCGGCCCCGCTGGGACCCAACCAAGCTGCGTGGGCACCGTGGGAGCTGCTGAGTGTTTAACCCTCGCCTCTTTTCGGTTTCTCTTCCAGGAGAGCCCCGGCCCCGGCTCCGGCCCCCGCTGCCCTCGGAGAAGCCGCTGGCCCAGGTGGGTGCTGGGGAACCACGGAGGGAGAAAAGAAACCTCGGGCAGAGCCCAGCCCGGGGGCCGAGCGGCCTCGGGAGGGCTCAGGGAGGGTTTCTGCCCTGAGAGAAATCGGAGGTTGTAATTTGGATATGGGGGTGCAGGTGGGAGGACACCTGGGTGCCTCCAATGGGCGCTGCAGCCCCTCCCTTCCCCCGTGAGCACCCAGAAATTCTTCCCCAAATCGGCGTTTTTCGCCCCAGCTGAGCCTGGATGGACGAAGAGAAAGGGGAAAGGTGCAACACGGCACCCCAAAAACCCTTTTGTGCAGGGGGGGCTCGCAGAGAACCGGGCAGGAGGCCACGGGGAAGGACTGTCGGCGGAACAGAGCCCCAGGGCTATTTTGGGGCTATTTTGGGGCTATTTAGGGGCCATTTTGGGGCTATTTTGGGGCTATTTCTACACCCCCAACCCCCTTTCCCCACTCCAGTGCTGGGCCTGATGGGTACCACACCAGCGGGTTCCCATTTTCCCAGTGGGGGCAATTGGGAGAGAGGGCCCTGGTAGGTCGGACTGGCCGCACCGGTGGCGGCAGCGGGAGAATCCCGCTCCAGAAAGAGACAAAAGCCATGAGTAACTTCCCAGCCCAAACTCACAGCCCCCAAACCAGCTGGGAAAAAAAAAATTCTAAGGTAAAGAAACCTTTGAGAGAAAATGAAAAAAAAATCCAACAAACCAGCCCAAATCCTGTGTTCTTGTTCAAGGAAAATCATGGTGGATTTTTATTTTGTTTGTTTGGGAGGTTTTTTTTGTTTTTTTTTTTTTATGGGATATATTTTATAGCAGGGAAATCAAAGGGTAATTAACGGTGGGGTTAAAACTATAGAATCAAACCAGCATTTGATTCCATTTGGGATCTGCACACCGCGGCCAGGCCCTGGCACTGGCACTGGCACTGGGTGGTGTTCGCCTCCCCGAGAAGGGGAAGCCAAGGACGCTGGGCCTGGGGGGCACAGAGTGGGCGAGTTGGGGGCATCGGTGCTGGCAGGGCGGTCACGGCTGGGGCAGGGGACACTCGGTGCTGCCCGGGGCTGGTGGCCGTGAGCGGTGGCGCTGGGGGTGGTGGCGATGCCCGTGGTAATGAGGAGCGCCGCGCTGAGCCTGGTGAAGCCCAGGCCATGAGCGTGGCGATGAAGATGATGATGATGAGGGTGATGTTGGCCATGGTGGCGATGGAGGGTGATGCTGGCGGTGGCACCGGGCGGGAGAGGCCAGAACGGCGGAGGCGGTGGCGGCGGCGGGGCCGGGGGGCGATGCCAGGTTAGGGGTGCCAGGTTTGAGGGGGGGGTGCCAGGTTTGGGTGGGGGGGGGGGGTGCCAGGTTGCGCGCGGCCCCTCCCCAGCCCATTGATGAAGCGGGAGCGCTGCAGAGGGGTGGGAACGGCCCGGGTGACGTCAGGCGGGTGCGGACCAATCAGCGGCGGCGGCGAGGGCCGGGAGTGTGAAAGCATGAATGAAAAGTGCCGCGCGCCGCTCCCCCCGGCGCAGAGGCTGCGGGCAGCGGCTGCGGGCACCAGGTACGAGCCGAGCCGAGCCGAGCCGAGCCGAGCCGAGCCGAGCCGAGCCGAGCCGAGCCGAGCCGAGCCTGGCCGAGCTGAGCCAGGCCGAGCCGGGCCGAGCCGCCGGCAGGGCCCCCCGCGCTGCCGGAGCCTGCGCTCCGCGGGGGCGGAGGAGCCGCGGGGTCTCGGCGGAGCGAGGGCTCCGCGCTCTCCCCGCAGCGAGAAGGGTGAAAGAGGGATGCAGGTGAAGGAGGGATGGAGCGGAGGGGAGAAGGGAGGGACGCGGGGGTGGAGGCGATGCGGGGCGCGAGGGGGATGCGGGTTGCTTTCCCCGAGGAATGGAGGGATGCGGGCTGCCCTGGAGAGGAGGAACGGTGCGGGGGATGCGCGTTCCTCCGCGGAGAAAGGGAAGGGTGGAGGGACACTCTGGAGAAGGAGAATGAGGGTTCCCCGCCGCCCCCGGGGAAAGGAAGGATGGAGGGAAGCAGAACCCCCGAAGCGAGGACGGAGGGATGCGCGTTCCCCGCGAAAGAAGAAAGGACGGAGGGATGCGGGGAGAGGAAAGCCGGGGATGCGGTTCCCTGGCGGGGGAAAGCCGCGCTCTCCCCCTGAACGAACGGAGGGATACGGGTCCGGTCCCTGCCCGAGATGCGCGGTCCTTGCTCAGGGCCGGGGTCCTGAGCCGCGAGCAGGAGTCGCTCCCTTCCTTCTGTCCTCCCTTCCATCCCTTTCATCATTTCCTCTGTGTTTTCTGTGTTTGTTCATCGCTGTTCCTCCAGATCTTGGCTGAATCCAAAGCATCACAAGTTACTATTTATATTAACCGGCAGGTTTTTCTCGCAGTCATTTTGTTTAGAGAGCGTTCAACGCATTTGTGGGTGGGGAAATGTCCTTTTGGTCTTTTATGCATATTTTAAGTTGTGGGTGCAAATTATATTTGCTTTGATTATTACCAGTTTGAATGCATTAATTTGATAGTTATTAAAAATAATGTGGGCTTAATTCTCGGCACCTGCAGAATATCATTTGGTTTGCAAATGAAACAAATTGAAACTCGGCAGAAAATAGGCAGCCCTTGCGTGGTTATCCTGTAATTCTGCTCCAAATTGTGTTTCCTAGGGACCTGATCCTGCCTGTCCCAGCGATGCTCAGGACTCTGTGCCCTGGGCTGCTCGGGCTGCAGGAGCAGGACCAGGGCTGGAGCTGTGTGAAGATATTACGGATCTGGCTGTTAATATTTGCATCTCTTTTTATTCGTTTTCCTCCCTCGTTCCTTCCATAAAAGCCACGTGCCCCCGAGCCCCTGGAGAAGAGGAGGTTGGCTTTTTCCTGCTGATGCTGTAGACTCCAGGGGTTGGTTGTTATCTTTGGTTATCTAGCTGTATGAGTGGTGTCGATTCTTCATAAAGCTAGATAACCGAAAGTAAAAATAACCCCATTACACGCCTGAGGAGGATGTGGAGAAGAAAGGAAATTCATCAAAAAAAGGAAGAGGAGGAAAATAAAAATATTTAAAAAAAAAAAAAAAAAAATAAAACAAAAAAAAAAAAAAAAAAGAAAGAAGAGAAAGGAAATGAGAGGCGGAAAAATGGGGGAAAAGACAACTTTCAGAGACTGGAATTAAAACCCGAGGTAGGATTTTTTTTTTTTTTTAAAGAACCTATTTGCCTCCTGTGATTTTGAGAGTTTACTGGTTCTGGGCATGTGAAGAAACCATCTGTGTTGAGAAAGACAAAGATGTTGCCGCTCTCTCCTCGGCCGTTAACTGTAATTGAATTAACAAAGTAAAACTTCCAATCAGATTATGAATTAGTTAAGTCCAGGACCCAGACTACAGATCAAGGATGAACTTTCATTGCATAACCAGTCATAGAGCATCAGAAAATCCATAAATCAATACAGATTACTGTGTTGGATTATCTGTTTAATAAAGCAGCAACAGAGCAATGTTTATTAATGGTTGTTTTGCAAATACGAGTGCTGGATTCTTTTTCCTTTTTTCTACTTTCCCTCCCCCCTCTTCCCTATCTGTTATACAGATACATAAATTTTCCTCCCTGACAGCTATAACTTGATATCAGTATTAGAAAGAGGGATATGGTGATTTGTAAAATGGTTTCTTGCAGTTTTCTTTGTTTTTCTTCCCTTGTGTCTCTATCCAAATGCTTCCTTTCTTCTTTTAACCCTTTGTTTATGAACGTTTCTTTGAATGGACTCAAGATTCTAATTTGGGAATTTACAAGGGAGATTTTATATATATATATATATATATGTATAAAACTTGTGTGTGGAACCGCATGAGACTAATTGGGGAACTTGATTTTTTGCTTAATTTATCTTCTCTGCCAATTGATGTTGCTTCTTATCCCTCTTTAATGGATTATGTGTCAACCTCTTCCTTATGGAAACTGGGATGTTTTAATCTGCTCTACCCTAGAAGCGACTTTGGAGTCAAAGAGGTGAACTGGGTGCTTCCCACTTGCTTTTAATAATCAGACTGGGTGCCTGAGATGCCCCCTCCAAAACACAGCAACCTATTTGAGAAGGTGTCTTGATCTTGCTTAGAAGAACACAAAGATCTCATGGTGGATTAAGATAAAATAATATCAGAATGGTGATTCCAAGGAGGAAAAAAAAAAACCAAAACCAAAAAAGATTTTATAACAATAAAGAGCTAATGTGGGTGATGGCACCTGAAGTAATTTTGGAAAGGAGCAATTATAGCTTTGAGACTTTATGCAAACCCTCTTGTGAGAGATGTAGAAATGAGCTGACTTTTGACCTGTGCTGGACCCGCTCGTTTCGCTCGTGTGCTCATTGGGATCTCTAAAAAACCCAAAAGGGCAGAAGGAGCTGTCCCTGGCACTTCCTTCAGGGAAGGGCTGTAGTGCTGGATGTGACGTGACAGATTTATCCTGTTCATATGAGTGCTTGAAATTAATAAACAAGATTTTATTCCCCCTCACCCATGGCCTTTAATTCAGAATAATTTAGCACATGTGTTAAGTGGAGTTCTGTAATGATCTGCTTGGGGAAAGCTCAGGGAGAACCTTCATTCCTTCCTCCTGCTGAGGTTCTGCCATTGTTCCTGGCGCTGGCAGGGATGTAGGGAAGTTTTTACAGGCTCTTCTTTGATTCCCTGCTCTCCTTTGCCATCCTGCTGCTCCTCCCTGAGGGGAGTGAAGTGCTGCTCTCCTGGCCAGGCTGTTTGTCCCCAGCCAGAGAGGGACATGGCAGAGGACAGGGCAACAGGGAAGCGGCTCCACGGGCAGGGAGAGCGGCCTCCAAGGAAGGGGACACCTCCTCCATGGGTGCTGACACTGAGAGAGAGCAGCCCCAAGGAAGGAGAGACCTCCTCTGTGGATGCTCACACTGAGGGAGAGCAGCCTCCAAGGAAGGAGAGACCTCCTCCATGGGTGCCCACAACTCAGGGAGAGCGGCCTCCAAGGAAGGGGACACCTCCTCCATGGGTGCTGACACCCAGGGAGAGCATCCTCCAAGGAAGGGGACACCTCCTCCATGGATGCTCACACTGAGAGAGAGCAGCCCCAAGGAAGGAGAGACCTCCTCCATGGATGCTCACACTGAGGGAGAGCAGCCTCCAAGGAAGGAGAGACCTCCTCCATGGATGCTCACACCAGGGAGAGCAGCCCCAAGGAAGGAGAGACCTCCTCCATGGATGCTCACACCTCAGGGTGACGTTGGACACTCTTGGCTTTGGTGACAAAGCGCTGACAAAGCTCTCGGCACGGAGCTCTCCTCACTCGTCCTTCCCAGGCCAGGAGAAGTCCTGCTGGGTGTTCACACCTCTCCTGCTGGTCCAGCTGGGTGCTGGTGCCCCAGGATGTGTCTGAGATCTCGGTGTGAAGGGGGACAAGGGACTCTTATCCAGGCTGAGCCCTGGGAAGCTGCCATGTGCCATCCACCATTGGCCCGTGGCTTCCCTCGAGGAGGGGAAAAGTGCCTTTTTCTCCAATCAGGGGCTGGGAGTGCTGCTGTGGGAGCATCTTTTGGTGTTCCTGGGTGACCAATCCCAGGCTCTGCGGCGCTGCCATAGGCTGCTTTGGATGGTGTCACTTCTTGGCTCTAACAAAGGCATGAGCAGGAGCGGGGGGATGTAAACTGGGACGAGGATGAAACTCCTCCAAGAATTTAGCAAACCATGTGTGGAGGGCCTGGAGCCAAGGGCAGGAGGTGCCTGTGCTGGTTGGTGATGGAGAGGGTGGGTTTAAAGCCCATCAGGCCCAAGTTGCCTCTCTGGAGCTTTTGCACCTCATTCCCAGCTGCAAAATCTCATTTTTAAATGTTTGTGACCCCACTGCCATTCAGGGGTGTGGTGACACTGTGGGGCTAAAGCACCTCCATGTTCATCACCCATCCCTTTGTGCTCCAGTCTGGGAGGGAAATGGAACCAGTTCCAGCCCCCTCAGCCCTTGGAGGGGTCTCTGGGGGTTCCTGGTGCCACAAGCTTTGCTGCAGTTTCTGGGTGCTGTTGGAACACGTCACTCTTTGGCTGGATAGAATTTCTTTTTAATTTGAGTTTTTGTTGTGGGGGATAAATATTTCCAGTGGTGGAAGTGTCTGTGTGACTGTGAGCTGGGCTCTCTCTAAGGGCTTTGGAATAGTCTTGCAAATAGCTGATTTTTAATTTTTTTTCCTTTTTTTTCTCCCTGATTTACTCCTGGAGTGCTGTAGCAGTAAGCCCTGTGTGTTTGCGTGACATTGATCCAAATTGCAGTTTACATGTGGCCGTTTAAGCTTGCTTGGACACTCTGATTTGACTGGTTAACACTCAGCACTGTCTACTCTGCTCTCCCTCCTGGCCACATAACTGCTGGAGACATTAATAGGAGACACACTGGTTTGAGAGTGAGGTATCAGCTCTCCACATCGTTCTCTTGCTTAGCAGCAGTTTGGAATTGAGGGGGGAAAAAAAGGGAAAAAATGCAATACTGATTTTTCTGTGATTCAGTGAGCTGTTGAGGAGAATGAGCCTATACAAATGTAATTGCTGAAAATTATGAATTTCACTCCGTGGATCTCCTTTAGCTTCTGGCTTTAATGCTTATGTTGGCAGTGCAGAAATGCAGCAGAGCAGTTTGGTGCCGAGGCCAAAGCCCTCTCGTTGTACGAGTGCTGGCAAAAGGGCAGAAATTCTTGTGCTGGTTGGTACTGCAAGTGGATATGAACTTTTACTCTGTGATGCATAAAATATGTAATTTTTTTTGACATTTCATATTTGAAAATTCTCAGCCCGGAATGATGAAAAGCAGCTAAAAATGTTTTTTTTTAAAAAAATAATGATTTTATATTGTCTGAGGAAAATAGACATTTCCCTACTGAAGGAATTTTTTTTTGCTGGCCTTTTACAGTTTTAAACTGAACACAAAAGGAGGCCCTGATGGCTCAAGCCCTTTGAGGTGTCCCTGGTACATGAGGTGTCCCTTGTCCTCCCAGCACAGTCCCGTGCAGCCTGGCTTGGGCAGGTGTGGAACCACAAAGAAATCCCACCAAAACGACAGAAATTTGCATGTATCTATTTAATTTTGAAATTAACAAATTGAATTCCTTCCCACAAGCAGTCGCAGCTGGATTTGGAGGGACAGGGGATGGTTTTTAGAGATGCTGGGAGCCAGTGGTGACTTGTTCCCAGCACCAATCCTCAAAGCTCTGCTCTTTTTGGGGTGCTGCTGATCCAGCTAGGTTTGGGGGCATCTCTGTGCCAAGGAAAGCGTGAGGGCTCTGCCACGGGCACCCACAGGCTCAGAAATGCTGATGGAAGCCTCCAGCTGCCCGTCCGGGGCTGAGAGGGGAGCACATCTTTGTGCTGAGAACAGAATCTTTCCTCTTCAAACAATCAGGGCTTCAAACCCCTGAGCGTTTTCAAGGGAGCGATTTTTATGTCGGGATTATGATAAAGCGGCTGAGTGGGCGCTAAGCCGCCATAGGAATCAGATCAGGCCCTGCTTTAATTTCAGCGAGTGGCGGTGTGTGGGAACGGAGGCTGGGCCGATGCTCGGAATTACCCGGCTGGGCTCTGGGCTCGGATCCTCTTGTCCTTGTCCCCAGTGTGGCTTTGCCCATCGTGTCTGGCACTTCTCAGGGTACTCTGCAGCGCCCTGGGGTGATTTTGGTGTGGTCGGTGCCGATTTCTGTATAGCAGGAAAGGAGATTTCCCGAATCTCCAAACGCGGTGCTGCGCGCCCAGCGCACGGGGCCGGGCGGCTCTCCCGCACCCCGCCCGGGGGAAGCGGTGCCCCGAGGCGGGGACAGCTCGAAGGAAAATGATGAGCTCTGTGCTCCTCAGGCTGCTGAGGAGACGGGAGCCAGCGGGCAGGTGGCTGAGATGCAGCCGGGGTGATTGGATGTGAAAGCGGAGCTCGGTTCTCGCCGCCCGCGCTGGCAGCTCCGCTCTCCCATCGCCGCGGCCGCGGCGGCTTTTGCTGGCCCAGGCTTGTGCTGCCGGCATGCCGGGAGGGCTAAATATAGTTCTGGGGGGCATTTGGGATTGCCCGGAGGGATTTTCATGGACAGATATAGAAAGGGACGTGTGCGTGTGAGTCCCGACACTTCTCGCTGGCCGAGCTGGGGAAGGGGCGGCGGCCGCGGGCAGCATCTGCTGCGGGCAAGGCTGGCACGGCCTTGGGTAGTTTTGCCAGAAAAGAGATGGGAAACTTTGTTTTAGGGTGCCAGCTGTGGAGAGGGATGCCCGAATGCTGGGATTATGGCTGGGGGTGTCTGTGTCTGCACGGCTGGTGGGGAGGTCTGCTGAATCTGGTTCTCAGTGGATCAGTCTCTTGAATTTGGTTCTCAGGGGATCAGCCTCTTGAATTTGGTTCTCAGGGGATCAGTCTCTTGAATCTGGTTCTCAGTGGATCACAGTCTCTTGCTCGCTGGTTCTCAGTGGATCACAGTCTCTTGCATCTGGTTATTAGTGGATCACAGTCTCTTGCTCACTGATTATCAGTGGATCACAATCTTTAGCTCACTGGTTCTCAGTGGATTACACTGTCTTGCTCACTGTTCTCAGTGGATCACACTCTCTTGCTCACTGGTTCTCAGTGGATCACAGTCTCTTGCTCACTGTGGAACCCCAGGATTTATCCTGCTACAGCTGGGACAGGCTGGGACCTGGCATCTGCAACTGTCCAGCTAAAGCAGCGTAATCCTCACCCAGCATCAACGGCCATGGCTGGAGTTTTGACTTTGGCAGCCCAGGCTAGGTGTAAAAATAATTGTAATTGCACTTTTGGGGGTTTGAATATTGCTGGAGCAGGGACAAAAGGAGCAGTGGCAGGATGCTGGTGCAGGAGGAGGGAGCATCCATGTTGGGTGCATCTGCTGCCTTTCACTGCTTGGTCTCGTGTGATGCATTTAAGCAGAGGACATGAGGTGGAGCTTGCTCTGGGGTAGGGAGAAAATGCAGTTTTCAGAAGGAGGAAAAGTGCTGATGAAGAAGTGTTGGGAATGAAAAAGACAGGATACTCATTGGTGGTGGACTGACCTGGTTTGGAGCCCTGCGTGGCTCCAGGGGGCTGTTGGCTCATCTTGTGGTCTTGCATTGTTTAGGTCAAGGCAGGTAAATCAGGTTTAATTTGACCTTCAGCAGGTTCCTGCCTGCTGGAAGCTCATATTTGATTGAAAAAAAAAAATTAAACCAAAACAAAAACCAAACCAAAAAACCAACCAAAAAATACAACAAAAAACAAATGCCCCCCCCAAAAAAACCAAACAAAAAAACCCCAAACCAAAACCAACCAAACAAAAAAAAATACCCAAAACCCTAACCAAACCACAAAAGCTTTTCTGAATCAGTGTGTGAGCCCTGAGAAAGGGAAAGATTGTCTTCACCCTTTTGGAAGCACAGAATGCTCTTTGGGAAGGAGAAAGGGTTGTACCTAAGGAATCTGCTTTATTTCATCTACCTCTTCCTGTCTGTCTTTTAGTAAATTTCTCTGTTTTGGTTGAGTGAAAAATTCTGCTTTTATTCTATTGTTTTATTCTTTTATTCTATTCAGTATTCAATAGGATAGGATTGTTTTAGGGATTCCTGGGCTGGAGCAGGCAGGAATGTGTCTGAGCCAAACAACCTTCCTCTGGCATCAGCAGGCACCAGCTGCTTGGGGGGAAAGTGCTTGAAACCCTACAATTATGGGATAATGTATTCCAAGAGAGTTTCTTGGCTTTCCATTCCTGGGCTGGAGAGTTTCTATTCCCTCCCTGATCCTTGTAAAATGTTGCTGGACTTGGATGTTCTTGTCACCTGCTCCTCGATGGGGAAAATCCCTCAGTAACAACTGGCAGAGCTCAGGGCTGGGAAACAGGGAAAAAACCCCAAATTTTCTCAATTTTTCTGGCATTTGCTTTGAATTTTGTGCCTGTGCTTGTGGCAGAAGCAAATCTTGTCTTTGAAAAGATCTGGAGGGGCACGGCCTTCCACAGCCACTTATGGAGCCAATGGAAAAGCCATGGGGAATTAACAACATAACTTGGATTGTTCAAGGGAATTAGGCACAAAATTCACTCAGGAACGTTGGTAAATCCTGTAGGGCACTGTCAGTATCCAGAGGGGTTTTCCTCCTGCTGGGGCTTGGCCAGAAGGTGCAGAAATTGTCTCTTCTGGCTGGGGACAGGTTTGAGGGCTCGGGACACGGAGGATGGGTGGCCCTGGGCCACCACCCCACCCCACAATTTTGCAGACAAACTCCAGTCCTGGGGGATTATTCTCTCTTCTTTCCTTTTGTTTTGCCTTCGAAAAACCTTGCTAACTAACACACACACACATTTTTCTTCTTCTTCGTGAAAAAAAGGTCTTTCCAACCTTAAACCCACCCATGTGCAGGAGCAGGGCTGGCTCTTTCTGCAGGCAGAGCTTTCCCACGGAGCTATGCATCCCCTGGCTGCTCTTTGCTATAGAAAAATCTCGGATTTTTGGAGGTGATGGAGCCTGTCCAGCCCCTCTGCCCAGCCTGGCCGAGGCTCTGACAGGATGGGGACAAGCTGGCAGCGATTCTGGAGTGAAAGCAGGCTGCCTCCCTCCTCTGGTGCGAGGGATGGCCACGGAGCAGGTTGCCATGGAGAACGAGGATTATTCTGCGCGTGTGTGTGTGTGTGTGTACAGGCTGGGGAGGGGGGGAACATCGTAATTTTTAAATTTTTTTTCCTCCAAAAAAAACCCCCATTTCTGATAGAGTGTGATGCCGTTCTCACCCGACCTTGGGAGCCACAACCTCCAACCCCGTCCCCATCCCCTCCTCCCCTGCTGCTGCTGCCCCAGCCCCTCCATCGGACTCTTATCTCCAATAATCCCCCCTAAGAGGGCTTTCTGCTTGTTATGACACCCAGTGAAAGCGTGGGAGAAAGATCCTTTCTTCGCCCTTGTCCTCCACAGCCAGCCACTAGCCTGAATGGGAGGCTTTTTTGTGTCTCTGTGTGCCTGACTAATTGAGCTGAAGGACTTGCGTCTGGAAGGGCTTGAAAGGAACTTTTGTTGCCGCTGTGGAGTTTGTGGAAGGAGAACGAGCTCTGCTTTCTTAGGGAACGCGGCTCCTGGGCAAATTTGACTCTCGAGTGCTCACGCCTCCCAGTTCTTTGGGAAAATAAGAAAAAAAAAAAAAGGGTGGTGGGATTGGATTTTTTGTGTTGTGTGTGGGGTTTTTCGGGGGTGATTTTTTTTTATCCAGCGCTATTGGTGCTGGAGAATTGAGTCTGGCAAAAAACCAAAAAAACCAAAAAAACAAAAAACCACCTCGGCACTGGAAGGTTGGTGAGCTAGCCGTAAAAAAAAAGGGCTCGGTGAGATGAGTTCAAACTGGCTAAAAATAACAGTATCAGAAGCCCTCCAAAAATAACAGTATCGAGAGCTCTTGCCTCCAAAAATAACAGTATCGAGAGCCTGTGCCTCCTGCAGCTTTTAAAGCCTGACAATCCAACCCCAAATCTTCTCCAGGATTCCATGGGAAATTCCTTTGTGGTCCGAGGATGCTTTCACATCCCACTGCATCCAGAGAGCACCAGCCATCATAAGAGAGTTTAAGTGGCTGCTGCAAAATTCCTCTTTTCCTTTCGACCTTACCAGGAGTGCTGAAAAGTTGGGATTCTGCCTTAAATTGGTGCCAGGTGATGTCCAGGTGGCTCCTGGCAGCACCAGTGGCAGTGTGGGCATCAGGAAGGGATCTTTCTTCTACCTGTGACAGCCCCAACCCTTTATCTTCCTTAAAGCATCCAACATCCTGCTTGGTAGGAAAACCAAGAGGTTTTTCCATAGCAATTTGGGAATTTAAAGTCTTTTTTCCACTGGGAATTTTGGTTTGAGGCATCCCTGTTGGTATCTCCTGCTGCACTTTTGTTCCCATCACGAGAATTTGGTGTTTCCATGTGTCCAGGATATTTTCTTGCTGTCTTTGCTAATTTTTCACTATAGTGAATTAATTCAAAGACCTTCTCCAGCCTGAATTTCACCCATGGTGTGGCCATGCAAAACCTACTGCTAAATGTCTCTCCTGGAAAACACCCTCTGGCAAGGAGGGAAATGTGGGGTTTGGGAGGAAAAAGTGGCTTTTGAGGCACAAAACTTCTTGGCATGTTGCAAAGAAGGTTTTTGAAGTGGCTGGTGGGAGAAATGGGGAAGAAAGTGGCTGTATGGGGTCACTTTGTTCCTGTTGCTTATTTCCCATGGGTTGTGCAGCCCCTGCACCTCACTGAGAAGCCGCTTGAAATTATTGTCCAAAACATATTTTCAATAAATATATTTCCACTGTAATTTCCCAACACCTCCCCTTGCCCCTTCTTCCTTGATTCCATAGATCTTGCAGGTCCCTCCACACAAAAAATTACTGTAGAAACTGCCAGGATCCATTCCATCCCCTGTGTGGATAAACCCTCACAGGGGTATTATTGATTTCTAACAACAAGGGATTAAAATGTATTGAAAATTGTGTTTTTAATGGGGTGATGTAGAGGCTGTAAATGCCCAGGGCACCTCTTTTTCCACCCTGCACCCAAAGGCTGCAGTTGGGTGTCTTCAGGAGTTTTCCAGGGCCAAAGAGGTGCATCAAGGATGGGGGAAAATCAGGTTTGAAACAGATTTAGACATGAGTGGTGAAATTTGATAGAGAGGGAAGGTGAAGGCAAAGCGAGCTGAATGAACAGGAGGCCTTCTAAATTTAAAAAAAAAAAAAAACTATTAAAAATTTAAAATTCACTTTTGGAGATGGAACCAAACCCTATTTTCAGATGACTCCACTTGGAGTTTTTAAATCCAGCAATTTCTGCAACATTGTGCTAAACCCAACCTCGGTTTTGTGTCCTGCAGCCTGAGGCCTGTCCTGCCGAAGATCCTGGGATGCCCACAACACCAGGTATGTGTCAATGCATCCTGACTCCTTCCTGGGCCAGGAAATGACAATCTCTGGGTGTTTGGGTTCTCATCAGGCAGCATCTGAGGAGTTTGTCCTGTCAGCCCCACGCCAGGATATTCCAGTATTGGTCATTAGTGATGAGCAGCTCCCGGCCACTCCTGGGCATTGCTGCACCCCCAGCATCCTCCAGCCCTTTTTAATATTTTTTTTATATTTTAATATTTTTATGTGTGTTTGTTTGTTAGTTGTTTTCTTTTTGTTGTTGTTGTTTTTTTTTTTTTTTAATATATGCTTTCCAATAACTAATTAAAAAAGAGAAAAATCACCCAATTCCACTTTGGGAATGATGCGTGAACTTGGAAATTGGGGCTTGGAGTCAAAACAAGATGAGGGGAGCAGAGCAAGGCTCCTGCTCCAGTGGGCTGGAGGCCAGAAGATGTAAAGAAACCCAAATTACTAGTGCCTCTTTTTAAAAAAATATTACTCTTTTTATATTTTTAATTTCTTTTGTTTTATTTTTAGTAAGGAAAGGGGTTTGCCAAAGTGCACACCTCGAGTATATTTGACCCTCTGCAGAGAGGCCTTATTATGCTGGAACCAGCTTAATGAAATAAAAGGGTTTATTTTTTTTATAACCGACCAGTAGTTCTCCACTTGTGCATTTCGGAGCACAGCAAAGTGACTCTAAACCAATAATAGTTGTAATGTTTCCAACCAAACCCCTAAAATGTGGGAAATTGTCCTTGCACAGATTATTGCTGCTGCACTTAATCACTTACAGCTCAAATAACAAGAGATTTTGAGCAGATTGGGAAAAAAGATCAAATGTAAAAGGAGGTATAGAAAAGAACAGAAAAATCAGGAGGTTTTGGAACAGCTAAGGAAAAATTCTTGGGCAAAACACAGCAATAATCCCAAAGTGCTTTATTATTGTGAATCAATACAATGTTACTATAAAATATTTAGAATTCTACCATGCATCCATTTCTCTGTAATATTCATAATTCCTGCAATCCCAACATTCTGTGAGCACGAGGTCACTACCCAGAATTTCCTTGTTTCAGTTCCCAGCACTGGGCCATTCTCATCTTTGGGGCAGGGATCAGGAATCAGGATTTTTACAAAGGTCTGGAGGAGCGGGGCACCGATGCCACAGAGGTTTTTAGCACACTCTGGGCATGCCAGGATGCTGGACAGGTCACAGGGATGTGGATTGGGACCCCAAGGCCACCACTGCCACCCTCTGCTCCTCCCTCCCTCTCTCCCCAGAGGACCACGGGCTCACCCAGCACTGGGGGAAATTGTAATTTAATTTTTTTCCTCAACGAAACCACTGTGAAGAAAAAAAAAAGGGAGAAGAATGGAATCTTGGTGCATTTTGTGACTTTGTTCCCAGCATAAGAAGAGCCAGGGGCTCCAAGGCCAGCCCAGTGAGCGGGTTTGATGTGAGCCAAACCCTTGTGGCTGCCAGGACCCTTCTCTGCTGCACCACCGGAGGGTTTCACCTTCTGCCAAGAGCGGCCTGCTCCTCTTCTTTCCCTTCCTTTCCTTTTGTTTTCTATCCTTTCCTTTATTTTCTTACCTAATATTTATTTAATTTTATTTTCTGATTTATTTTTTAATTTTAATTTTTCTTTCTTTCCCTTTTTCTTTTCCTTTTTCTTTTCCTTTTTCTTTTCCTTTTTCTTTTCCTTTTTCTTTTCCTTTTAATTTTCTTTTTAAATATTTCATTTCCCTTTCATTTTATTTCTCCTTTTTTTGTTGTTGTTGTGGTTTTCCTATTTTTTTTTCCTTTGTTTTCTTTTCCCATTTTAATTTCCATTTTCCCCCCAGTTTCAAGCTTAAGCCTGCTTTGTCTTGTCTCCTGCCGGAACGTTTAACGAAGGGCCAGCCGCTCCCACGCCAGTAGGGCTTTTTTTATTGTTGTTTTTGTTGGTATTTTCCTGGTGCTTTGTTCCACCCTCCCCACCTCGGTGCCCATCGAGGGGTGCGGGTCAGGGTGCCCACCATGGATGGGGAAGCACAAAGCCCCAAGGAAGACACCAGGGCTCTTGTTATCCTGGCCGTGCAGGAAAGAGTTAACCCATTAGAGATTCCGAGCCCTTCTTCCGATAGTTAAACCTGATTTGCATGCATTTGCATAATGAATGTCATTTGCATTCTTGGAGGTTGGCTACTTCTGTGGGAAAAGTCAAAGCGGGATTGCGGGGAGGGTGAAGGGGGGTCGGTGAAGAAAGAAGGGAAGATTTTTTTCCCCGCACCCCCGCGCATCCCTGCCCCTCGCCATCCTCACCCAAACGCTGTTTTCCTTCCCCTCTTTTCCCCCAATTTCCCCCCTCGAGGCCTTTCTCCCTTCTCCCTTCCGCAGGACACAAAGGCAGCCATCGCTGGCTAGGCCGTGCCGAGGCCAGGCGCATCCTCTCCCGCTTGCCCCCCTTCCCCTCCTTTAATTTCTGCCTCTAATTCCATCTTGGCTCCCGTTCCCGGCGCCCTCGTGAGCGGGGGGCTGCGGCCCCGGCCCTCCCCTCCCCGTGGGTGCATGCGTGCTGAGGGGAAGGCAAGGTGGGAGCCACCATTTTAGGCAGCTGCTGTGTAAAATGGCCGATTCCCCTCGGCCGGGCCCAGCCACGCGGGCGGGAGCCTTCCGGCGGCTTCCATCGCGTTCCGACGGCTTCTGTGGGATGGGACAGAGCTGCTTGTGGTGCTTCGGGCGCTGCGGCTTTGCCGTGGAGCCTTCGGCCTCAAGGGGCTCATCCTGGCCTCGCTGTGGGATCTTCGGCCTCGAGGGGCTCATTCTGGCCTCACCCTGGGGCTTTTGGCCTCAAGGGGCTCATCCCAACCTCAAGGGGCTCATCCCAGCCTCACTGTGGGGGTCTTCAGCCTTGAGGGGCTCATCTTGGCCTCATTGTGGGGTCTTCGGCCTCGAGGGGCTCATCCTGACCTCGAGGGGCTCATCCCAGCCTTGAGAGGTTCATCCCGGCCTCACCCTGGGGCTTTTGGCCTCAAGGGGCTCATCCCAACCTCAAGAGGCTCATCCCAGCCTCACTGTGGGGTCTTCAGCCTTGAGGGGCTCATCCTGGCCTCACTGTGGGGTCTTCGGCCTTGAGGGGCTCATCCTGACCTCATTGTGGGGTCTTCAGCCTCATGGGGCTCACCCCAACCTCCAGCCCTGAGGGGCTCATTCCAGTCTCACCATGGAGCCTTCGGCCTCAAGGGGCTCATCGCGACCTTCAGCCCTGAGGGGCTCATCCCAGCCTCACCGCAGGGTCTTTGGCCTCGAGGGGCTCATCCCGGTTTTTGGCCTCAAGGGGCTCATCCCAGTCTTCAGCCTCGAGTGGCTCATCCCGGCCTTGCTGGGGTTTGGGATTTCCCTCTTCCCGCCGTCACTGGGTGTCTCACCCACAAAACCCCCCAGCCAACCTGCGCCCCAAAATCAGCCTCTTTTCATTTCATCTCCAGGTTTTGTACCACCAGAGGCAGCTCTATCATCTTTTTTTTGCCGTATTTTTAAAAAATTATTGTTCAAAGCACCCTCCGTGCCTTCTGTGGGGCTCGAGGCTTGGCTGCAGAATTTTTTCCTAGATGCACTAGATGACGTTTCATTCTTTGTGTGCTGTGATAACATTAGCGAAACAGCTGTTTAATTATTTTTTTTTACCCCTTCTCCTTGTTTTGGACTAGAAAAATTCAATAGCCTCATTTTTTTTTCTGTTGCTGAAACCATTCCGTGGCTGTTTAAGAAAGGGGGGAAGGATCAATGTAAAACAAGAGTGACTTCATCCCCTCTTGCCATCCTGGGCTTAGACATGAGAAGCTTCACCTGGTCCAAGTGATTTGTGGGCACAAAGTTAAGGTTAATCTCAGAGAGGGGAAAAAAATCTCTTCACACAACTGGTGGGATGTGATTAATTTTACCACAGCACCTGAAATATATTGGGGTGTTTTATCTGAAGACCCATTGCAAGGGGTTTGTGGTTTTTAGGTGAAAATCTTGGTGTTCCATGAGGCCGCGTTTGTTGTTCTTTCTAATTTCTCCCCATCCCTCTGTTGCCATGAGACCTGGAAACTTAAAAGCCTAAATATGCTAAGTGAGTTTAACCCTGGTGTGACGGGAATTTTGAAAGCAGATTAAAACCAACTCGAAATTTATCCCTAGAAGAAAAATAAATCACATTTTTTTGCTTGCGGGCTGACGCCGGAGTCCCAGGCACACCTGGTTGGGGGCAGCCCCGTGGGGAACAGGGCTGGGCTTGGCTCTGGTCTGGTCCCTGGTGGGGTCTGTGGGGTGGCAGGGGATGGGGAAGGGGGGATGTCACTGCTGTGTCCCTTTAGCTGGAGCTGGGAAGGGCCACGCGCTCCGCTCTGCCTGCCAAACGTGCTTAGTCAGGAATGGGAAATGCTTCCCTAAAACTTGCAAAAATGCACTAAGGCTCTTAGCTCTTGGGCTAAGCTGCAGCTACTTAGTCCATTTCTCACTGCTTTTATTTATAAACTTCAGGCTGTGCTGGGGGATTTTTTTTTCCCTTTGCTTTTTTTCTGGTTCTTTCCCTGGGATGGGGCACAGGAACGTGTTGGAAGTGGAGCTGGAAGGAGAGGATGGGTCTGGGCATTGCCACCAGTGCCACTCACTGGCTTGGCACCACTGAATTTCCACAGGATCAGATTATGTCTGATTTCTGTAGTGTTAGAGATGATTTATGGGACTAAGGCCAGCAGAACAAGCTCCTTCTCAGCCCTTCCTCAGTTAAACCACACCAGTTCTGCACTGGGTGTCTAAATCCATGTGCAGCCTGTGAGCAGCTATGGCTGGAGGCAGAGAAATCTTAAATTAGCCAACCAAAACCACTACACAGACTTTATACACATGGAAAGTACATAAAGTGAAGACTAATATGTTATTAAAATATAAACCAATTCTGTAAGGACACTCCAAAGCACCCAAAGGGTCAGGGCTGCTCACTTTGAGTATTTTCAAGAAGGGATGAACAGAAGACAAAGAAAGAATAAGGAAGGTTTTTTGTTCTTTTTTTTTTTACTTAGATTTAGAGGTTTTGGTCCTGCTTGTGGCTTTTGAGTACCTGGAGTTGGTTTTGCTACACAATGCAGTGAGATCCTGGCTGGCACAGCAGCTGGCAGGGACAGGGAATGGTGCAATGAGAAATTTCAAATTTAATTTCATTTCAAATTTGATTTCATTTCAAATTGCCCCAGAGCAGATCCCAGATCCTCTTGCTCCCTACAAGGCTAAGGCCCCGCAGAAGCATCTCAAATTAGGAAACCAGACCAGTTTCAAAGATGCTGGGACAAATTCTCTCTTCTTCATTCCCCTTTCGTGTCAGAAACATGGCTGTAATCTCGCTGTCCTGGTGTAATCCAGCCAGAGAACATGAGTCTGACATGTAACATCCTCTTTTCTCTCTCTTGCCAGGCTGGACATAGGTTCACCCTACCTGCTGCTCATTTTCTGGCTGAAAAATTGTCTCTGGCCCTGGTGAGAGTTCATGGGAACATCCTGGTAAGGGGATTTTTTAAAATTTTGGATTTTTTTAAAAAGCATTTCCCTAAACTTACACTGGGCAGCAGACTGCTGGAATGGGCTGAGTGTCTCCATGACAAGTGCTTGGGGACTGGTGAGAGCTCATGGTGAGGAAAAGGAGGAGCCAAAATCTCCATGGTCACCAGCACCTTCCATGCTGACCATTTGGCCCAAAGTGTCAAACATCTGGATTTTTTTTTGTGTTTAACATCTTTTTTTGTGGGTTTGTTAACTGGTAATGCCCTAACCCTGGAAGAAGTGTCTGTCTCATTCACAGGAATAAATAAAAACAGGGGAGGGGGAGGTTCTGTTCAATAGAAAGGGGATAACAAAGGTGTTTCTGTTGTGTTTGGTTTTAGCTCAGATTGTCTCATTATTACATGAACCAGGAGTGAGGGTTATATGGAAAATGCCATCCTCCAAAAGCCACGAGGAGCTGCCAGCAGGACCTTGTCTTGAGTGACCCTCAGCAGAAGCTCCTCACCACGGCTGATCCCTCCTCATCCTCCTCATCCTCCTCCTCCTCTCCCTGCTCTGCTGGCCTGGAGCATAACGTGGATCCTGATTTGCACCAGTGCCTGACCAGAGCTGCTGACCAGCACCAGACCAGCTTGGGGACACAGCACCAGTGCAGACACACACAGGGTGCAGAGGACACCAGGACATGCCCACCCTGCCCACTGCACTGTGGGCACTCACTGGTGAGCCTGGGGATGTGGAACCACCGTGCTGGGTCACACTGGGGCGTGGGGAAGGATCCACCTGGAGGGATGGTGAGCCTGGGGATGTGGAACCACCGTGCTGGGTCACACTGGGGTGTCAGGAAGGATCCACCTGGAGGGATAGTGAGCCTGGGGATGTGACACAACCATGCTGGGTCACACTGGGATGTGGGGAAGGATCCACCTGGAGGGATGGTGAGCCCGGGGATGTGACACAACCATGCTGGGTCACACTGGGGTGTCAGGAAGGATCCACCTGGAGGGATGGGCATGGCAGGTAGAGCCCACAGCGGTGGGCAGCTGGCCCGAGGAGGAGCTGATGGCCAGGGGAGAGGTGCTGGGAAGGGACAGTGTGTTTATTATGGAGGCGCAGCTGAAGCGGGTCCTTTGCCAGTGGTCAAGTCTGAATCACAAACTCGGCATTGTTTCCGAGTGTGTTCAGCACATTTCCCTTCTCCCCCTCCCTTTCCCTTTCCTCTCCTCTCGCCCTTGCACAAAGCTGTCATTGTGCCGGGGACTTGGTGATGGCAGCGTTGTTATTTGGTCAGAAAAAAAAAAAAAAAAAGAGAAAAATAAGGAAAAAAAAAAAAGAAAAGAAAGAAGTGGGGAGGGGGGACCCAACAAGGTGAAGAGGTTTAAATCAGCTTAGCCCAAATGCCAATTAAAAACCAAAGAGGATTAGGCTTGTGATCAGCAGAATAGACAGTCATTGTACCCGGAGGAGGTTCCCCCTCCCCAGGCCCGGGTTTGGCTGGGATCGGCACCGTGCTGCTCCCCCGGCAGGACGGGCAGGGCAGGGGCTGCCCCTGAGCAGGGGCTGGGCTGGGCACCCGGCAAAGCTCTCGGCAGGGCACAGATAAGTTCCTGCTGCAAAGACCTTTTCTCGCATTTTTAAGGACTCTTGTCCTGCCTTGAGTTCGGCTGAGCAAGGAGAGGTTTCAGCCTCTCTGCCTAGGGGGAAGTTTGCCCTGAATCATCTCTTGGGCCGGAGCATCCTTTGGCCAGGGGCTGCTGCAGGGTCCCTGGGCTGAGGTCCTGGCTGGTGGTCTGAGCAGACACTGTCCCCACCTTGCCAGACCCCCAGGTGTATCTCAGGTGCTTGTGCTTGCTGGAGGCTCTCTCCAGGTGGAGGAACCTTGGTCAGACCTTTGCTCCTCAGCAGCCAGCACATCACATCACATCACTGACAAAGTGCCAGGACCATCACACGAGTTCTACTCCAGTGGACACGCAGAGAAGACTGGTTCTCTGTTGGAGATGTGATGTCAGTGCTTTCTGCCTGGTTTAGCCCTCTGCACTGCCCACAAACTGCTGCTGCAGTGGTTTGAAGTGTCAGGTAGCCAGAACTCTTCACCTGTGAGAGGCACCCAGGCTGGGTGAGGTGTGTCTGGGTGACTCCATGTGGCTCACCCAGTTCTCTCCCAGTGTGCTGGTAAACTGGTAAACCTCCAGCAACAGGAAGATGCTCTGCACCATGGTGGTGACACTGGTCAGTCTCATTCCTGACTCTACTGACAGGGCAGTGAAGGCAAATCCCCTGCAGCCAGAATGGCCACACTGGTGTGAAAAGGGTGTTGACAGAGCTGGAGTGTCCTGATGCCACAATGGCTACTTAAAATGAGTCCTCACTTAGGCAGAAAATGTAATTCTAGACTAACTTTGAGGTTTTGTAAAGGAAAGCTCCCAAGTGTAGGTGGGAGCTGGGCCAAGCAGGGAGAGGTTTAAGGTACTCAGGTGGGGCTTGAGCACCTCCATGTCTGAGTGGGGGTGAGCAGCCTGAGCCCCCCTCTTTTACCCTGGCAGCTGGGGGTGCAAAGAGACCCCTGCACTCCTGAGCTGCCTCTTCTCAGTGGATCCTTTCTCTAATGGGGGCCAGCTCCTGGCTCGGTGGCTTTGGAGCTTGGTGGATCCCAGGGTTCTGCTTTGCACAGGAGCCCAGGGATGGCTGTGGTGCAGTCTAATCCAGCTCCAGCCATCTCCTGGAAGTCACTGAGCTGAGACCTTGCTGCTGACAGCTCTAGGTGCAAAACACTCCCAGCCTTGAGACAGAGAGAATCAAAAGGGAGTGAAAGGGCCTTTTCCCTCCAGAGCAGAAGAAGGAGAAACCCTCCTGCTTCTGGACCACGAGCTGCTTCTCCCCGATCTGGCTGAAGCACCAGAGTCGTGGTGCAACAGGCAACTCTGGTGCTGAGGAAAAAAAAAGCAGAAAAGAAAGCAGAAAAGCTGTGGAGCAAAGGAAACATGCTTTGAGGGGACGGGGAAAGGGTGAAGGGGATGCCGTGGGCTGGGAGGTGCAGCTCCTCCACCTCCCCTCCGCCATCCCCATGCTCGGGGATGCCCAGCGAGCTGTGGGAGCGGGAGAAGAGGGCAAGATCCACTGCTGTTTTTTTTTTTTTTTTTTTTGTGGCTGCCGTGTAATTTATGATATGAGAGAGAGAGCCATTGTCTGGACCCATCCTGTATTTTTCCGAGGGCTTTGCCTCTCTTCCCAGCCCCCCGCGGCGCTGCCGCTACTGTACGGTTGCTATGGGGCTGCTCCCCGTGCCGCGGCTATGCGGGCCGGGGCCGGGGAGGGCTGCCCGCATCGCCCGGACCCATCTGGAGCCCCGGGCCCGCTGCCGCAGCCCGGCGGCCCCGCTGACGTGCCGAGGGCCTGGGAATGGGGCTTTGGGCCCATCCAAGTTCACGGCCACCGGAGGCATTCAGCTGTTGGAGGAGAGGGGGGGTGGCAGCGGGATCTGGGGCGTTTGGCTCCATTCTCCCTTCCCTTTCAGCGCCGGCAATGTCCTCGGTGCATACAGATCCCCCGTCCCTTTCTCCTCCTGACAAGTGCGCACATAAATAAATTACCCCACCGGGCGAGTGTGGAACAATCTGTCCCCTAAATTCTATTCATCGCCAGACAGGACTCATTATTCCCCCGATTAAAGCCGCTGGAGTAGCTTGCAAGGGTTACAGTTACTCTGTCAAACTGTAAATAAGACACTAAAAATAAAGGGCGCTGGCGAGGGAAGGGGGAAAGGGAAGCCAGACTAATGCCTGCTGCTAGGGAAACCGAATGAATCCCTAATGACGCCTGTGTACAAACTGCAAATAATGAAGGAAAAGTGACAAACAGACCTCAGCCAGGCTGTGGCGGGGTCTTCTCTCTGTGATGGCAGTGGGGGCCAGCTCAGCCCTTCCTCCAGGAGGAGAGCTGGACCCCCTCACACACCCCTCTGAGCAGAGCATTTCAGCCCTTGTCCTTCTCTTGCAGGAAGGTTTGGCTCTCGTGGGTGTGTTTATTTTTTAGGCACAGAACCCACCTCTGCCTGAGCCCACATTTTGAGGTTTTAGGGAAAAAAAAGTCCATTGCTTGTGGTCTCAGAGCAGCTCCTAAAATGTAGTTTGTGCTCTGCTGTTAGAACAGCTCAGAGCTCTGAGCTAGGACAGGGTTAGGACCAGGGGGTTAAACCCATCCTGCCCAGAGCCCTGAGGGATGCAGCCCAGGCTCCTTCCCACCTGCAGCAGGGCATCACTGCCATGGCTGAGATGGAGATGCAGGGCTGAATCCCAGGTCTGAGCAGCCTGGGCCATGATAGATCACAGGGGAGGATGTGTCCAGCCCTAGAAACCTCTTTGGATAAAACACAGTCCCTTCCTGGCTGGTCTCTTGCCAGACAATAAAGATAGGGATATTTGCCTTGCAGCAGATCCTTTTTTCTCCTTTGATATCTTAGAGCTGAAGAAATGAGGTAGAAAAACAAAAATCAGCTATAGGCTTGTTGTGGGTGTTTCTCAGTTCCAGAGGGACTGAAATGTGAGAATTTTGATTTCAGGTCCTGCTTTGCTTGAACTATTCCCACCACCCTCACTGGGTGAAAGAAACGCTGGAATTCTCTGTGTTGCTCAGGGAAATGTTTTGATTCACGCCCCCCAAGGCTGTAAAAGAGAAAAGACAGCTCTGGGCTGTGTCCCTCCGGGTGGATTCTTGCTCTCCAAAGGAAGGTCCTGGCAGGGCTGTGCAGTCCTTGGGACCCAGAGCAGAGCAGGCTGGACTCTGAGCCCTCATCCCACAGATCTGTGGGGATGCCTCAGTGTCCTCCCATCCTCCCCCAGAGCCCAGCAGTGCTGGGGCCTCTCTGGAGCCTGATCTCCATCAAGGAAGGGCACAGCCAAGAGCAGGGGGAGCAGCAGGTGCTGATGATCCCTGCCCTGTGCCTGCTGCTCAGCACAGCACCCACCTGCTCTCCCAGCAGCAGCAGAATTGCAAGGGGCCTCGTGCAGGCAGAGGGTTTTTTAGAGGCTTGTTATGCTCCTACAAGGCTCAGACATCTTAAAAGGGATTTTTTTCAGGCCAGCTGAGCTAGTCTGGAGCCCAGTTGCATTTCCCAGTCAGGTCAAACCAAGGCTTAGCAGATTTCTTTCCCTTCTGTCTTAGGGGAAACAAACCCTTTTCACCCACAATTCCTGCCTGTGAGGCCTCATGACTGCAAAGCAGCATTCCTGGGACATTCCTGGTGCCATGGTATGTGCAGAATTTCAAACAGAGCCTCATGGCTCCACATCTCCACGTGCTCTCCCTGCTGGACTCTGTTATTTGGGACAAGCTCCAGGATGGAGCAGGAGATTGATGATTGCCATTGGTAATAATTGAATAATTGGCATTGCCATTGCTCCTGGTGGAGTCTGTGCAGCTCCTGATGAAGGAAGAGCTGTGCTCCTGTCCCTCCCCTGCAACATTTACCAGCTTAGCTGGAAAAAAAAAAACAATTTGAAAAAAGCCTCATGACCAGCCAGACCTGAGCAAATCAAACCCATACTGGGTTGTCCTGGTTCTCTCCAGCCATGGAAATTGGGCAACTCTTCATCACACCTGCTCCCTGGAGTTTGCCTTTAGAAGAATTTTGGGTGTAGGGAACCTCTTGGTAACCTGGGAGAGAACTTTGGGGTTTTGTTCCCTACCAGGAAAGTCTTTGCTTGCAGGCTCAGGTGCTGGGAGCAGCATCAGGGCCAGGGATGCAATTGGGAATACTCAGATCTGCTTGAGATCACACCAGCAATGGCAAAAAGGAACTTATTTGCCTTTCCCTGCCTGAACCTCTTGGGTCACATTTTCCAAAGTTTCTCTCAACCTGTAAAAGTAGGATTATCACTAGTTTTTAATGGAATCTGTGATTCCCCTCCATGAGAATCACCCAATGCCAGTAACTCAAGCTCTACCATGGTGTTTGAGGAGACTGGGGGTTGTTGGCCCTTGAGCAAAGCTCATCCTGACCAGATTTGGAGAGATGAGGACAATCAGGGAGTGCTCCATTTTAGGTCTCTTCATAGCAGCTCTGAGAAGATCCTGTGCCTCCTTTCATTTCCTCAAGACACCTGACTGTGCATTTTCCACCCATCCACAGATGTCACCTGGATGTGTCCATGAACCAGGAGCTGCCAGCTTGCTCTTGGACCTTCAAAGCTGGCTCAGCAAGGTCCAAAGGGCCGTGTTCCAGCCACACCCCTGGCAGCTCCTGTCACCCTGGTTTTTTAAGATTTTCTAGGCCTTCTGATATGGACATTCTTGTGGTGAACTTTCTCAGACATTTTCTGTAAATAACTGATTGTTTTGTCTCCTTTTATGGAGGAGGAGAAAGTTGATGGGCTGTTGGTTTGACCAGTGTCACTGGAGAGGTGGCACTGTCACCCTCCA
>JAWWEY010000099.1:4492963-4512587 GCA_035582745.1 Loriotus luctuosus
TGCCACTGGTTCTGCTGGGCAAGGTGGGTGAGGCTAAAAACTGACACTGGTTGTGCTGGGCAAGGTGTGCCAGGTGGGTGAAGCCAAAAAAATGCCATTGGTTCTGCTGGGCCAGGTGGGTAAAGCCAAAATCTGCCCCTGGTTGTGCTGGGTGAGGTGTGCCAGGTGAGGGAGACCAAAATCTGCCCCTGGTTCTGCTGGGCAAGGTGTGCCAGGTGGAAGAAGCCAAAATCTGCTACTGGTTTTGCTGGGCCAGGTGTGCAAGGTAAATGAGGCCAAAATCTGCCACTAGTTATGCTGGGCAAAGTGTACCAAATGGATGAAGAAAAAAAAATGCCATTGGTTCTGCTTGGTGAGGTGTGCCAGGTGAGTGAAGCCAAAATCTGCCACTGGTTCTGCTGGGCAAGGTGGGTGAAGCTAAAAACTGACACTGGTTGTGCTGGGCAACGTGTGCCAGGTGGGAGAAGCAAAGAATTGCCACTGGCTCTGCTTGGTGAGGTGTGCCAGGTGAGGGAGGCCAAAATCTGCCCCTGGTTCTGCTGGGCCAGGTGGGTAAAGCCAAAATCTGCCCCCGGTTGTGCTGGGCAAGGTGTGCCCTGCCAAAGTCACCTGGCTGCCCTCCCCCTGGGTGTGTGGGCATTGCAAGGAGCTGCTCTGGCCCCAGCAAGCACCAAGTGCCCCCAGGCAGGGTCACAGCTTCCCCTGGGGCTCCTAAACCAGCTCTGAGAGGCCTCCAGGCTGGGAGGAGGGACAGCTGAGGAGAGACCTCAAGTGACACCTGGATTTTGTGCTTTCTTTGGGAATTGCACCGAAACGATCCTAAAAACACCAAACAGAGGGCGTGCCAGGAGTTCAGCTTGCAGCAGGGGGATCTGGTGCAATGTTTGGAGCCCATAAACCTGAGATCAACCCCAGGGTAGGAGAAGGGTGGCTGTGGGCTGGAGCAGCTCCCCCAAAGCCCAGGGATGAGGTGTTGGGGTCTCACAGTGTCCCCCATCCACACCCCATCAGGGTTTCTCTACTTTACCACAAACGGGGCCTCAAACCTCTCTTTCTGCAGCTCCTGTGGGGCTGCAGGAGGCTGCCTGGTGTCTAGGTGGCTTTAAAGGCAGCCTGAAGTGGCTGCACTCAGATAATGGATGCACAGCGGGAGGGAACCTCTCCGGAGGAGGACTCGGGGATGCAGCCACACGCTGAAATATGGACGAGATTATTCCAAGTGCATACATGCAAATGAGGCCCGTCTGCAGACAGGAGAGACAAAAGGTCATTAGCTTCCCATGTAGAACCCTCCGTGCAGGGCCTAATTTACTGTCTTCCCCACCCTTTTCTACAGATCTTGCATTTTTAGGCTTAAAGCTGCTGATATTTTGGCAGGTTTGACGGGTGTCGAGCAGCTCGGGGTTTATTGGATGCTGTGGTGTGGGAGGGAACGCAGGAGTTCAGCTTTTCCTCAAAAGCTGCTGCCACACTGCAGTTTTCCTTCTCAATTCTCCTGGCACATGAGATTCCCCATGTTTTCCCCCCAAAATCACAAATTTCTGCCTGCCCAGGAGCTTGCAACAGCTCTTGGGGAATTTTTGACGATACTTGATTTTACAGTTGGAGTTGAATGCAGGAGTTCAGCTTTTCCTCAAAAGCTGCTTCCACACCCCAGCTTGCCTCCTGAATTGAGGTGCACTCCTCTTGGCAGATGAGATTTCCCCAGGTTTCCCCCAAAATCACAAATTTCTGCCTGCCCAGGAGCTTGCAACAGCTCTTGGGGAATTTTTGATGATGCTTGATTTTTTCAGTTGAAGCTGGAGTTGAACACAGGAGTTCAGCTTTTCCCCAAAAGCTGCTGCCACACTGCAGTTTTCCTTCTCAATTCTCCTGGCACAAGAGATTCCCCAGGTTTTCCCCCCAAATCACAAATTTCTGCCTGCCCAGGAGCTTGCTAGCAGCTCTTGGGGAATTTTTGATGCCCTGGGTGATGCTTGGAGCTGCTGGAGGTGGGAATTGTGTGGCCATTCCTGTGGCTGCTGGATGTGGAGGAGCTGGAAGTGTCCTTGGGGCACCCAGCTGTGCCCAGAGCACCCATCTCCAGGTTTTCCCCCAAAATCACAAATTTCTGCCTGGCCAGGAACTTGTAACAGCTCTAGGGGAATTTTTGATGATGCTTGATTTTTCATTTGAAACTGGAGTTGAACGCAGGAGTTCAGCTTTTAAAGAAATTATTTTAATAAATACATTGATTTTTAATAAATACATTGATTTTTAATAAATAAATTGATTAAATAAATTATTTTAATAAATAAATTTATTAAACAAATTATTTTAATAAATGTATTTATTTTTAATAAATAAATTGGTTTTAAATAAATGATTTTAAAAAACATCCTTAAACATTTAACTGCCCACCCTGCCCACCCTGAAGGTGCTGTGGGCAGGTGGCAGAGGTTGGGCTGAGGTGGGGATGGGTGCAGGCAGGGCTATTTTAAAAAAATTATTTTAAAAAATCCTTAAACATTGAATTCTGCCGCTCTGCCCACCGTGAAGGTGCTGTGGCAGCGGTGACAGAGGTTGGGCTGAGGTGGGGACAGGTGCAGGGCAGGGCATGGTTATTTTAAATAAATGATTAAAATAAACATCCTTAAAGATTGAATTCTGCCCACCTGAAGGTGCCAGGGACAGGTGGCAGTGGTGGCAGGGGTTGGGGATGGCACAGGCAGGGCAGGGCTATTTAAAATAAACTATTAAAATAAACATCCTTAAAGATTTCATTCTGCCACTCTGCCCACCTGAAGGTGCCATGGGCAGGTGGCAGAGGTTGGGGTGAGCTGGGGATGGGTGCAGGTAGGGCAGGGCATGGTTATTTTGAATAAATGATTAAAATAAACATCCTTAAACATTTAACTCTGCCCACCTGAAGGAGCCACGGGCAGGTGGCAGCGGTGGCAGGGGTTGGAGATGGGTACAGGCAGGGCAGGGCTATTTTAAATAAATTATTAAAATAAACATCCTTAAACATTTAACTCTGCCCACCTGAAGGTGCCATGGACAGGTGGCAGGGTTGGGGATGGCACAGGCAGGGCATGGTTATTTTAAATAAATGATTAAAATAAACATCCTTAAAGATTGAATTCTGCCACTCTGCCCACCTGAAGGTGCTGTGGGCAGCTGGCAGGGGTTGGGTGAGGTGGGGATGGGTGCAGGCAGGACAGGGCAGGGCTATTTTAAATAAATGATTAAAATAAACATCCTTAAACATTGAACTCTGCCCACCTGAAGGTGCCATGGGGAGGTGGCAGGGTTGGAGATGGCACAGGCAGCGCATGGTTGTTTTAAATAAATGATTAAAATAAACATCCTTAAACATTGAATTCTGCCACTCTGCCCACCTGAAGGTGCCACGGGTAGGTGGCAGCGGTGGCAGGGGTTGGAGATGGGTACAGGCAGGGCTATTTTAAATAAATGATTAAAATAAACATCCTTAAAGATTGAATTCTGCCCACCTGAAGGTGCCATAGACAGGTGGCAGCGGTTGGGCTGAGGTGGGGATGGGTACAGGCAGGGCTATTTTATATAAACTATTAAAATAAACATCCTTAAACATTGAATTGTGCCCACCTGAAGGTGCCACGGGCAGGTGGCAGGGTTGGGGATGGCACAGGCCGCGCAGGGCAGGGCGGTTTGCCTGGCACAGGGGTGAAGCTTCTGCAGCTTTGGGGAGCCTGGGGCCACCCCGGGGTGCAGGAGCCGAGCGGCTGCGGCTGCTGGCAGCCCTGCCTCCCCCGGGCCGGCCGGGATTGAGAGTTTATTCACGCACTAATCAAAGTGACATGATGGTCGTGGCAGACTAAAGCCATTCACTCCCCGAGCTGGCGAGGTCGGGAGGTCGCCCAAGTTCACAAGAATGGAGCTTTTGTGATGCAGATCGGCCCGGAGCGGCCAGACGAGCGTGGCAGGGTCCCCCCACGGTGACAGGGGACCCGAGTTCTCCTAGGGCTGTTACCCCAGAGAGGCACAGAAAGCTCTAGAAAAAGTTCAGACAGCGACAAGACAGGCCGAGCAATGTCGGCCTGAGCGGCCGTTCACATTTATCATCTCAGGTAAATTACCAGAAAAAAACAAACGCTGAAGGCAAAGGAAACACCTAAAAAGGGCCAGGAGCAGAGGGATCCTCTCTTGATCATAGAGTGGGATTTCCTCAGTCACCAAAGGTCCAAGAAATGACGAAGTCCCAAGAGCTACTAGCAGAACTGATTCAGAAAGCTGAGACCCAGATCAGGGAGGTGGCAGGATGTTATTTGAGTGCATTCACAGTCCAATCGAGTTCAAATCAGGCACAGAAAGCTCTAGAAAAAGTTCAGACAGCAATGTCCACAAGAAGGCCAACCGATGTCAGCCTGAGCTGCTGTTCAAATTTATCATCTCAGGTAAATTGCCAGAAGAAACCAAACACTAAAGGCAAAGGAAAGACCTAAAAAGAGCCAGGGCTGGGGGCTCTGGGGTTTTCTTTCCAGCATCCCTGTCAGCTTGGTGCAGGCAATTCCTGCTGGGATCTGCCTGGGGTGATGTGGGATCTCTTTTCACCTTGAGACCCCCAGGGTGTCTGTGGGGACCAATAAATTTATTATCTCAGGTAAGTTGCCAGAAAAACAAACACCGAAGGCAAAGGAAACACCTAAAAAGGGCCAGCAGCAGAGAGACCCTCTCTTGATCATAGAGTGGGTTTTTCTCAGTATTTAAAGGTCCAAGAAATGACAAAGTCCCAAGATCTGCTGGTAGAATTGATTCAGAAAACAAGGAAGCTGGCAGGATGTGATTTGAGTGCATTCACATTCCAATCGAGTTAAATTTGGGCCAGATTACTGAGAAAATGTTGAAACATTTGCTTCAGGAAAATGAGGCGTCGCAGTTTGCTCTGGATTCCTGCTCAGGACAAATTTCTATCCATTGGCCTGCCCACAAACTTTTCTAACAGGATAATTCCTCCCAAGGCTTTCCATCCCAGCAAAAAGGAATCAGTTTTGCTCCAATTGATTGGCTTTTGTTTTTAGGCAGAGCTGTGCTCAACCCTAAACTGACACAGAGATGCTGCTGTGCAGGAGGGATGAGGACAGAGGGATGAGGACAGAGGACAAACTGCTTCCTTTGAGCATCTCCAGCCTCCCCTCCCTCTGCCCATTTGCTGGCTTTACAGATGTGATGGCAATTTTAGCACCTCTAAAGCTAAGCAAACCCCCCCAACCCAATTTTTATAATTGGCTCTTGACCAAAATGAGAGTTTCTTTGAGGGTGTTTCGAACAAAGCGCGCTGATGGAAGGGGCACCCCGAGCCACAAAAGGCCTTGGCTTTGATCCTTTCTGCTTTTATTGTCAGTGGAGGTAAAATAAATGGTTGAAAAATTAAATTGGTGCGGGTTTTTTTTTAAATTTAAGCAATGCTTTCATGGCAGATTTGAGGCAGGGGCTGTGCTCAGGCACCTCTGTGGGTGAAGCAATGAGGAGTGAGGTCAGTTTAGGGTTGAGCACTGCTCTGCCTAAAAACAAAGGCCAATCAATTGGAGCAAAACTGATTCCTTTTTGCTGGGATGGGAAGCCTTGGGAGGAATTATCCAACAAAATTAAATCCTCAGGGTGGAGGGGGGTGGGGGTGGAATGGGACACGATGATGCTGGAGGAGAATTTGTTAAAAAACACGAGCAAACTCTGCAAGAAACAGCGAGAATTTCCCTTTCTGATGGTGAAAACTGAGGTTACAACCCCAAAGTGCTGGGTTTGGACTGGCACAGCTGGACCATGGAACGTCCTGGGGCTCAGCAGGTCTTGGCTGTGGTGAAGCAGGGCAGGCTGAAGGTCTCCCGTGGATTGCAGGATCTCTGCTGGCCTCCCTGATAGAGAGATCTGGGCAGTGGCAGGGCATGAAATCTGCTTGAATTGGCGACTCCCAGCTCGTGCTGAAATGACTAAATTACCTCTGAAATGACTGAATTACCTCTGTGTGCCCAGGGTGGGCAAAGCTGCTCAGAGGGGCTTTGGAGACAAGGTCTGGTTTGTGTTGGGAGGTGAGCTTGCTCAGCAGTTGTGAAAAATTGAGTTTATTCCTCTTCAAATCGTGCCTCAAGTATGATTTCTCTCTATTTGAGGTGTGCTCTGTGGCATTTTTGCTGCTGGTCAAGCTGGAAATTCCCTGTTCAGCCTGGTTCTGTGAGGACAGGGATGTGTGTGCCCAGATATGTCATAGAGAGATCCAGGCAGGGGCAGGGCATGAAATCTGCTTGAGCTGGTGATGCCCAGCTCGTGCTGAAATGACTAAATAACCTCTGAAATGACTGAATTACCTCTGTGTGCCCAGGGTGGGCAATGCTGCTCTGCCCAGCTCAGAGGGGCTTTGGAGACAAGGCCTGGTCCGTGTTGGGAGGTGAGCTTGCTCAGCAGTTGGGGGAAATTGAGTTTATTCCTCTTCAAGTATGATTTCTCTCTATTTGAGGTGTGCTCCTTGGCATTTTTGCTCCTGGTCAAGCTGGAAATTCCCTGTTCAGCCTGGTTCTGTGAGGACAGGGATGTGTGTGCCCAGATTTGTCTCTGCTTCCCAAAAAAAACCCTTTTGGGACCCCTTGGCTGCAAGTCCTCATCTATCCAGCAGCACTGGGGAGGAACGAGGGAGGAGAGCAGGCTGGAGGGGTAGGGAGGGATTGACTCCCACATTTTCTCATCTCTGCTTTTTAAAATGATTCTGAGGAACCTTTTGGTGCTTCCTTGGTGCTGTTGGGGAGATGCAGTGCCAGGAGGCCCGATGGGGTGAAGTGATCCTTGCCAGGGCTGTGCCAGGGGCATGGGGGGCACCGGTGCCATTGTGTGTGCAGAGCTGTGCCAGGGGCATTGTTGGTGCCATTGTGTGTGCAGAGCTGTGCCAGGGGCATTGGTGGTGCCATTGTGCGTGCAGGGCTGTGCCAGGGGCATTGTTGGTGCCATGGTCTGTGCAGAGCTGTGCCAGGGGCATTGTTGGTGCCATTGTGTGTGCAGGGCTGTGCCAGGGGCATTGGTGGTGCCATGGTTTGTTTTTTGGGGGGTGATTCAGTCCTGCTCCCATTGAAGGCAGGGGTTTGGGGGAGCCCTGGGCTGGTTTTGAGGGGATGATGGGTGGTTCAGGCTGCTCCCACTGCAAAGAGAAGGTTTAGGGGAGACCTGGGCTGGTTTTTGGGGTGATTCAGTCCTGCTCCCATTGAAGGGAGGGGTTTGGGGGAGCCCTGAGCTGGTTTTGAGGAGGTGATGGGTGGTTCAGGCTGCTCCCACTGAAAGGAGAAGGTTTAGGGGAGCCCTGGGCTGGTTTTTGGGGTGGTTCAGGCTGCTCCCATCAAAGAGAGGGGGTTTGGTGCACCCCCACACGCTTCATCTGCTGCTGCTCCTCCTGATCAACCACAAGCGGTTCCAGATGGGCCCTTCCCACATCCCAGGGGACTCCTCACGCTCGTCCTCACCAAAAACTCTGCCTGCCTCACCAAAAAATGGCCACCAACCTCCTCCTTTCCCGTGGGCATTTCCAGCCCTAATTTTTGTTGTTGTTGAGAAAACATTTGGAATGAGATTTTTCCTGAATCCTATAAATTCAGGGCTGATCTCATGAAGGCAGCCAGAAGGGGAAGAGGATGTTTTAAATTCATTGGCAATACTTGGAGTTTTTCTTCCCTTCTCCTTTCCCTTTTCTTCCACTTCTGAGGGAGAACAAGAGATGAAACTTCAACGTTTTTCTCAGAGTGAAATTGCAAAGTAAATTACTTTAGACTCTATAATGTAAAATATTAAAATGAAAAGTGATTTTTTTTTCAACAAGCTCAGTGTTCCTTCTTGAACAGCCCAAAGCAAAATGTGTTGATCTCGTTTCAGTGCTTCTCCCCTCACAATTTCTCTTTCCAAACAAGCTCTTTGTAGGCATGGACTGTGTTTAGGCATGACATCTTGCTTTTGATGAATTGTCATTTTCCATCAGAAAAATGTCCAGCCAGCTCCACCCACTAATGGTGATATCCCCAACAGCCTCAGTTTGTGCACAACTGCAGAGGGGAGCTCATCGGGATTAAAAGATTGCAGCCATTCCTGCACCAGTCTGGAGTTGGATCTCCAGTATCCAATATTGTAACAGCTGAAATGAGAGATGTGGGACTCCAGGCAGCTCTCCAAAATGCAGTTTATTGTATCCAAGGTGTTACAGCAGACCAGGGTTGTGGGTGACAGAGCTGTGCCCACAGTGTCAGCTCCAGAAGACCCATGTCCCTCATTCAGGCTCTTACTGATGGTGCCCCACGTTGGGCGCCACTGTAACAGCTGAAATGAGAGATGTGGGACTCCAGGCAGCTCTCCAAAATGCTATTTCCAAGGTGTCACAGCAGTCCAGGGTCGTGGGTGACAGAGCTGTGCCCACAGCTGTCAGCTCCAGCTGCAGGCAGGCCTGCAGACCCTTTGGTTTTGGTTACACTGTGTTATATACTTTTCTTTTGCTTACATTATATTATAAATTTTTCTTTTGGTTACAAATGCATTATATACTTTTCTTTAGGTTACAATGCATTATATACTTTTCTCTGCTGAGCATCTTAATACAGCAGAACCAATCTATACCTTAACTTTTACCTACAGCCTATCATAACTATTGTAATTACCATATTCATGTTACTGTTCTCCAATCACTAAAAGTTAGTACATTACAGTTTAAGCTAGAAGTTGTTTTTCAGTTTTCTTGCAGTGGAAAATTCTGAGACCTTTTTTCTACTTGCAGCATTGGCAGACTTGTTTGCCTATGCTATCTTTCTGCTTGGTAAAAACATCTTGTTTGAGGTGGGTTTATCTTTTGCTCTAAGTCATAAAAACCACTTCTAACTAACACACCCTTTGCCTTCTGGGTTATCCAATAAGACTGGCTCAGCAATTCTTTTCTTCTATATCAAAACTTGCTTCTATCTCTATTTCTTCATCAGACTCTACATTGAAAAATCTTTCTGCTAAGCATACATATCTGTGAGACTTTCTTGTCAAACTTTCATCTTTCCCAACACAGGATGAGTTTGCCTGCTCCTGAGGTAGGGAGGAGATAACCATCTGCTGCTGGTCATGCAAGTGGAGAGGACATGCTCAGGAGTGAGCAGCTGTTTCTGATTCATTGACTAACAAGACACCCTTGATGCCAAGCACATGAGGCTGAGCTGAATTTCTTGCAGCTGAGGTTGGCCTGGCAGGTTTTCCCAGCCTCATTTCCCTCTGGGTGCTCCTGCCCTTCTGGCACAGGGGAGCTGGGATGCTGCTGGGCTCTGTCTCTGCCTGTTTGCTGATCTGCTGAAAGGTGATTTGAGAGACAGGGGCTGGCAGCTCTGTGACTCCAGCCAAATCCAATTCATTCAGGATTTGTGCTGCTTTCCTTGCTGTTGTAATTTAGCAGGGCTCTGTCGATTCAGTAGTAAATTTAGCTTTTTAGCCTCTAAAAAGCACCACTCCAGTAAGGTGCAAATGAAGCTGGCAGTCTGACAACCTGGTCTGTAGCCCAATCACCAGTCCTTGGAAACAAAATAACCACTGTAAATTTCAGTTCTAATAGTGGCTGAGACAAAATATCTGTATGCTATGCCTCTTAATATTACTATGTGTATCAATAAATAAATGAAAATGGACATTTTCAGTATCTTGGATTAATTTTCTTTTTTTTTTCCTGAACTGAGCTGTATGATTTTTGCCTTAGGTCTTGGAGAAGGCTTTGCTGACCTTGGAGGATGCGAAAGGCCAATAAAATGTGGTTGTGTGAGATGTGTTCTGTCTTCCTGGGGAGCAGAAAATGCATCTGAAGGAGGTAAGCCTGAGGAATTGTCTTGGTTTAAGGCAATCTGAAGATGTGGACACTCGAAAATGAGTTTCCTGCCCTTAGTTATAACCAATCCCTTTCCACCATTATTATGGCATGATTATCCCAGAGCAAAAAGGTTTGGATTCCTTTTCCTGTGCAGCTCCTCAGAGAAAGGGCACAGCCAGAAGTTCTCATCAAGAAGAACATCAGTAGTTTCACAAAAAAATTAGATGCCTTCTATGGACACACACTTAAACCTTGCTCTTATTTTCTTTTCTTTTGTGAGTGGGAATCAGAAAAGTCTTATTTATTGATGTTTCAGACATGACATAGTCGTGACCAGATGAAATCAGGAGAGACTGTTAGGCTTTCATAATTTATAGAACAGAATTATTTAGGCCATTTGCTAGGAAAAAGGTTTGGATTTTTCACTGCCCTGGCAAGTTAAAAGGTCTTTGTATCCTAGAGAGCTGTAAGATCCTGAGGAGATGGATGAGTTTTACTAATCCTGTGGTGAAGGGCAAGGGACATTTCCTTAATTAAGACTAAAATTTTTTTTTGTTAAATTTCAGTCAGGTATTATCAGGGAAACTTAGAAGAGTATTGTTAAATTAACTACACACTAGGTTCTTTGTGTTAAACACTTGAAAAAATTCAATATTTTATTCCTACTTTTTAGTGTTTTATGGATTAAGGGTGTAAAAAATGTTGTGGCTGTAACAAGGCCTGGTAATTATCTGCAAAAACTGGTGGGGAATAGGAAAGCTTAAATCTGAGTGAGGCTCAAAATTATTTGGGAGAACTTGGGTCACAGTAATTTCCCTCACTGGTGCTCAACTTCCAGCCTTCCTACTGGCAACTGGGAATCTTTCTACCTTGATTTACCCTGGAAAATGTGATTCATTTAGAGCTCAGCTTTCAGCTGGGTCTTACAGCCTAATTAAAAGAGATGAGGGGATAAAGACACAGCATGGGGATGCCAAAATGGGGCATTTGCTCAACAGCAAACCAGTTTCTCTATGAAAATAGAGTGCTCAAACTTCACAGTGCCTAAATCTCAGCCTCACACTCACTGGGTGTGAGGAGGAAGTTCTGATCATTTCAGAAAAAAACTTTCAGAAGCTTTTTGAAGGTGTACACTGTCAAGCCATACCAATAAACAGAAACAACGGTGTCTTGTGACTGCTGAAGCCAGGAACAACTTGTTCCAGGTCCTGGGGAAAATTCCCTGTGCCTTGCAGGTTGAGGTACCCGTGTAGCAGTACCATGGCACCTGTGAAAGCAGAAATACTTTCTCCCAGGAATTGCTGGTGGCTTCTCCCAACAGTGTGAAGTGGCAAAATAGGGGAAGGTTCTTCCTCCCTTGAGGATGAGAGTGGCAAATGCATGGTTTTGTGAGCTGTATTCCAGCACAGGAACACTCAGGCAGACAGCCAGAGTACAAGGTGTCTTTCTGCTCGTGTTGTTTTGTGCACTGTGGTGTTAATGCTTTGAGGGCAAGGAGTGCTGCATTGCACTTCAGCACCTACAGCAGCACGGCTTAAAATTTAATTTTCTTTTGTTTGGTCGATTGATTTGGTGACTTTGATACACAGATTCTGGTTTCTGAATAATACATGGGAAAAAAAAAATTCTCAGAAAAGGCCTCTTTCCTTAAAATAGGTTTGGCCGTCACAGTATGCATTATTTCTTTATCTCCTGTCAAGGAAAAAGTCAACAATTTATTCAGAGGCTGCAGGGAAATCCAGTGGCATCTTCAGTGTCTTTTTGTTTTGTTTTTCTTTAAAGCACTATAAGAAGAGGGACATATCACTGCAGCTACTTGGGACTCCATGAGGGGAATCTGCATCTTCTTTTTCTCATTGATTGTGTCTTACATAAATCGGGGATGTCACACATTGCTCACAGAATGTGGTGTTCCTTCTCTCCCTTCCCTGCTTGAGGAGAAGATGAGCTGCTGGATGTCTGTCATGTTAAAACATCCCACCTGGCAGTAGCCTGAGTGCTGTGAGCTATTTCAGTGTACCTGCACATGGCCATGGAGGATGTCAAACACCTCTTCTCAGGGTCTTGGCAGCTTTTTTATTCATTGTTATCAGTAGTGTGGGGAAACTTCTTTGGAAAAAATGCTCCACACAAGTGTAAGCCAAGGTAGGAGGTGCAGCAGGAAAGAAACTCAAAATATTAAATTTGTGTTTTACACAAATTTACACAAAAGCTACATCATGGTATCTTATGGTGGGTTTATCACATAAAATGACATTTAATCTGTGGTGAGAATAATTGAGCTGGTTTTCACAGGAGGACTTTTTGTCTGTCTTAAAATATGGATGGCTGTAAAGTGGGGACTCCTACTCTCAGAAAATAAATGCATTCTTTAGGTAGGCCTGTGTTGAGGGTTTTTCTTACACTGAGTGACCTGAATAATCTCTGAGGAATGTTTTCTCTGACCCTGATGTCTCCTGGGAGCTGCAGCAGATGAGGCCATGGCAGTGGCTAGGAGGAGACGTTGGGAATCATTGCAGTGGATTGAACGTGTGGGCCATTTGCTCTGGGGTCCATATCAAACAGTGATGGCTTGTATCAGATGAAAATGTGAGCAAATGCCCTCCACCCTGTAATTGTTAGAGTCTAATTATTGAGGCATCAAGGTTTACACCATTCCTATTTTTTGGTGTTGTGTCGTTTCACTAATTGAATTGAACAGCAGAGTAACATGTGAGGCTCTGGATATATTCTTAAAAATCCTGGGCTCCTTCTGCCTTGCAAAAGTACCAAGTCTATGTCTGAGTTATGACTGCTCCAGTGGATTTCAGTATTTCTCACAAATACTCCCTGGACAATGTAATCTTTCTGTTTATCCAATCTTGATGAAATACAAGAGGAGTGCAAGCTTCCCCACTTTGTGGCTTATCATTATGCCACCAATCAGGAAAGGCCAATTTTGAATGCAAATTTTGTCATTTTGAAAGGATTGCCTGGATGAAATGTGCTGAGTGGAGCTGCCTGCATTCTGAATGCTCAGAATGTGCTGGGTTTGGTAAAAGGCTATAATTTTCTGTTACAATAATACAGCTGTGGGGAATTATGTGGTAGCTAAATTCATATCAATTTTCCCAAGAATTAGAAACAGTTCTACTCAGCCCCAAAGACAAAGAGAAATAAGGAGGTGATGGCATCCAGCAGGATGATCACAGAGCAGATTGTTTTGGAATGTTACCAAGAAGCTGTGAAGCTGGATGTGGCTCCTTAGTCCCAGTTCTTGATTGTCAGGACAAGACAGCAGAAGGAAGAGCTGGAGGATGGCAGATAACAATTTGAAGATAAGAAAAAAAAAAAAAAAGCTTTATTTTTACTTTTACATGCCTGATGGTGAAAATGGAAAAAAAAAAGGTTAAAAATACAAATTTCAGGAAAATATCTGCTGAAATGAAATTCTTTGTAATCCAGCTCTGAGGAACCCATTGAAGTCATTGGGACTACACACCTTAAGAAAGAAAATATTTAAATACTTTAATGCTTTGCCCATTTGTGATGTGGACAGAAATTACACAGCTGGAAAATTCCAAAGAATTAATGAAAGCAAAAAAAGAAAAGTGGGATGAGGCTGTGATGAGCAGCAGAGGAGGCAGGGCTGAAACCTGCCATTCCTTTTAAAAGAGGAAAGCAATGAAGTGGCTGAGGCTGCTTTGTTGGAATTAGAGGGGAAAAAAATAATCTTACACCGCATCCTGTATGTTAATTAGCAGCAATAAAAATAATTGTTGCCTCCAGCTTGAAACTGTGGTTAATTGCACTTAAGTGTTCATTGCAAGCTAACATAATTAGACCTTCAGTGTGTTTCATAAATACATGGCTTAAATTATGCAGGGAGGGAGGAAGTGTCCTTTGCAGCTCTTTCCTGTCTTCCTTTCCCTCTGCTTCCACAGCTGTTTCTCAGCCTTCCTTCTTAGATGATCCTCCTGTGTGTGCTGGAACTGATTGGGGAGGCAATTTCTTACTGAGACAGACTTTTATGCTGGTTTTACCCCTGGTGACAGACAGGTTTGGTAAGATTCAGCTTGGCAGAGGATTTCAGGAACTTCAGCCTCACTGAAGCTGTGCTTTCATGTCTCTGATCCCCAGTGCAGATCCCAAATGCTTAGTTTAAATAATAAGCTTTTGTAAAATGAGGGAAGAAGGCATTAAAAAAGAGAAAAAAAAACCAAACTAGCCAACAAGCCCAGAGATTCTCTGCCTTTCTAAAAATGCAATTTCCTTATAAAACAACTGGTAATTATTTAGGTGATGTATGTTCCTGTGCCTGCAACAGATTTGTGTTGATTTTTTGCCCCCCACTGACATATAGAGGATAGCAACACATTATGCATTTCATTGCTTTTGGCTAGAAGTTGCAGCCATGCTCTCTATTGCTATTTGAGGATAAAATATCATCCACCCATTCTCCATCCTTTCTCTCACGTCCTAATTTAGATGCATGCAGCTCCTGAAAATAGTTCCATTTTGCCTGATCCCTATTTTTGTCTCTCTTCCACCTTTATTTATATTGCATAGACTAAAAATGCAGCCCTGAGGCTGGGAATCAGGGAGCTGCTCTGATGGCTGGCTGGCAGCTGGAGGGTGTTCTGGCTCTGTCACACTGCTGCCAGCTCACAGGAGGTGTGGGATGGCACCTGCAGCTTCCCCTGGTCCCTGCCTGTCCTTAGCTCTGCAGGAGCTGGAGGTGACAGATTTGGGAGTGGTTGTGGCTGAAGGAGTGCCTGCCTGGGGAGAAAGGATGGAGAAAGGAGAGCTAATTGATGGAGATGGAGAAAGGAGAGCTAATTGAGCATGAAAACAACCATGGAAGTAGACAAATGGTTGGAGGAGGAGGGAGGAGGGAATGGTTGGAGAGGAAAAGGCAGTTCAGCAAAATAAGCAAACAAAGGGAATGCCCCAGGCTGTGATTCCACTAGACTGAGCAAAATAAAAACGAGCCTGGTTAGGAGGTGGTAGGAGGCAGTGGGGATCTCTCTTATCCGTGTGACACCTTAATGACTGACTTTGTCACAACAGAGATTTCCCACCCTGAGCCTCAGCAGTTCCCTTCTGGGAGCTGCCATAATATTGTGCTGATTGATTTCTAATGGTTTTATTGCTCTGCCTCACCTCCTGTCCTGACACCCCGTGTGGGGTTGCTGTGGACTCTTGAACTCCTGTTGCACATTGAGCTGAAGTGATTTCTGCCACGTTTAGTGCTTGTGGTTGTACTCTGGGATGAGAGGGAAGGTCAGTGCTGTCTCAGAAGGTTTTACCTTTGTTCAAAGCCTTTCAACCTGAAATAGGAGTGATTGTGTTACAGAGTAATGACTGAAACTGAGATCCAGTTTTTGTGCTCCTTATTTGGGAAACTGTTTCAATTTCTCTTAGGCAATTTCGTGGCTAAACTTAAAGATTAAAAAGGGAACATCCTTCACAGACTTTTTAAACAGCATATCCAAAATGAAAAGACTGAAAGCCATTCAAGTAAAAAGGAACCTCAGGAGTTCTTTACTCCAAACTCCAGCTAAAAGCAAGGTCAGCTGGTCAGAGAAGTCAGGCTACTCAGAGAATTATTGATTTGGACCTTAAAAATGTCTTCTAGTGGAGGCTGCATTTCCATGGACAACCTCTGTCCCTGCTTGACTGCCCCAAGACAACAAAGTTTTTCCTTGTGTCCAGGTGCATCCCTTCCTGTTTCCATTTCTGCCTGTGGGTTGCTCCTCATCCCCCTCACAGTGCTGTGAAGGGCTTGGCTCTGTGCTTTTTGTAACATTGTCAGAGATGGTTCTTCCTCCAAATCCAACCCTTCAAGCCCAGAAACCTCAGTCTGTGCTCACAGGGTGATGCTGCAGGCACCAAGCACACGGTGACCCCACACTGAGCTTGTTCCAGTGGTGCCTTGAGCCACTTTTCAACCTGCATGGAGTCCTCTGCATCCAATATAAAATACAGGCTTGGGGCACCATGTAAAGAGCTAAAGCTGAGGTGCATAACATAGATTGCTCTCCCCTTGTGCCCAAATTCACCCATTTTCACCAGGAAGGCCATCAGGCTGTTCATGAATTGTGTTTTCTTGGTAAACACAACCGTGCTAAATTGAACAAGTGAAGAAACCAAAGCACTGCTCTGTTCTTTGTGCAGGAAAGGGGAGTGGTCAGAGCACCAGGCCTGCCAGAGTCCAGTGAATGTTTGGAAAGTTCTCTCAGGGACATAATGGGATTCTTGGGGCTGGTCTTGTGCAGGACCATGACCTTTGTGGGTTCCTTCTAACTCGCAATATTCCACGAATCTGTGATCGCTGCATCTCCAGTGCCACTTTTGGATGCATTAAATTCCAAGTACCACGATTCCTCATGGATTTCAAGCTGAGCAGTGATTAGTTTTTTTTTTTTGGGAGGCTGACCTCTAGTGTCTCAGTAAGACAAGCTCAAGAGAAGAGGAATAGCAGAGGAATGGAGTGAAGCCCAAGATATGTCTGCATTGACTGGCATTTTATGAGCCTACAAGATACTTTATTTAATAATAAAAGAGCAAGTGTTGCTATGGTATCTTGAGGTGTATTTTCACTGCTATGGCCACATAAGGATTCCACGATATTTTTTAATCTTTGTTTTAATTACTGAGTTCAATTTTTGAAATTGCAGGCACCTCTTTCATTTTTTTTGATTATGCAGTGTTCTGTGAGATTGAAATATTAATTGAAACAAGAGCTGTCTTGCTCTTTCTTGAGGAGAAATCAAATAATCTCTGAAGCCCCAGCTATATGCAAGATTTGATTAAAAGTCTCATGGAGGTCACCAACACAGCCAGTGCTGAAACACAGTTATTTTTCATACATGAAAAGCATGAGCTCAGCCTTAGCAGGCAGACACAGATATCTGATATGCATGGTGGGTTTCTCTGTCTGCCCATGTAAAAATCCAAAACATTGGCAGGGTTTTATTGCTTCAGGTCAGACTCCACAGTGCACCATGGTTCGGCTCTGGGGACTCTTGGCCACTTTTGAATTCCTGCTGATTTGGCATCATTCTCTATCTACTCTCAGCTGATGTCTGGGGTAGTGGAAAAGGTGTTTGATTGTTTTGCTGATGCAAAGGTGTTTGTTTATAGAGCAGAATGAGAAGTACTCCAGTTTTTCCTGTGGTATTCCAGGGAAAGCTGTTTGTCCCCTCATCTGAACATGTTAATGTACGTTATGGAGTTATTTCTATTTTTATGGAAATACATGATTCCAGCTGTGGGTAGAGAGTATAAATTTTTGAAACAACGAGGTCTTCTCCAGAACTTATTTAAAAAGCAGCAAAAATCACTGGCTCACATAATATCCCCAGGCAAACAAACACCTTATGTTACTCTAAACCAGTAGCTGCTGCTGTTGGGAAGTTCTTGCAGAGGCTTCTTTTCCATGCAGTGCATTATTCCCATCCCACACCAGCTCAAACAGCCTGAATTTTTCATCTTCTGGCAATGGTGCTGGACATTTATTTATTTTACAGGAAATCTGCTGAGAAAATCAATCTTGCCTGAAGGGCTGTATACTGAGACCATGCCTCGAAATATCTGCTTTATTTTTGCTGCACAGAACTTTAGTGGCTGGTGTTTTCAGAGATGTTACTTTGACTTGTTTATGTTGTTTTCCTTAGGCATAAAAGTGAGAGTTAGTTTAAGAAACAAATGAACATGCATTTTTTCACAGAGAAAATAAAATGTAAGACCAGACAATTGAGGAGTTCTAGAAATGTAGAGGTAAAGCTGTTTATGTCCTCAGAGCATCTCATTCCATGGCAATGGCCTGAGATTTTGTAGCATGATTGTAAAATATATGTGTTACTGTCATACTAAGGGTTTTGAAGTGTGCTCCTTGCTCAGGCACAAGATCTCTGTTATTTTGGCATGTCTGGTTTTTCTGGAAGTCATTACATTTGGTATGATTTTTCTTTTTTTTTCTTTTTTTTTCTTTTTTTTTTTTGTGCTGTAGTACATACCTCTGTAAAAGAAGACATTTTACCCTTCTAAATTCACTCCATGTCTGTGCTGTTAAAACTGACTATGGCAACCCTCAAATTCTGGTTTGTAAACCTGGGCCTACATTCTTTCTTTTAAGCAGGGTTTAACTTCTTTGGCTTCAGGGTTCTGTGGTTATGTAGAAATCAGATCTAATGTTCAACCTAGTGTTTTTATCTGGGAGGCTGAATAAAGTGGATCAGCCTCATCATCCACATTTCTCTTGTGCAAATAAAACTTTGTCACTGTTAATTATTTAAACTGAACCAAAAAGTTTGGGGCCTATATCAGAAATTATATAGATTCACAAAAGCAGAAAGATTTTGGGTTTTTTCTTTTACTTCACCAAATTCTACTAAATTTTTGAGAAGCAAAAAATGTGCTGCATTAGGAAAAATCCCATAAGCATTGTAGGAAATGTTAGCTAAAGACAAAACTGAAAAGTCTAGAGTTTTGATTTTTTTAAATTAATGATTGAAATGTTTTTTGTTCTACCATACCCTGGATCAGACCCAGAGCAGCCTCTGTTTGTACAGAAGTAGTGCCTTGTGAGGTTGCAATTTTTTTTGGAAACAGATCTAAATCCTACCTATTTCTTTTGGTTTTAGCTTGTGGGTGATACCTTTCCTTTACTTGCTGTCTCTGAATTCTCTCTGGAAAAAAATTTGGTTATGGTACTGTGCTCATGCTCTTTCTTTCTCTGTCAAGATATTGGTTTCTTCAGCTGAATTTTTATGTTCCAGGCTGTGTGTGAACAGTTGTTGAATGCCTGGCAAGACTTCCATTTGCCAAGCAAATCTACTTCTGGTACTTAAAATTCAACTTCACATGAAATCTTTGCTGGTGGAAGATCTATGCTCAGTGGAACCTGTGATGGTTTGCAAAGAATACTTTAAACTCTAGGCTGTAGCCAGAGTTATAACTGAAGAGGAATTAAAGCACAGCTTGCACCATCATACTATTTCAGGAGAGAGAAATTAGTCATAAAATATTTGTTTTTTTTTTTTTTTAATACAGATCATACTGATAAGACTGGATGGCTCTTTCTGCCAGCCTGCTTAACAGTGAAAATTATGGAGGCTGTGGCTTGAATATGGAGTGGAATATATTAATATTAATATTGTTGACTTGCTGAGATATTCTGGTACCTTGTAGTGCAAAGTCTTTGCTAAGTTTAAGCCCATAACAGTGGTTTGATATAATTGCCCTAGCCTGGTTACCCTGATAAAAGATATCAGGACTTATATCTGTGTTATACAGCTTAAAATTTGACAGTGTATGCCAATATTTTTCCTCTCTTGGTAATAAAAAACCCCCACATCATGAGGTGAGATTGCACTAAGTGTTTCACAAAGAGCAAAAGGGTTGAATCCACTCCCAACCAGGTGATAGCTCTGTTTATAAGGTAAAAAGTATTTTTTGGTGCTCCCTTGCCCTGATGAGATTGCTGGTGCTGCTCTTCATTGAATTGTGAGCCACATGTCCCATTAGCATGGCTCTGGCTCTGTCAGGTTAAACATGATGCAGGTTGGAACTGCAGGGTTTCTCTGGCTCCTCTGCTGCTCCTCGGGGGAGCTGGCTGAGATTTTTCCCATGTCCTTTTCCACCTTCCTTCTTTTCTTTTCCACCTTCCTTCTTTCTCTTTCTCTTTTTCTCTTTCTCTTTCTCTTTCTCTTTTTCTCTTTCTCTCTTTCTCTTTCTCTTTCTCTTTCTCTTTTTCTCTTTCTCTTTCTCTTTTTCTCTTTCTCTTTCTCTTTCTCTTTCTCTTTCTCTTTCTCTTTC
>JAWWEY010000099.1:4589212-4606612 GCA_035582745.1 Loriotus luctuosus
GCAGTGGGAGCCATTCCCTGTGTCCTGTCCCTCCATGCCTTGTCCCCAGTCCCTCTCCAGCTCTCCTGGAGCCCCTTTAGGCCCCAGAAGGGGCTCTGAGCTCTCCCTGGAGCCTCTCCAGGTGACACCCCCAGTTTCCCAGCCTGGCTGCAGAGCAGGGGGGCTGCAGCCCTGTGAGCAGCTCAGAGCCTCCCCTGGGCTCCCCAGGCAGCTCTGGCTCACCTGGCTCAGGCACAGACAGGAGTTCTGTGCTGCTCGTGCTCAGCTGGCTGCTCCCAAGGGAAGGGCAAGATGCAGATCCACAGAGCTGCTCTCTGGCTCTCTTCTCCTGGGCACAGGGCTGGCAGTGGTCAGATATCATCCCAAAACTGGAAGGTTTCCTCATCTACCAAAGGACAGAGCTGCACCTTTAGGCTCAGGTGTGTGGTACTGGAGCAAAGGCACCACAGCAGGACAGGACCCTGATCAGAGGTACAGGTGAGGTTTGTGTGCTGCCCTGATTTCCTGTGGCAGTGTGTTCATGGATTAATGAGGTCCTGCTGCACAGAGAGGTTTGATGTGTGTCAGTATAGGACACGAAATAACACCATGCGCACACACTGTTGTTTTCAAGGTAAAAAGAGAAGTTTATTTTCTGACTAACATTTACAGAATTCTAAAAGTGACAGTAGATTAGAAAGTGAAGGTGCTACCTCTCCAATGACACTAAACAAAAGCCAGGACAGGACCCTTATCAGAGGTACAGGTGAGGTTTGTGTGCTGCCCTGATTTCCTGTGGCAGTGTGCTCGTGGATTAATGAGGTCCTGCTGTTTGATGTGTGTCACTATAGGATATGAAATAACACAACGTGCACACACACTGTTGTGAAAACAACACACTGTTTCTTTCAAGGTAAAAAGAGAAGTTTATTTTCTGACTCTAACATTTATAGAATTCTAAAAGTGACAGTAGATTAGAAAGTAAAAGTGCTACCTCTCCAATGACATTAAACAGTCTATACAATTTTTCTTCTTTCATAAAAGAATACAAAACAATAAGTTATTTACAGAAAGTTTGTTACAAAAATGTAAACATCAGAAAGCTTAAAATTTTTTAAAAGTTAAAGCAACACATGTGGTGCTTTCTAGAGCATGGAGCAGCCTCCTTTACCTGCTGTGTGTAAGTTGTCTCCAGCTCAGGGCCAGGCAGCAGGTTCCTGTGCTGCAGGTTGTGTTTGCAGCTGCTCCTGTGCAGGGAAGTGCCTGCCAGTTCAGGTATTGTTGTGCTTTCATGTGGTGTAAGACAGCAGAAGATTTATTAGTGACAAAAGCATGAATGCTGGAAGCTGTGATTTATTGAAGGAGGGGGAGAGGAAGTGTGCAGCAGCCGTGGTGGTTAGTGTGGTGTGCCTGAGGTGAGCTCACACACGCTGTGAAAACCGCCCTGCTCCTCCATGGAGAGCTCTGCCTCACCTGGGCAGACTGTGGGGGGCACCCAGTCCCCTTCAGGGCAGACCTGACATCTCACAGATGCTCTGGGAAAAGGGTTTCTCCTGGTGAGGGGACACAAGGACTCAGACTTTTGGGGACAGGTGTCCCACAAGCTTGTGTGATATAGCTGGGAGACACAAAGGACAGTGCAGCACGAGGAACAGGTCTCTGTCTCTGTCCCAGCCTTATGGTTGACCCCAAACCCCTTTTCTTTTCCTGTGCTTCAGTCTCCCCATCTTTAAAGCACTCCTAATAACCCCTTCCCAACGTGCTTTGAGATCAATTTCTCAAACCAGTGCTCTGGGAGAGCTGGAGACTCTCTGCACTCTCCAGCCACATGTCTGGACCTCTCAAGCTAAAATACCTTTTAGAAGTTCATTAAAAAGTTCTTGAGCTTTCCATTTGATCAGCCACAACACGAAGAAAAGCACCACTGAACTCTCAGAGCCAGTGGCTCCTTTCATGTCCGCTGACCTCATCCCTTCTCGCAGCCGGAGCAGCCACAAGTCAGAGCAGCTGCTCAGGAACTCCTCACAGCCAAGGCAGCAGCTCTCAGAGCAGAGGCAGCAGCTCTCAGAGCTCCTGGGCAGCACTGGAGGACCCCAGTGAGGAAGTGAACCCAGCTGGGAAATGTCAGCTTGGCCAGGGATGCTGTAAATAAACCCCAGCTCTGTTTTCTGTAGGAAGCTCTCTTCCTTGCAGCACAATTCCTCCTGAATGGATGGGGTAAATAGCAGCTGGTGCAGCTCTTTGCTGAGCCTAAAGAGGAGGGAAAAGGCTGGCTTGGGTTAAACAAGTAGGGAAGTTCTTTTCAGGTTTCCCAAGCAATTAAAATGAAACCAAACCAAAACACAACAAGTTTTCTCTGACTATCCCCAAACCATTTTGCTTTGACCCAAACCAGAGCACTTTTCTTTTTTGAGTCATCTGAAAATCTTTGAACCCCTTAAAAAAAAAAGGTCTTACAATGAAAAATCCCACCATTTCCCCCAGCCTCACTGATTTTTTAGTGGAACACAATTTTTCTGTGAACTTACTTTTGACCAAAATGCTGTGGGCTCTACCTTGGCTGGGAGTGGCAGTCATCCAGATGAGCTTGTGCTGTCACTTGCTTTTCCTTTCAACATTTCTGTCTTTTCACCTCCCACTGCACAGACACAAAGGTCCCATGGGAGCATCACCCTCATCCCAGGGCTGTGCTGAGTTCCCAGGGAGACTAAAGAGGGGCTGGGAGAGGGAAGGGAAGAACCCATGGAGGCTCTTTTTAGCTTCAGAGAGCTCCTCTGACTACCTCTGGCTACTGCCAAGGCACCTTTGAAACACCTTTGAAACATCTCCAGCATGTTGGGCACCATGACTGGGCTGGAGGGGAAATCCACATTCCCTTTGAAGTCTGGATACTTGAACAGTCTTAGAATTATAGGGCTGTAATGTGCAGGAATGTGTGGGGCTGTAATTGTGACTTAGATCCTTGGATGAAAGGTGCTATGTACATACAAAAGGTATTATCATTATTGCTACTATTATTACTACTATTATTACTATTATTATTGCTATTATTATTATTATAGGCCTGCAATATGTGGATTGGAGATGAAAGTAGCACCAAAAGATCCTGAAATACAAGATGTGTCTTAAGGAAATCTCAGCTTGGAGTTGGGTTTTGTCTACACAGGAAAAGTGGAGCTGACTGGCTCTGCTGCACTGACAGCTCTGGGGTTTGATGGAAGAGCTCCTGTATGCAGGCATGATTCCCAAATCTGAGTTCCTCTGGCCTTTGGAAGGGTGAGATGGATAAAGCCAGGGAACTTTCCTCGCAGGAGGTTCAGCCCAGTCTCAGTGACCAGCAGAGCTTTTCCAGCAGCGCCGGGAGCGCCGGCGCCTCCCCGGCCGTGCGGAGCCGTGCGGGGCAGGGGCTCCGGCAGCGGCGGGCGCTGGGCAGGGGAGACCCTCACCAGGCACTGGACAGCAGAGAAAAGGCTGTTCCCAGTGCATGAGTCTCGGGTTTTGTGTTGCTGAAATGGTTAAAGAGTCTTTTTTTTTTCCCCAGCCTTGCAACAGGAGAAGTCAAGATTCCTTGGCTCTGGTTTTCAGGGTTGTTTATTTTTGCTTATCTCTATCATTCTTTCTCTGACCTGCTGAGATCTGTCCAGCAGGTCGGGTTGTGACACACTGACCACCCTTGGGGTGGTGTTAACTTTTTATGCTAAAAACTACGTGTACTTTATTTACAATAATTTTCCAGTACCTATCACCTCTGTTAGACAGTCTGTCCCTACTCTAAACCAATCCAAAAGTGTCACCATCCCAGCAGAAGATAGAGGACAAGAAGAAGAAGAAGGAGGACAGGACATGCCCAGATTCCTCCATCTTGCCTCTTGAACCCCCATTCTGAATCCCCAGAATTCTACATTTTCACCCTGTGACAAATTAACTATCATTCTGCTCAAACTCTTGTGGCTTGTAACTCTTTACACGAGGTTGGTAATTGTTTCCATGGGCTAAAATCCAAGGCACAGGTGTCTTTGACTCCATGCCAAGGTCTCTGAGCCCCTTGCCAGGGTCTTGAGCCATCCAGGGCAGTCAGAGGAACGTCCTGGGTTCTGACACGTGGGGACCACCCACCCAAGGATAAGACAAAGCAAGAGCTCTGATGCCTTGTGGCTTCTTGGTGACACCACAGAGTCTGCCAGCTGCTCAGGGGAGCAGACATGGCTGAGAGGAGCCAGCTCCCAGCATCTCTGACACAGCCTGGCCCCCTGAGCAGCTCCACACTGCCAGGCCATGGCTGGGCTTGGCTGGAGAGCCCCTCAGCCCAAATCCCTGCAGGCATCTCTCTGTCCTTGGAAGGCAGTGAGCCTGGTGAGGAATGCAGCTGGGATCCATCTCCCCACCTTGGGCTCCAAGCCCCAGCCAAGCAGGGAGTGTCAAACAGCTCAGAACTGCTGCTCTGCTGTCACAGACTCTGTGTCTGTAAATCATGGGCTGGTTTTTGGGAGGCAGGGCTGTGAGGCTGCCTGGCCACAGAGACCCAGGCTGTTCTGGTTGAGGTGCTGGCAGGAGCAGCAGCTCCCCGGGGAAGGGCTCAGAAATGCCTGGATTGTCAGCACTGGCACCACAAGGGACGTGTGCCCGCGTCAGAGGGGAGGAGTGGCAGCATCCTGTCTGCCATGTGTCCCCACAACCAGGATGCATCCTCTGGGTTGGAGCCTCAGCTTCTTCTGGCTGGACTTCACAGCTGCTGTTTTTGAAATGTCCTCTTGAGAAGGCCAGAAGTCCAAAAGGCATTTTTCAAAAGCTTTCAGCCATAATGTTTCTTTTTGGGAAGTCTTTGGTCTGAACACAGATAATGATCAGCCAAAAATTGCTGAAAACCACCAGCAATTTTCAGTTCTGATAAAAATGCTATTCTCCATTTTACAGTGTCAACAACTGTTTTTTGCTCCCTGTTCATTACAGTTTCCTGCAAGAGGAGTCAAACATCTCCAGGCAGCTATCCCCTGGGATCCCAGCAGTTTATCCATCTCTCTCACCCAGCATAGTCCCCTCTCCAGGACTGTTTCTGTTGCCTCCAAAGAGATGCAGAATGCTCTGGCCCAGGGTCTGAGCTCTGGGTGGATGGCAATAACATTTATGGAACTGCCTGGATTGTGCTTTGCTGCACACTGAGGCTCAGCTCAGAGAGGAAGGGTGAGCCCAGAACAGTGCTGGCTGATAAAGTCATGGCAGCAGAGGGCAAAGATTAGGTGGGGAAATCAACTAATAAAGCCCATGAGTATCTGTGAGACTGCAGGAGCAGGAAATCTTGCCTGATGGGGAGGAGAGTCTCTCCCTCTGTGTCCTGAGCTTTTCTTTGCAGGCAGACCTGTTGAGACAGAGACAATACAGAGCAACACACTCCATTTTCAGAAGACCTCAAACTGTTTTTATTCTAGCATGCATGCTTTTTATACATTCTTACAAAACTCAAAAGTTTACACTTTACTCATTGGTCTCAAGAGACAAAGTGCTCATTGGAGTAGGCGGTTGCAGGTTTCTCTTATTTCTCCTTCTTTCTTTCTTGGTTTCTATCTCAATGACCTTGCTAGAAAATTCTTTCAGGAGTAAACATGGATCCTCTTCTCAAACTTCTCCATGGCTCACAGGAGTTGCTGTAAAACCTCTTCCACACAGCCCAAGCTCAGGGATTGAACTGCAGCTGGTGGGGCTGCCCAGAAGGAAGGCAGGTGGCATGGCTGGGTGGCTCCTCAAGGGTTATTGTGCTACAGTCCAAGAAACAGCAGAGATGGTGTGGGTTGGGACTTCTCAGTCCAAACAGGACAGCACAGGTCTCACCCTGGCTGCAGTGTTGCCAAGATGAGCTGCAGCCAATGCAAGGCTGCCTGCACTGGCCCACAGAGCTCCCCTGTCCCTGCAGCTTGTGCCTGCTGGTCCCACCCAGTTCTGCTGATCCCTGTCCCCAGTGGGAGCAGGGAGAGAATCAGAAAGGCAGCACTGAGAACTCCCTTAGGTGAAGACAAAGAGAGTTTGGGAGCAGGGAGGGCAAAGCTGGCTGTGCAGCAAGAGCAAACCAAGGGAATCATGCACTGCTTCCCACACCAGGCAGGTGTTCCCAGGGGAGCAAGGCTTTGTCACACCTCAGGGCTCCTTGGGAAGACAAATGTCACAGCCACAAAGTGCCCCCTTGCTGCCCTTTTGCCCACAGCTTTCAGTGCTGAGCCTGGTGCCACAGGAGGTGGGACATCCTCCTGGCCAGCTCAGGTCACAGCTGCCCAAGCTGTGCTCTGTCCCTCTCACATGCACCAGACTGCTCCTGCTGGGAAAGCTGCTGTGCCAGCCCTCCTCAGCACAGCCAGGGCACTGGTGGGGTATCAGCATAGTCACAGACCAGACTACAGCACCCCACGGGCTGCTGAAGGAAAATTCTCTCCATCCCAGCCAGGAGCAGTTCCTATCTCCACAGCTTGCCCAGCTCCAGCTGCTTGCACTTCTCCCTGGCAGGATTTTGCAGGCTGGCGTGGAGATCAAGGCTCTCTTCCCAGATCCTGTTATCACCATGTAAATTCATGGCCACAGCAGATTAGAATCATGCTTTAGTTAATCTGATTGTTGGCCTTGATCTTCCAGAGGATGCTGGAGATGCTTTTTGCTGTTGTGGGCAGGATTCTGCTCAATCTTGACAAATCAATCCAATTCTGATAAACCAATCTGATTTATTCACTTTATGTCTGGTTCTTTCTGTGATGATTTTCATCAGTTATGTGACACCCTCCCTGACCATTTTTCTCCCAACAGTTTGGGGGTAGAGAGGTAATATTGATGCCTGTAGCTCCAGTCCCACACTCTCCCAGAGTCCCATAAAACAGCACCAGCCTTCTGGGCCAGGGCCCAGCCACACCATCGTTTTTCTAAAGGTCCAAATAAAACAAAAAAACCCCCTAATATTTAGTTATGACATTCTTCTGCTTGGCAGATGCGAGGGACTTTTGGATCTGTGCAGTTTTGTGTCTGAGCTCAGAAGTTTTCCATGGTTCCTTGGCCTGCCCTTCTATTCCTGACAGAGATTGAACTTTCACCAGACTCACCAGGCTCATGATGGGACATAAAAGGGCTTTTTGTCACCCTGAGACACTGAGGAATCCTGGCTGGGGGTGACCTGTGACCGTGTTCACAGGGGTCTCAGGCTGAGGGAAGAGAGGAGGATCTGACTCCATGTTTCAGAAGGCTGATTTATTATTTTATTATATATATTCTATTAAAACTATACTAAAAGAATAGAAGAAAGAATTTCATCAGAAGGCTGGCTAAGAATAGAATAAGAAGGAATGATAACAAAAGCTTGTGGCTCAGACTCTCTGTCCAAGCCAGCTGACTGTGATTGGTCATTAATTAGAAACAACCACATGAGACCAATCACAGATGCACCTGTTGCATCCCACAGCAGCAGATAATCATTGTTTACATTTTGTTCCTGAGGCCTCTCAGCTTCTCAGGAGGAAAAAAATCCTAATGAAAGGATTTTTCATAAAAAATATCTGCAACAGCTGGGCACAAATCCCCCGGGAGCAGCAGCATCCGCCGGCACTCAGCAGGGAGGAATTTCCCACTTTCCAAGAAGGAGCTGGTTAAAAATAGGAGAAGGGGCAGCGAGAGGCAGCCAGGGCAGGGCTGGGAGAGGCTCACAGTTCCTCCTCACTCTTTGCAGATCTCAAACTGGAGCTGAGCAGCAGCAAAGCGGCGCCGGCGAGCCCCGAGGCCAGGCGGGTGCTGCCCTGCACGCCCTTCCCCAGGGTGGCAAAACACCCCCAAAGTGCCACCCTGACGCCCCAAAGTGCCACCCTGACGCCCCAAAGCGCCAGGGAGCTCCAAAAAATCACCTCAGCCCTCCATGGCAGTGCTGCCAGCAGGATTAGAGAGCTGGGGGCTCCCACATCCAGAGCCTCCCTTCCTCTCTCCCCCGAGCAGGAGAGCTCTGGAGGAGAAGGTCCTGCCTGGCCAGGAGGAGATGAGGCAGCAATGAGCCCAGGGATGGAGTGTGCCCTGTCCAGAGGCTCGGGGGGCACTGGCAGTGCCAGCCTGCAGCCCCGGGGAGCTGCCCACAGGCTGCAGTACCCGGCCCAGCTGGTCAGCGAGGCGCTGGAGGATGCCCTCAAGGAGATGGGAGATGATGCTCAGCCCCAAGAGGAGCCCACAGCCAGCTCCACGTGGGCTGTCCGTGCCCCCAGCCCTGTTTTCCCCACCGAGGCTGTGCCAGAGGGGCCTGGGGAAGGGCAGGAGGGATCAGAGGATGAGGAGAGCCCCGAGGCAGAGGAGGTGATGCTGCAGGGGCTGGCTGGGGAGAGCAGCACCCTGCAGGACACAGCTCCATCCCCACCAAGCATGGAGCCTCCCTTGGGTGCCTCGGGGAGCCGGGAAGATCTGGGAGCTTGGGAGGAGGAGGAGGAAGAGGAGGAGGTTCCTGCAGTGCTGAGCCCAAGGGATGCAGAAATGGGGGCCCAGGATGAGGATCTGCCTGGACAGACAAAGACCAGCTGGGCAAAGCCAGAGGAGGAAAGGGCAGAGACCCCCGGCACGGAGCCCTCACACCCCTCAGAGGACGAGGAGGAGGAGGAGAAGGGAGATTTCCAGCAGGAAGGAACAGATGTGCAAGAAGAGAAATGCCCACACAGAGAAGTGGAAGCTGCCAGCGCTGTCCTTGTGCAAAGCCACCTGGCTGTGCCCACAGGAGGTCACCTGGAGCAGGACTTTGCTGATGCAGAGCAGGAAAGGGCTGAGCAGCAGCAAATGCCCGGGTGTGAGGTGGAGCTGGCTGCAGAGGAGGGGAGGGAACAGGAGCTGTGTCCAGAGCAGGAGCCCTCGGGTGCCCCTGAGGCCATCCCAGCAGAGGAGCCTTCCTCAGGAGCCACAGGAGGTGCTGGGGCAGGGGAGGACACGGGCAGGGGGGAAGATGCTGAGGGAGAAAAGGGAGAGGCCAGCAGGGAGGTGTTGGGAGGGGAGGATCGTGGGGTGGGACAGGAGGCCATGGCAGGAGAGGACTCTGGGGCAGGAGAAGATCCTGGGGCAGGAGAAGGCTCCAAGGTAGGAGAAGTTCTTGGGGCAGGAGAAGATCTTGGGACAGGAGAAGATCTTGGGGCAGGAGAAGATCTTGGGGCAGGAGAAGATCTTGGGACAGGAGAAGATCTTGGGGCAGGAGAAGGCTCTGAGGCAGGAGAAGACCATGGGGCAGGAGAAGACCATGGGGCAGGAGAAGATCTTGGGGCAGGAGGAGATCTTGGGGCAGGAGAGGCTGTGTCAGGGGCCACCCTGGAGGGGGACAGCAGAGCCCCAGAGGAGCCTGAGGAGCTGCAGGAAGGAGAGGAGGAGGAACAGGAGGATGATGAAGGAGATGCCAGGAGCCAGGAGATGAGGAGGCTGCAGCAGGCACTGGCACAGGCTGAGCTGGCACAGCAGGACAGGGTGGCACAGGGTGCCCCCGGGCTGGGGGACAGCCAGGAGCTGGCAGAGGAACCACGGGAGCTGCAGGGTGAGGATACAGCTGAGGGGATCAGCACAGAGCTGGGGGCACCAGGACAGGTGCCAGCTGAGAACAGCAGTGAGTGGGCATTGGAGGAGACTCCAAGAGACCCAGAGCCCTCTGAGCTGGTGGCACCAGGGCAGGTGCCAGGTGAGTGGGCATTGGAGGAGACCCCCAGAGACACAGAACTGGAGGAGCTGGTGGCACCAGGGCAAGTGCCAGGTGAGAACAGCAGTGAGTGGGCACTGGAGGAGACCCCCAGAAACCCAGGGCTGGTGGCACCAGGGCAGGTGCCAGGTGAGTGGGCATTGGAGGAAACCCCCAGAGACCCAGAACTGGAGGAGCTGGAGGAGCTGAAGAGCTCAGAGCTGGTGGCACTGGGACAGGTGCCAGGTGCCAATGCTGAGTGGGCATTGGAGGAAATCCCCAGAGACCCAGAACCCACAGAGCTGGTGGCACCAGGGCAGGTGCCAGGTGAGAACAACGAGTGGGCATTGGAGGAAACCCCCAGAGACACAGAGCTCACTGAGCTGGGGGAGCTGGAGAGCTCAGAGCTGGTGGCACTGGGACAGGTGCCAGGTGAGTGGGCACTGGAGGAGACCCCCAGAACCCCCGAGCTGGCAGCGGGCACGGGCAGGAGGGTGCAGCTGGAGGACACACTGCCCGACAGCACCCCCCTGCACCTCTACCAGGGGGAGATGCTGCTGGGGACACCCAGCCCAAACCCTGCAGAGAGCGAGGACACCATGGGCACAGCTCCTGTGGGTGCCACAGCCCAGCAGGGCGAAGGGTGGCACCGAGGGAGGGACCAACCACCAACTGGAGAGAGCCCTGAAGAGGAGGCTGAGGAGGAGGAGGAAGGTTATTTCATGGTCTCTGCTCCCAGCCAAGAGCTGTCCAGCTCAGAGGAAGCTGAGATCCATGAGGACTTTGAAGAAATCCAAGTGGAAGCAGCTGAAGGCAGCCAAGGTGCTCTGGGGGCTGCTGGAGAAGCATCTCCAGGGCCAGAGGGCACAGAGCACCTGGAGGTGCTTGCTGCAGGAGCAGATGAGGGTGTGGAGGTGCCCAGTGAGGTGCCAGAGGTGCCAGAGGATGAGGAGGGATCTGCTGAGCTGGAGGAAGGCCCAGAAGAAGATCCAAACTGCCTTGGGGTGATGGAACCACCATCAGGAGGTTCTGATGAGCCAGCCCAGGGTGCCACAGCATGGCAGGAACCAGAGCACCCAGGAGATGCAGGTGAGGAGCTCCACGCCACAGCTGAGCTGGAGGAAGGCCCAGAAGAAGATCCAAACTGCCTTGGAGTGGTGGAACCATCATCAGGAGGTTCTGGTGAGCCAGCCCAGGGTGCCACAGTGTGCCAGGCACCAGAGCACCCAGAAGATCTGGCTGCTAATCCAGATGAGGGTATGGAGGTGCCCAGTGAGGAACCCGAGGTGCCAGAGGATGAGGAGGACACTGCTGAGCTGGAGGAAGGCCCAGAAGAAGATCCAAACTGCCTTGGGGTGGTGGAACCATCAACAGGAGGTTCTGATGGGCCAGCCCAGGGTGCCACAGGCTCTACAGCATGGGAGAGACCAGAGAACCCAGAAGATCTGGCTGCTGATCCAGATGACAATATGGAGATGCCCACTGAGGTGCCAAGGGATGAGGAGGACACTGCTGAGCTGGAGGAAGGCTCAGAAGAAGATCCCAGCTGTCTGGGGGTGGTGGGACCATCATCAGGAGGTTCTGATGAACCAGCCCAGGGTGGCACAGCATGGGAGGCACCAGAGAACCCAGAAGATCCAGATGAGGAGCTCCACAGCACAGCTGAGCTGGAGGGGGATGCCACTGGAGCAACAACCACGCTGGGGCTGGCAGGGCAGGAGGAGGAGGAGGAGGAGGAGGAAGATGAGGATGAGCCCAGCACGGCTCCCCATGACACAACCACGGCCACAGCAGAGCTCCAGGCCCAGGCAGGGCCTGAGGGAGGTTCCCCAGAGCTGGTTCCAGACATCCCTGACACGGCTGAGCTGCCGGTGGAGCTCATGAGAGCCTCGGGCATTCTGGAAATCGTCGAGCAGGCGCTGGAGTTCAGCCAGGAGCTGATGGAGGGGAGGGTGGCAGAGGATGGGCAGGGTCCTGGCAGGAGAGAGCTGTCCCGGGATGGAGGGGAGCACCCCGAGCTCTCCCGGGATTCAGAGGAAGACTCCAAACTCTCCTGGGATACAGAAGAAGACTCCAAACTCTGCCGGGATGCAGAGGAACACCCCGAGCTCTCCCGTGATGGAGGGGAACACTCTGAGCTATCCCGGGATGCAGAGGAAGACTCCAAACTGTCCCGGGATGCAGAAGAAGGCTCTGAGCTCTCCCAGGGTGAAGGAGAACACCCCGAGTTCTCCCGGGATGCCCAGGGAGGCTCTGAGCTATCCCGGGATGCAGAGGAAGATGCCGAGCTGTCCCGGAATGCAGAGGAACGTTCCAAACTCTGCCGGGATGCAGAGGAGCACCCTGAGCTCTCCCGGGATGGAGGGGAACACTCTGAGCTCCCCCAGGATGCAGAGGAAGACCCCGAGCTGTCCCGGAATGCAGAGGAAGGCTCCAAACTCTGCCGGGATGCAGAGGAAGGTCCTCAGCTCTGCCAGGGTGAAGGAGAACACCCTGAGCTCTCCCGGGATGCAGAAGAAGACTCCGAGCTCCCACGGGATGCGGAGGAAGGCTCTGAGCTCCCCTGGGATGGAGAGGAAGACCCCGAGCCCTCCCGGGATGCTGAGGAAGACCCCGAGCCCTCCCGGCATGAGGAGGAAGGCTCCTCCCTCTCCTCCTCCAGCGAGGAGGAGCCCACGGTGCAGGAGGCGCCGGAGGCGATGGAGCAGGGCGAGCTCCGCGCTCAGAACGGGCTGCACCGCCCTGCCAGCCTGGAGGAGCTGCCCGAATTCCCCGAGGAGCTGCTGAACGGCACCGCCAGCGCTGGCACCGAGCTGGGGGATGGCACTGCCACCGAGCTGGGGCATGGCGCTGCCACCGAGCTGGGGGATGGCACAATCAGGGGCAAGCAGCTGAGCCCCGTGTCCCCCGCTCTGGGGGAGGATGTCCCGAGCCTCCCAGCCCAGCCTTGCTCCTCAGAGCGCGAGTGACAGCAGCCAGGAGGAACCTTCTGGTAGCTGGAACCTTCTGGTGGCTCCTTCCTGCCAAACCCCCCTGTCCCATCCTGTCCCGATGCTTCCCCATCTCCCTGTCGGTTTTAACATGTTGGTGTGGATTTTTTGCACCCCTTTTCAGAGTGAAGAACCACCGAGTTCTGTCGCACCCTCACAGCCCACCCAAATTCTCGTGTTTGCTCTGGGACCCCCTCTTCATTCTCAGTTTCCTCCTGGGTGGGGAACCCACCTGGTATTTAATTTAAACTCTCTGTTTCCCCATTCCCTGCAAGATTCCCTCTCCAACTCCTCCAGTATTTGCCCCAGGATGTCCAGTTGGAGGTTAGGGACCCCCTCAAACCCCCCCCGGGACTCAGAATTTTGGGGTACATCACCCCAAGGTCCCCAGAGAGTTTAACATCTTTGTGTGGATTTTTTGCACCCCTTTTCAGAGTGGAACCCCCAAGTTCTGTCGCACCCTCACAGCCCACCCAAATTCTCCTTCTTGCTCTGGGACCCCTTCATCATTTTGAGTTTCCTCCTGGGTGGAGGAACCCACCTGGTATTTAATTTAAACTCTCTGTTTCCCCCATTCCCTGCAAGATTTCCTCTCCAATTCCTCCAGGACGTCCAGCTGGAGCTTAGGGACCCCCTAAAACTGCACCCTGGGACTCAGCATTTTGGGGTACATCACCCCAAGGCCCCCAGCCTGACCCTGGGGGGCTGAGCCACGCTGGATGTACCCCAAATTAATTTAATAAAGCCTCATCCTCCCCTCTGGGCTGGCTCTCCTCACTCTGGGGCAGGGGCAGGGGGCTGGGGAGGGCACTGACTGCAGGGGTGGCATTTCCAGGCTGGTTTGGGCTGGGATGGTGCCCTGGTGGGGATGCTGGGGGTAGGATGGGTGAGATGGGACAATGCACAGCCCTGGAGCTTCGTGGCCCCCATCCCTGGGGTGGTGCTGGGGTGGTGCAGCCCCCCAGGGCACTGGAAATAGTCGAGCAGGCCCTGGAGTTCAAACAGGGGAGGATGGCAGAGGGTGAGCAGGGTTTGCAAGCTGTTTGCAAGCCCAGGATGCTCCTCCAGCACCAGGGTGGTGCAGCCCCGTGGGCAATGCCCTCAGGAGGATTCTCCTCCATTCCCAGGGCAATCAATGCCCCCAGGGGGATGTTCTCTCATTCCCAGGGTGATGCCCCCAGAGGGATTCTCCCCCATTCCCAGGGCAATGCCTCCAGGGATGTGCTCCTCCACTCCCAGGGTGATGCAGCCCCCTGGGCAATACCTCCAGGGGGATGTTCCCTCATTCCCAGGGCAATGCCCCCAGGAGGATTCTCCCCCATCCCCAGGGTGATGCAGCCTCCAGGAATGCAGCCTCCCTGGGCAATACCCCAAGGAGGAGGTTCCCCCATTCCCAGGGCATTGCACCAAGGGGGGTGATCCCACATTCCCAGGGTGATGGAGCCCCCAGGACAATGCAGCCCCCCTGGGCAATGTCCCCAGGAGATGCTCCCCCATTCCCAGGGCAATGCAGACCCCAGGGTGATGTCCCCAAGAGGATGTTCCCCCATTCCCAGGGTGCTGCAGCCCCCAGGAGAAGGTTCCCCCATTCCCAGGGCAATGCCCCAAGGAGGGTGTTTTTCCCCATTCCAGGGTGATGGAGCCCCCAGGTCAATGCAGCCCCCAGGGCAGCACCCCCAGGGGATGCTCTCCCATTCCCAGGGCAATGCAGACCCCAGGGTGATGTCCCCAAGAGGATGTTCCCCCATTCCCAGGACGATAAAGCCCCCAGGTGGGTGATCCCCCATTCCCAAGGCAAAGTCCCCAGGAGATGCTCCCCCATTCCCAGGGTGATGCAGCCCCCAGGACAATGCAGCCCCCAGGGTGATGCCCCCAGGAGGATTCTCCTCCATTCCCAGGGTGCTGCAGCCCCCAGGACGATGCAGCCCCCAGGGCAGCGCCCCCAGGAGAATTCTCCCCCATTCCCAGGGCCATGCAGCCCCCAGGGTGATGCCCCCAGGAAGATTCTCCCCCATTCCCAGGGCAACGTCCCCAGGAGATGGTTCTCCATCCCCAGGGCAATGCAGACCCCCAAGGCACCGCCCCCCGGGGGATGTTCCCCCATTCCCAGGACGATAAAGCCCCCCAGAGTGATGCCCCCAGGAGGATGTTCCCCCATTCCCAGGGTGCTGCAGCCCCCAGGAGAAGGTTCCCTAGGGAACCATTCCCAGGGCAATGTCCCCAGGAGATGCTCCCCCATTCCCAGGACAATGCAGACCCCAGGGTGATGCCCCGAGGAGGAGGTTCTCCCATTCCCAGGACGATGCAGCCCCCCTGGGCAATGCCCCCAGGAGGATTCTCCTCCATTCCCAGGGTGATGGAGCCCCCAGGACAATGCAGCCCCCCCTGGGCAATGCAGACCCCAGGAGATGCTTCCCCATTCCCAGGGCAATGCAGACCGGGATGCCAGCCCAGCCCCGAGCCGGTGTGGGCACGGTGCCCGCGGAACAACCCGCGCATCCCGACCCCGGGAACCCCCAGAACCCCGTGGGGACCCCCCCGAGCCGGAGGGCGGTGGGTACAGGGGGGCTGTGAGGGGCTCAATCGCCCCGTTGTGCAGCCGGGCGTGGGGAGAAGCGCATGAATCAGCGCTCGGCTGAAAGAACGGGCTCCTTTCTGCCGGGCAAAGGGCTGAGTCACGGCCGGGCAGGGCACACGGTGACTCGGCTGGCCCTGGCACGGCTGGCACCCACGGCGGTGCTCAGCATCACCCCGTGCCCGATTTAGCTCGGTGCTTCCCGTGCCTGGGGATGCTCAGAGCCAGGAGCGATAAGAAGCCGACATGGAGCTGCCTTCCTTCCCCCAAAAACCCCCTAAAAAACCCCGGCCCCCTCCTCTCCTGGAGGCGACAGATTCCTTTTAAGGTGAAACTCCAACGAATCCAAAAAAAAAAAAAGAAATCCCCTTGTGATGAGTTTAATCAGGCGCCGAGCCTGCGTTCCATCACACAGCGGCTCCAGCGGCGCCCCCCGAGCCCCCCGAGGGGTCCCCAAAGCTGGGGGGTCCCGCGGAGGGGGTGGAGGATGCTGAGGAGGAGGAGGAGGAGGAGGAGGAGGAGGAGGAGGAGGCTCGGGCCGTGCTGGGGGTGACATTCCTGGCGAAATGAATGCGCATTCCTGACAGCGAGCGGGGGGCGCGGGTGGCGGGGGAGGGGAGAGCCTTCCTCCCACAGCGGGACGAGGAGGAGGAGGAGGAGGAAGCGCCGAAAGCTCGGAGTCAGCCGGGGGGATGGGGGAGATCGCCGGGAGAAAGAGCCGGGTCTGGGGAGTGCCCGAGGGAGCGGCACACAGAGTGTCCCCAACGGGACCGAGTGTCCCCAAAGGGACTGAGGGTGTTCCCGATAGGACCGAGTGTCCCCAACAGGACCAAAAGTGTCCCCAACAGGAGCAAGAGTGTCCCCAACAGGACTGAGGGTGTCCCCGATAGGACCAAGTGTCCCCAACAGGACCAAAAATGTCCCCAACAGGACTGAAAGTGTCCCCAGAGGGACTGCAAGTGTCCCCAACAGGACCGAGTGTGTCCCCAACAGGAGCAAGTGTCCCCAAAGGGATTGAGTGTGTCCCCAACAAGACAGAGAGTGTCCTCGATAGGATCAAGTGTCCCCAACAGGACCAAAAGTGTCCCCAAAGGGATTGAGAATGTCCCAGCAGGAGCAAGGGTGTCATGGTGGGATTGAATGTGTCCCCAACAGGACCAAAAGTGTCCCCAACAGGACTGAGAAAGTCCCCAAAGGGATTGAGTGTGCCCCAGCAGGAGCAAGGGTGTCACTGGTGGGACCAAATGTGTCCCCAACAGCACCGAGAGTGTCCCCAAAGGGATTGAGTGTGTCCCAACAAGATCAAAGGTGTCACTGGAGGGACCAAATGTGTCCCCAACAGGACAGAGGGTGTCCCTGATGTGACCCAGCCTGTTCCCAGCGACATGAAGATGTCCCTCATGGGATGAAGCGTGTCCTCAGTGGCATCAGGAGTGTTCCCAGTGGGATCTGGGCTGTTCCTCAGTGCTGTGTGACCACAACAGGACCAAACATAACCCTGGGCGGACCAAATGTGACCCTCGGGGGACCAAATGCAACCCTGGGGAGACCAAACACAACCCTGGGGGGACCAAACATGATCCTGGGGGGATCAAACATGATCCTGAGGGGACCAAACACAACCCTGGGGAGACCAAACACAACCCTGGGGACACCAAACATGACACTGGGGGGGCCAAACATGATCCTGAGGGGACAAAACACAACCCTGGGGAGACCAAATACAACCCTAGGGAGACCAAACATGATCCTGGGGGGATCAAACACAACCCTGGGGAGACCAAACAACCGTGGGGAGACCAAACGTGACCCTGGGGGGACCAAACATGATCCTGGGGAGACCAAACATGATCCTGGGGAGACCTGGAAAGAGCAATGCAAGTGCCCTGCACTCAAACTGGGTGCACACAGGCAGATTTTGGGGACTGTGAAAAACGCCAATCGCTGGTTTTTAAAATTTTAAAAAGTTTAATAGTAATAAAATGGTTTAAAAATAGTAAAATAATTAGAGTAATAACAATTTGGACAAATTGAATTAGGACAATATGAGACAATAAATACAAAGAGTTACAGACATGCAGGTACATTTTTCTGGGCAGCACCAGCCCGAAAAAGGACCCATGTTAGCAAAGGATTAACCCTTAAAAACAACAGCCTGTTGCATATTCATACACTTCATACATGATGCATAAATTCCATTCAAA
>JAWWEY010000099.1:4650101-4663696 GCA_035582745.1 Loriotus luctuosus
TGCTCCCTCCCGCGGCCACCCCCCCCACCCCCCCGGCCCCCCGGCCCCGTCCTCCTCCTCCTCCTCCTCCTCCTCCTCCTCCTCCTCCTCCTCCTCCTCCTCCTCCTCTCCTCCTCCTCCTCCCGCTGCCGGTGGATGCGCTCGGAGCTCGCTGCGCTGCCTGGGCGCGCTCACGCACCGCCCGCCCACGGCGCCGTGCGCGCTCCCGGCACCCCCAAAAATACCCTAAAAATACCCAAAATGTGCCCGCTGCGGGTGGCACCGACAGCGGTGTGTCACCAGGGGACGGGGAGGGACAGCAGGGCCACGGGCTCGGTGTGGAACCGGGGGGGAGTTGGGTGTTGGAGCGGGCAGAATGGATGTAAAGCAGAGGGAAAGGAGGGTAAAGACGTGCGAAAGGAGGGTGAAACACCACAAAAATGGTGTAAATAATGTGTAAAGGAGTGCAAAATTATAATGGGAAAACGGGTGTAAAACAGTGTAAATAACCAGTATAAAACAGCACAAAAATGTTGTAAATAATGTGTAAAGGAGTGCAAAATTATAATGGGAAAGCAGGTGTAAAACAGTGTAAAACACTGTAAATAACCACAGTAAAACAGCACAAAAAATGGTGTAAAAATGTGTAAAGCAGTGCAAAACTGGAATGTGAAAGGCAGGTATAAAACAGTGCAAAACCAGTGTAAAACAGCACAAAAAATGGTATAAATAATGTGTAAAGGAGTGCAAAATTATAATGGGAAAATGGGTGTAAAACAGTGTAAATAACCAGTACAAAACAGCACAAAAAATGGTGTAAAAATGTGTAAAGCAGTGCAAAACTGGAATGTGAAAGGCAAGTGTAAAACAGTGCAAAACCAGTGTAAAACAGCACAAAAAGTGGTGTAAAAGTATGTAAAACAGTGCAAAACTATCATGGGAAAAGCAGGCGTAAAACAGTGTAAAACATTATAAATAACCTTTGTAAATAACCATTGTAAAACAGCAATAAAAATGGTGTAAAAATATGTAAAACAGTGCAAAACTATAATGGGAAAAATAGGTGTAAAACACTGTAAATAACCATTGTAAAACAGCACTAAAATGGTGTAAAAAACACTTAAAATAGTGCAAAACTGGCATAAAATGGTGTAAAACAGTGCAAAATTGGCATAAAGATATATAGAACAGTGCAAAACTGTTTTTAAACCAATGCAAAACAGTGCAAAATCTATGTGAGACAGCACAAAACCAGTGTAAAGCTGTCAAATTTACTGTAAAAAACAGTAAATTACTGTAAAAAACAGTAAATTTCACATGGTGAAAATGTGTAAAACAGTGCAAAATGTGCAAAGCAGTGTAAATCCAGCATAAAATGATGTAAACCTGGCATAGCAGCATCTCTAAAATCCCAAATCCTGGCTGCAGCTGAATATGTGAGAGAAAAAGTCTTTGAAAAGAGAGAAAATCAAGGATTTGGTGCCCCACAGGGTCCCCTTGTCCAAGCTGCCCCGTTCACTCCCAGCAGAAAAATGAATTTTTCTTTAGAAACTGCAGAGCCTGGGCTGGAGCTGCTGGGATTGCTCAGGGCACCTGAAAATCTCTGGAAAATTTTTGGAAAATCTTTGGAAAAATCTCTGGAAATTCTCTGGTGCCTGGGGAGGAGGTTTGGGCCCCAGCCAGCCTCAGTGTGGGGTTACAGGGTGACAAAGCCATCAGGGAATTAAATAAATTGTCACTTTAATATCAATAAATTTGGATTAAATAAATTGTTGCTTTAGTCTCAATCAATTGGGATTAAATAAATTAAACCCAGATTAAATTTTGTAAAGCCAGAACCTCCACCCTGCCCTGGCAGTCGGGGTTCCTGGGCTGGGCTCTTTTCTTTCCATCCCCTCGTGCTTTCCTTGGCTTAATTTCTCCTAACGAGCTGCAAAAAAACACAAATAAATAATCCACAGGGTCAGGGCTGACAGCAGGATCCTGTTCTGGGGGTGAGAACAGAACCCAGGAATCTCCACCTGCTATGGAAAAATGGACAAAGGCCGAGGGAAATGAGGATTTGTGAAAAACGCCAATCACTTGTTTTTAAAATTTTAAAAGTTTAATAGTAATAAAATTGTTATAAAAAATAGTAATAAAATTAGAGTAATAAAAATTTGGACAATTAGGGTGAGGATAATGAGACAATAAAAATAAAGAGTTGTGGACGGTTCAGGTACCTTTTTTTGGGTAAAATAAGCCTGAAAAAGGACACATGTTAATAGAGGATTAACTTTTAAAAGTAATAGTTTATTGCATTTCATACATTTCATACATGATGTAAAAATTCTATTTAAACAAAGGATTTTGTTTGGTCAGTGTTAACTTCTTAATCTTGACAGTGTCTTTAGGGCTGAGCGAGGTAGGAAGAAGTGAATTTTTTCTGATAAGGGAGCAATAATTTTTTTTTTTTAAGATTTAGGCGTTTTGTGGCTGTTATTTTGGTGTGAGTACTTTCTTTTTCTCTTTAAAAAATATCTTACACAGCAGAGTTTCTATTTTAACATTATGTTATAACCTAAAACTATATTTAACACACTACTTAAGCAAATTAATACAGCATAACTTTCTAACATAACCCATACAATATTCATTTTAATATTCGCAAAAAGCCAATCATAAAATACCCATTTTTCACACGGGAGACAACAGAACTCGCGTGTCCCAGCTCCTGGAATCCTCCTGTGCTCCCCAAGGCCTCCATGCCTATTTTTAAAGCTGTATTTTTAACACTCCTCTAACCAGGAGGGGTGGGACGGGGCTGGATTTCACACTGCTCCAAACCACGCAGGGTTCAGGGTACACTCCTCGTTTATCTCCGTTTTGCTTTGATTATTATCATTATTAATTCAGCTTTTTTCATTTATTACCTATAACAATTACTTGGTGCTGCTACTTCACAGGAGCTCTGCTGGGTGTTGGGGACCCAAATTCCAGCCCGGTTTATTGCTTTGTTAAGGCCAGAAGGAGGCCAAAGGCGTCAAACAAAAATTCAGCAAAGTGCTGGAGGGATAAACCAGCTCCTGGCCAGGCTTCTCCTGGGGCTGGCAGCACCGATCGTACCAGGAGGGGAGGATGGCAACGGGGAGAGCCCCGCAGAGCCCGGGCCTTCTCCCGGTACCGCCGCGTGGCACCACAGACTACATTTCCCGTGGTGCCTCGCGGCGGGGCACACAGGGAGGCGGGCCCAGCGCTGCTGGCGGTGCACGCCGGGAGTTGTAGTCCTGCGCGGCTGCAGGGCGGGCAGCGGGGCGCTGCCGGCAGCCATTACCGGGAGCGCGGAGCCGCCGCCGTCGCCTTGCCTGGCTCCGCGGCCCCGCTGCCGCACGGGGAGGGGCCGCCATGGCGGCGTAGCCTCGCCCCCGCCCGCCCCTTCTTCCCCGCTGCGGGCGCTGAAGGCGCGGCGGCGGTGCGGCCTAGCGCGGAGGGTGGATCCCCGGCCTCGCGTAGCGGCTGCTGCCCGCCAAGGGCCGCCCTCCCCGGGGCCATGTCCCTCGTGGCCTACGCCAGCAGCGAGGAGGACAGCGATGCCGAGGAGCCTGCGGGCGAGGAGGAGGAAGCTGCCGACTCTCCTCCATCCGCGGCCGAGCAGCCCTCATCGCGGGGGCTTTTCGCCGCGCTGCCCCCGCCCAGAGCCTCCGCGGTACCCCCGGCCTTCCTCATGGGCCCCCCGCCCACCCTGAGCGGCTTCGGCAGCGCCCCGCCGGGCCAGGCCGGCACCGAGAGCCCCCCAGAGCCGGCTGCCAGCGGGGACGGGGCCACGGAGCCCCCCCGGGCCAGGGGGCTCCTCCTGCCGCCCCCCAGGAACGCGGGCACCGCCGCCTCCCCCCTCAGCCCGCCCCCCGCTGCCTCCCCCGGGGCGGGTTTGGGCCTCCCCAAGCCAAAGAAGAGGACGGAGCCGGTGCGGATCGCGGCGCCCGAGCTGCACAAGGGGGATGTGAGTATGGAACGAACCCGAGCCCTTCCCTTCGGGGGTGAAACTTCCCCCCCGGCGGGGCTCTTCCCTCGCTCTGTCACTCCGAGGGACCGGGATCTATTGTTGTGTCATCCACGGGGAGATTTGTCCTGGCTGCCTGCCCTAATGCTAAAGCGCTTTGCAGAATTAAAACTGATATAGAAACCTTATTTATAATCAGAATGCAGCCAAACCCAGATTATCTGCACCCTTCTTATTCCTGGAGTTAACGAGCTGATGATGAGGAGCTGCAGAGCGTTGTAGCCCAAAACCATCTTTTGTTTTCTGTGCAGGTGGTGGATTTTTCAGCCAACTTATTGCTTATTTGTCTAAAGGCTTCAGGCGACTTTCAGATTTTTTGGTGACCATTTCCCTCTCATTTTGTGTTTTGGGTTTTTGTTGTTTTTTTTTATAATTACTGTGCCTTGCAGGGCTTGTGAACCCAGACAGGGAGAGCAGGGGAAGGCAGGTGGAGGTTCAGCCTTTGGGACAGAGGGGTGAGGGATATCCCAGTCCCTCCTTGCAGCAGTGTGCTGGGATTCCAGGCAGCTGGAATGAACAGGGATCTGTTCCTGCCTCACCACTCTCTGTGCTCTGCTGTGACCACACAAGTTTTAACCAGATATTTAGCAATTTCAGCATTATTTGGAACAATTCTCTGTATCCCTGCGGTGAACTTTCCATCCTTTGTGTGGTTTGTGCTTCCCCTCCAGTAACTCTGTTGTTGTTTGTCCCTGACCTGTAGCTGTGCACCTGCAGTTCTTTCCTCCCTTTGGGTTTATTTTCCTGGGATTTATTAAAATAACGTTTTTAGTTTGCTGTCTCAAGTTGTGCTGAGCTCTGGTTTTTCTCTCTCAGTCAGATTCAGAGGAAGATGAACCAGCAAAGAAAAAAAATACTCTTCAGGTAAATAACAAGGGCGCTTGGTTAAACAATTTTCATAGGGAAAAGTGTTTGATTCTTGGTCTTCCACTTGTGTAAATCATCCACTCTGATCACCTCTTGGCTTTAGGGATATTCCTAAAATCCCATGGGTTTTCAAGTCCTTTTTATTGCCCCCACAAATAAAACATTGAAATAAATAAGTTTTTTTGCCTTTTTATTGCGCCCCCAGGAATAAAGCATAAAAATATTACCCTTGCTTTTACACTTTTCCTAAAACTCTCTGATTTTAAGAATTCCCACGCTTTCTTTTGGGCACTCTCACCAATTTAAATCTTGGTGAAAGAGGCATTAATTTGAGATTTGGGCAGATATTTGCAACATTCATTTCCTTTCAAAACCCCCCTGGCTTTTAATGCAGTGCAGAGTGGCCAAGCAGTGAGAAACCCACAAGAAGTGTAAGAATTGGGGAGATAATTGGCAGTAAGTCACGAAAAGTGAATAATCTCTTTCTTTTCTTGCTGGGATCCATTTGTCCACAGTGATCACCTTGGGCTGATATTTGAATTGGGCAGATCTTTGTAACATTTTCCTTCAAAATGTTACAAAATTTTCCTTCAAAATGTCAAAAACCCCCAGACTTCTTATGCAGTGTATTCAGAGTGGCTAAGCAGTGAGAAACCCTCAAGAAGTGTTAGAATTGAGGGGGAATAACTGTCAGGAAGTCATGAAAAGTGAATAATCTCCCTCTTTTCTTTCTGGGTTCTATTTGGACATCACCAGGGGCGCAGCGAGGGCTCCGGTTTGTCCGCTCTGCTCCCTCAGCCCAAAAACACCCCAGTGAAAGAGACCAATCGTTTGCTCCTGCCCTACGCCTTCTCCAGGAAAGCAGGAGAAAACTCCTCTGACTCCAAGCCTGCCAAGACCCCGAGCTCTTCCTCCAAACCCAAAGCCGTGCCCAAGCCGGCCGTGCCCACCACGCCGTCGCCGTCGGCCATCAAGGCGGCGGCCAAGAGCGCGGCGCTGCAGGTAACCAAGCAGATCACCCAGGAGGAGGAGGACAGCGACGAGGAGCTGCAGCCAGAGAACTACTTCTCCTTGTCCGACAGGAGCGAGCCTGGCACCGTGGGCACCGAGCCCTACCTGTACCCGGGCTCGGAGGAGCCTCCTCCCGGCACGGAGCCGCAGCCGCAGTTCCAGGACGCGGCCGCGAACGCCCCACTGGAGTTCAAGACAGGGGTGGGCTCCAGTGGAGTTCAGCACAGCTGGGCACCCAAACCCACTGAGGACTACAGCAGCCAGCCCTATGGGCAGTTCCCCTCTGCCTATGGAGAGGCTGGGGGCTACTACCAGGTGGGTTTGTTGGCCAGAGGGGAGGGGAGGGCTCTGAGCTGGTGATTGAGTGGTTCCAGTTGGGTACTGGGTGCTGCTGCTGGGAGTGCAGCCTGTGTGAGGTGCCTGGGCAGGGAATGCAGCCTGTGTGAGGTACCTGAGGCACAGGGCAGGGAATGCAGCCTGTGTGAGGTACCTGGGGCTCAGGACAGGTAATCCAGCCTGTGTGAGGTACCTGGACAGGTAATCAGCCTGTATGGGATACCTGGGACACAGGGCAGGGAATCCAGCCCAAGCTGTCTGGCACAGGGAGCCACAGCACTGGGCACAAGGGGATTCCCACAGCATAAGAGCTGCAGATGTTCTTGGCTGGACAGATGTTTAACAGCTGCACTCCTGTGAAAATGCCCTGCATGTGTGGGTGCAGAGTCAGGGCTCACTGGAGCTGGTGTCTGAGCTCTGGTTGTTTCTAATAATTCTAATTAATAGAATTCTGATAAATAAAATCCTAATAAATAGAATCCCAGACTGGTTTGGGTTGGAAAGGACCTTAAAGCCCATCCATGGGCAGGGGCACCTTCCACTATCCCAGCTTGCTCCAAGCCCTGTCCAACCTGGCATTGAGCACTTCAAGGGATGGGCCAGCCACAGCTTCTCTGGGCAACTTGTGCCAACTTCCCAATTCTTTCCTTTCCTTTCTGCAAGGGAAGAATTGGGAAGAATTCAGGGAAGAATTCCTTCCCAATATCCTATCCATCCCTGCCCTTTGGCAGTGGGAAGCCATTCCCCTTGTCCTGTCACTCCTTGTGAGAAGCCCCTCAGGGTGTTTGTTGCTTTGTCCCTCTGTTGGAATCAGCCCATGGGTGCCACTCCAGGATTGCTCTCATGCCAAACTGCTTTCCATTTCCCTCTTTCCCTGCCAGGATTACTACAGCAGTGGGTACTACCCCGAGGTGGAACCAGCCCAGGCCTCACCACAGGAGAGCAGCACCGACTCCTCCTTCATCGACGACGAAGCGGTTGGCACTTGATTTTCTGTCCCCAAATTGTGTGGAATTTGGCTTTGAGCTCAGGCCCATAAGTACAGAATAGAAGCAATTGTTGAGGTTGGGAAAGGCCTCCAAAACCATCACCCAGCACTGCCAAAGCCACCACTAAACCATGTCCCCAAGTGCCACATCCACGTGGCTTTTAAATCCTTCTGGAGGTGGGGACTTCACCACTGCACTGGGCAGCCTGTGCTAGGGCTGGACAACCCTCAGGGTGGAGGAATTTTCCCTATATCCAACCCCTAACTGACCCTAGGATTGGAGATGCCAGCACAAGGATGGGCACTGCCTGGAAGCAGCAGCAAATGCTGCTTTCTGCATAGAAAAATGAAATTATAACCTTCATGCTAAGTAGTTTTAGATATTCTGATCTACTAAAAATCTCCAAAAGATCAAAACCCTAGCTGGAAAACTGTTTGCTGTGCCTGATGTCAGGTCAGTGCTGGGTGTAATTCCAACTCTTCTGTTCTCCCTTCAGTTCAAACGTCTGCAGGGCAAGAGGAATCGTGGGAGAGAGGAGATCAACTTTGTGGACATCAAAGGTGACGACCAGCTGAGCGGGGCCCAGCAGTGGCTGACCAAATCCTTGACAGAGGAGAAGACCATGAAGTCATTCAGCAAGGTGAGGGCTGTGCTTGGGGCCTCTGCTCAGTGCCCAAATCCAGCTGGAGCTGTGCTGGGTGCTGGGAGGGTAAAGAATGCCATGTGAGAGCAGTGGAGTTCCTCAGAACACAGCGTGTGGGTGGGGAGGGCCAGCCAGGAAATGCTGCAGCCCCAGGAATCTGCAGTTTAATGGGGAACAAATGCTTGGGATGGCTCTGTGCAGGCCCTGCTCTTGGTTTGCTGTCCAAGCTGAGCAATTCACCTCTTTCTGCTTCTCCAGAAAAAAGGAGATCAGCCCACAGGACAGCAGAGGAGGAAACACCAGATCACATACCTGATCCACCAGGTGAGTGGCCTGCCTGTGGTGTGTGAGCTGATCCAGCAGAACTGCAGGGCAGCACAAGGCTGGGGTGCCAGGGGCTGGCCCTGAGAACCTCCTGGTGAGACCCAGTGGGACCAAAAGTGAGTCCTGGCCCCGAGGGGATCCCAGTCCTGAGCTTTCAGCTTTGCTTTGCCCTTCCTGCACGTTCTGAGGCCCTGGGATCCTGTCCTGGATTCTGCCCTGGGCTTGGCTGCTGAGCCCATGCCCACGAGAAGCTGCTTTTCAGCATCAATGAAATGCCTGTGCATGCCAATTAATCCAGGCCTGTGTCAGGATGATTGTGCAAAGCCCTGTAACGAGGCTTCTGGCTGAAGGGCTCCCTAATCCACATGAGGCAGGAATGCTGCTGAGTCACTGAAACACACAGAGGCTTTAACAGCACCCTCTCCATCTCTGCAGGCCAAGGAGAGGGAGCTGGAACTGAAAAACACATGGTCTGAAAACAAGCTCAGCAGAAGGCAGACTCAAGCCAAGTATGGATTCTGACACATCTGTCCTGCTTTTTGGCTGCTGTGTCCAATGTCTGCTGGGCTCCTGGAGATCAGCCAGGCCCCAGCATGGAGCTGGGAGGACACTGCACTCCCTGGCCTGGCAGGAAGAAGGGGCATTGCAAGCAGCTCCTCAAACTCCAGCTGTTCATCCTTCCCCTCCCTCCTTGTAAACATGGAAGGTTCCCACCGACCAAGGACGGTCCTGAGGCACCACAGGGAATGTGCTGGGTGTGAGGCTGCAGCTCCTGTCCTGAGGGAACAGGCTGGGCCTCCTGACCCTTCAGCAGAGGCTCAATAAACTCCCAGTTCCCACTTTGCTCCTCTCTTGGACTTGCTGTGCATTGAGAATGTCATTTTCCTTTCTAAAACACGGTGAGTTCCAAGAGCAAGCCTGGCTTATGGAATTTTTATTTTTAAGGTGTCCTCACAGCTGTTTTCTCATGTCTGGGCTGCTCCAGCACTCCTCTCATGTCAATAATTTGGAATAATTTTGATATCTTGGTTTTTAATTGGGGACACCCCCGTGCAGGTCAGAGCCTGTGCCAGGGGAGGCACCACACGTGGAGGGGAGGTTCTCCTGCCTGGCACACTCAGGGCTTTGGGTTACCCTGAGCCTTGTGTGCATGTATATTGTCCTTCCTTTTTCCTCCTCTTTCCTTTTCCCCCAGCCCCAGGCTGTTGTCAGACTCATCAAAGTCAATGTCCCACGTGTGGCTGCCTGGGACTGAGCTCTGCACTTTCCTCTGGGCAGACACAGAGGAGAGCTGCCAACTGTAATTCCCTTTTCCCAGCTTGTTTGTATCAATTCTGTTTCAATTAAGTGTTGACTTTACCCTCCTGGCTGGGAAGAGGAGACTGCCCAGCCCTAATTTCTTCAAATCAAACCTTTTTGTTTTTTTATTTAAGGAATTCTGTCAAGGTGATGCGACTGCAAATCCTGTGCAGCTCTGCTGGCCCAATCCATGGATCCAAATCTGTGGCATCACTTTGTTGTTGCTGAAGGGAGCAGAGAGCTGGCCTGGTTATTTAACTTATATTCCCACCAATCTGGGTTTTATTTGGCTCAAATGGCCAATATTTGTTATTCTGGTAAGAAGAACTCCCAATAGGTGGTTTTTCTCCCATGTTACCTCTTAAAAACAGGCAAACCCCCATGACTGAAGTCTTTTTTTAGAACATTTTAAACTAATCTCATTTTTAGTTTAGCTCCCTGTGTGTTTAGTACTTTGCAGAGCCTGTTTTGAGTATTTGAATGATCAGAATAAAGTTACTGTTGAGTAATTTATTCATATCTTGTATGTACAGTGAAATCCTCCCAGAACAGAGTTGCTGAAGGAATATATTTCTAAATGAGCTCACCCAGCCCTGTTTCCATCACCAGGAGCTCAGATCCTCATCCAGGTACCCTCTTGGCCTGGGGATTTTGCAGTGTGGGGACTGGAACTACCACGTTCCCCTTTCCATTTCTCATGGGGGTTATGGCTTGGGAAGTTCCAAGGGCTCCTGTTCCACTTTCAGCCCTCTAAGAGCAACAAAATTCAGCTTTGTGAAAGGTCAGAAGTGAATTTTTCCAGAGATAAAACAGCTACAGTGCCCCAACCCTCCTTTTCCCTCCAAGCCAGGGCTTTGGCCATCCTGGCTCCCTGCTCCTGGCAGCACCACTGGCACTGCCCAGCTCCACCGTGCCTCACCAGGCTTTGTGCCCCACAGCACAGCCCTGGGACAGTGGTGTCACCCCAAATTTTGTGGCTGAGGAAGCAGGGGGAGGTTCAGAGTAGGATCACTCCAGTTTCTGGCCAATTTGATATCCAACTGCATGCACCAAGTGTGCCAAACTCATCCCTGGTTTTCCTGTAGCTTTTTTCCTAGTTTCTGACCAATTTAATATCCAACTGCATGCACCAGCTGTGCCCAAACTCATCCCTGTTTTTCCTGTAACAGCCTTTTCCCCTCATTTTATTACCAGAAGTCTCTTGGAATGTGTTCATGGGTTCCCCCTGTGCTGTCCAGCAGTGTTGGGAAGCTGGAGGAGCAGCTTGGCACTGCCAGCTGGGGCCAACAGCAGCTTTGGAGCTCCTCCCAGGGCCAAGGGCTTCCTGCAGGGAGGTGGAGGTTGCTCCAGGTGAGATCCAGATGCTGTGCAGGTGATTTAGGAGCAGTCCCCAGGCAGCTGCTCATACACGTTCTCAGGGGTGCTCCTGCTGTACACGGGGTCATCCAGCTCCAGCTCAGGGCTCAGCACAACCTGGGGCATTCCCAGGGAGAGGGAATTGAGAGCCAGGAAACAGCACAGGGTTGGTGTTTCACCCCCCCAGCCCTTGGCTTTGGGACAGGGACCCAGGTTTGGTAAGGAGATGTGTAAGAATCTGCATGTCTGGAGTGACAGGATAAGGGGGAATGGTTTCCTGCTGCCAGGGATTGCTGGGATATTGGGAAGGAATTATTCCCAGTGCCAGAGGGCAGGGATGGATGGGATATTGGGAAGGAATTCTTCCCACTGCCAGAGATAGGTGGGATATTGGGAAGGAATTATTCCCAGTGCCAGGGATGGATGGGATATTGGGAAAGAATTCTTCCCACTGCCAGGGATGGATGGGATATTGGGAAGGAATTCTTCCCACTGTCAGAGGTAGGTGGGATACTGGGGAGGAATTCTTCCCTGTGAGGGTGGGAAGGGCCTGGCACAGAGAAGCGCTGTGGTTGCCCCATCCCTGCAAATGCTCCAGGCCAGCTTGGACGGGGCTTGGAGCGTCATGGAAGGTGTCCCTGCCCCTGGCAGGGGATGGAATAGGATGGGCTTCTTTCCAACCCGACCCATTGCAGGTTCCCTGTGCTCCTGGTGTGGAGCAAACCCCGATCCCCCAGACTCCAGGAGCCTCCACTCGTGCTGGGGCTGAGCTCTGGAGCCAGGACCCGCCTTGGGGAGCCACCCACCTGTGTGCCGGTGCTGGCAGCTCCCGTGTCCTCCCTGTCCGTGCTGCTGGGAGCCGCCGAGCGCTGCCTCCTCCGGCAGTCCTGGCTGGAAACGCTGCGGAACAGCCGGCGCTGGGGCCGGCCTTTGGGGGGCAGCGTGGAGAAGGCGTTCTGGGGGGCTTTGGGTGGCCCAGCCAGGGCCACCTCGGAGTAGATGTTCTCCTCGGGGCTGCTCCAGCCGCGGGCCATGGCATAGAAGGGGATGGGCTCCTCGGGGAGAGGTCCCCCTGGGGTAGGGGGTCCCTCGGGGGTTGGGGGTCCCCCTGGGGTGGGGGGTCCCCCTGGGGTGGGTTCCTGGGGCTCCATCTCCTCGCGGGGCTCAGCATAGACGTGGAAGCACACGAGCTGCTGGTACTTGGCCTCGGGGGGCTCGGGGCGGGCGGGTTCCTTGTGCACCTGGGCATAGGGAGCCTCGGGGGCTGTGGCACTGCTGGAGGGGCTCTGCAGCCCCCGAGGGGCGCCCCGGGAGCTGCTCTTGGCAGGGAGAGACGGCGGAGCCTGGGGGGGAGATGGGACAGGGCGGAGGTGAGGATGGGAGTGGCTGTCACTGCATCCACCCCATCTATCCTGTCGTGAAAAATCCTTTCCTTAGGGTTTTTCCTTCTGACAAGCTGTGGCCTCAGAGATAGACATAAACAATAGGTTATGTGCTGCTGTGGAATGCCACAGGTCCCATCTGGGATGTTTGGAGTTGGTGGCCAATCCAGGACTGAGCTCTCTGGGAGAGGTTTGTTATTCACTCTTTACTTTTCTGTTGATAGTTTAGGTAGCTTAGCAGCTTCTGGAAACTCTTCTTTTTCTTTTTAGCATAGTTATAATGTGTATATATATATATATATATATATATATATATTTATATCTCATAAAATAACAAATCAAGCCTTCTTATCATGGAGTCAAGGATCTTGTCTCTTCCTTCACCCAAAACCCTTGTGGCAACCACCACACTTGGGCAGTGCCTCCATCCCTCCTGCTTGGTTTTTATCTCCCTGGCTGTCGCAGATATTCTCTTTGTGAAAAATCCTTTTCTTAGGATTTTTCCTTCTGAGAATCTGTGGTTTTAGAGATAGACATCAACTGTAATTATCTGTTGCTGTAGAGTGCAACAGCGTGACCCGTAATTAGTCTAATGTAAATGTTTTAGCTCAGTGACCAGTCACAGGAGAGCTGGCTCTCAGAGTCTGTCAAAGCCAGCTAGTGTGTGATCATTCTTTACTTTTCTATTCTGAAGTAGTTAACAGCTTCTAGAACTCTCCTTTTCTCTTCTTTTAGTATAGTTATAATAGATGTACATATCATAACATAAATCAAACCTTCTGATCATGGAGTCAAGGATCTTGTCTCTTCCTTCACCCGAAACCCTTGTGGCAACCACTACACTTGGGCAGTGCCTCCATCCCTCCTGCCCGTTTTTATCTCCCTGGCATAGGTGAGGATGGCAGTGGCTGTCACTGCATCCCATCCTGTCCTTGTGTCTCCATCCCCCCTGCCCTGGTACCTCGGCTCTGGGCGGCTCCAGGGACACGGGGCTGTGCTCCGGGAGCTTGGCCGCTGCTTGGCTCGCTGGGGAATGTGCAGCATCGCCTCCAACCGGGGGCTGTGGCCGCCCTCGGGGCTCGTCCTTCTGCGGGGAGAGCAGAGAGGGAGAGCAGAGAGCTGTGGGGATGGCTGCGTGCTCAGGGCACACCCAGCTGGGCGCTCTCTCCGTGCCAGGGTGGCTGCCAAGCCCAGCTCTTGTGATGCTTGAATTTCCCTTGGGAATCAAGGGAAATCCTGGAATTCCTGTCAGTCCTGGAATTCCAGAAGGAATCGAGTGATTGGCAGATTCAAACCCCTGGGGGGCATTGGGCCATCCAGGTGTCCTTTGTCCCTTTGTCCCTCCCCTCCTGTCCCTGCTTGGTGGCTCC
>JAWWEY010000099.1:4716245-4726795 GCA_035582745.1 Loriotus luctuosus
GTGAAACACCACACACCCAGCCAGCCAAAAGTGTCTCTGGGGTGAAACACCACACAGCCAGCCAGCCAAAAGTGTCTGTGGGGTGAAACACCACAGTTGCCACTATTTGATTCAGCACCAAGGGCCAGACAAGCTCAGGTACGTCCCATCCAGCTATATTGGTAATACCAATATTTTGGTGCCCAAACGTGCTGCTGGTCCACCAACAAAGACCATGAGGGTCAGCAAAACCCACCCCAGAGCCACCCCCAGGCTGTGCCCAGCCCTCGGGCTGCTCACCTTGGGGAAGTAGAAGGCGGCGATGGCGCGGCGCAGGCGGAACGGGTACACCTGGGCCACGCAGAGCAGGGCCAGCAAGACCAGGGGCAGGCAGGTGTTCAGGTACTGCTGTCTCGTCATCCCCGTGGGCCGTGGCAGGCAGACTGGGGACAGGGCACTGCTGTGAGCCCCCCGTGGCAGCCCCTGGACAGTTGTGGGGCTGGCTGGGGGGGCTTACCCAAGTTGGAGGTCTCCACTTCGGACTCGAAGGAGGTGTTGAGGGCTCCGATGGTGCCCCGCAGCAGCTGTGCCATCAGGGATGTGCCCATCACGTTCACAGACAAGTGGTGGCTGGCTGTGAGATGGGAGGACAGGGAGACTGAGGAGGGGCTGGGAGGGCTGAGGGGGTCCCTGCATTGCTGAGGGGCATGGTGAGACCACGGGCTGGCCCTCCAGGGCTGTGAGCTCACCTTGGTAGGAATACTCGATGAAGGAATGATTCTGGATGACGCTGAGAACGGTGAAGATGAAGTGGTCCAGGCCACAGACAAAGAGGAGGAAGAGCAGGAGTGGGATGCACCTGAGCAGCTCCATCACCTGCAAGGAGAAGGGGAGCTGTCACAGCCTGCTGTCCCCAGCCCTGACCCCCCTGATTACCCCCAGCCCCTCACCATGTGCTGCCGCTCAGGCCGCTGCAGGGCCAGCTTGAACGGGAAGATGAAAGACGAGACCTCCTCCTTGAGCAGGGGCAGCAACGTCTGCTTGTTCTGGGTGAGGGGCAGGGGGTGTCTCAGTGCAGCCTCTGGGACACCCCACTGGGGGTAACAGGGCTGCCCTGCACCCCTTTCCCCCTGCCCAACCTGCTCTCTACGCCGGGCATCGATTTGGCGGAAATAGGTGGTGATGTAGCAGTTGTCAAAGCCGATTTTGTGACGGTACTGAGAGGTGTAGCGGAAAGACCTGGTGAGAGAGGATAGGTTTGGGGTGAAGGAGGCACTGGGTGCAGCCCCCAGGACCCCTCCCTTGTCTTCATGTCCCCCCCTAGACCTGCTGCCAAAGAAGGCCCCCACCCCTCTGTGCCCTGCAGCTGGCACAGGGGTGTCACCCCCACCCCCTGTGCCAGCTGTGACCATGCCAGGGGTGTCACCCCCACCCCCTGTGCCCCTGACCATGCCAAGGCTCACGAGAAGAAGACAAAGAGGAAGGTGAAGGACAGCAGCAGGCGGAAGAAGGAGACGGCCAGGCCCAGGCGGGCGCCTTCCTGCCGCAGCTGCGAGGTCAGGTCCTCCCGCATCTGCGCCGCTACCTCGGTGCCCACCAGCATCTCCTGCTGCTCCTCCTGTGGCAGAGGGGCCATGGGGCAGGGCAGGGCCATGGGCACAGGGGACAGGCATCCACAGGGTGCCCAGGCACCCACCTGATAGGCAACGCTGGCGCTGAACTCCTGGCTGAGGCTGTTGACGGAGCCGTTCACGCGGTCGTACATGTGGCCGAAGTTGCTATCCACGGGGATCTTCTCCTTGCACCAGTGCCTCATCACTGCACGGGTGGCATAGGGACACTGGTGGCTGTGGCTGCCGTGCCAGGGGGCAGAACTGGATCTGCCCCTCCAAGGGAGCATGGGGTCAGGGTCACCTACATTTGACCGTGTGGCAGAGGAACCCAAACTGCATGGGCAGGCAGACGAGGTGGTTGAAGAGGGGCAACTTCACTCGTTTCATGCATTTCTTGTACATTTTTCGAAAGTGGCTTGTGCAGCGCAGCAGGCCCGTCTGGATCACAGCTGGGGGGCAGGAGGAGACCTCAGCTGCCTGTGCAGCCCACTGAACCAGCCCCCAACCCTGTGGGGACAGCAGTGGGATCCGGGGCAGCCCCCTCCCCACGTGCTGCCAATCCCTGCCCACCCCACTCACTTTCACAGCGAAGTTTGGTCTTTGTCTCATAGAGCTGCTGGGTGCTGGACTCTTTGCCTGTCTCTGGGCGTTGCTTCAGGTCATAGCCATCCTCGCTGGCCACCTGCTCGTTCAGCTCCATGAAAGCTTCGGAGATGTTGTGTGTCTCGGCGTTGAGCGTCTCCGCACTCTTCTACCAGGGCACACACACACACAGACACAGGCAGAGGCTTGGTTCTGCTCCCCCAGCCCCCCAGCACCCCTGCCCAGAGCCCTCCTCACCACCAGCTGGTCCATGACTTGGCGCATGGGGGCTGTAGATGCATGCCAGAGGAGTCCTGTGTGGTTGACCTGTAGCTCCACCACGCACTCCATCGAGCGCTTCGTCTCCATCAGGTTGTACCAGAGGTTGGCCCCGGGTCCTGGCGGCAGCAGGGGTGGCTCAGAGCCCACCAGCTCCCAGGAGCCCACTGAGGGACACAGGGATATGGGGGGGACCCTACCGTTGTAGACGGCAGCGAAGACAAAGGAGAGAACGTAGAGCCGACCCTCCTTGCCCAGGAACTTGGGCACCATGAGCAGGTTGGCACAGCGGAAATGGGGGGACGTGGCCCAGCCCAGGGCAGTCACCACTGTGCAGAGCAGAGAGCTGAGCCCATGGTCCCACAGAGAACCCCCTTCTCTGGGGGTTCTGATGGTTCTCAGATGGGTCCCCATGCCCTCAGTCCCCTCCCTGCCCCATCCTCACCTATCAGCCACCAGGTAAGCTTCACCTTCAGCTTCTCTGACACGTCCAGAGGCATGATGAGGAAGTGGCAGAGCCCTGGAACACCCAACAATGTTCCTCATTCTTCCTAATGTTCCTAATATTCCAGTTCTTCCATTCTTCCAATGTGCCTAATTCTTCTTCAAAGACTTAAAAACTCACCAACAATTTGCCAATAGTTGGTAACACAAATCTTATCTCCAGCTCAAAAGAGACACGCACAAACAATTATCACACATTACATAGATAATCTACTCATTACAGCACCAACACACACAAAAATACAAAAGACTCGTGACAGCATAATTATAGAACTTCAAAACACAAGATTAGAAGTCTCTACATCAAAAGTCAAAAAAATCTTACTGTAGAAATACTTAAAATTAAAAAATCACAAAACAAACAATTAAGCCACAAAATATAAAACTCAATGCCAACAATTTAAAAGAAATCAATTAGATCAGGCCAATTTTAGAGATCACCATTTTTAGAGATATAGATAGATATAGATATAGATATGGATATAGATATAAAGATAGATAGATAGATAGATAGATAGATAGATATAGATATGGATATAGATATAGATAGATATAGATATATAGATATAGATCTAGATATAGATATTAGATAGATTAGATAGATAGATGTATAATCTATATAATATAGAAGATTTACAGCAGTTCTGCTGTCTCTTAGACCTGCCTTTTGCAGCTTCCCCAAACCCTGTGAGGTTAGGGATTCCCCCACTCACCGAGGCCAAGGAACATCCCGAAGCCGGCTCCCAGGAAAGCTTTCCTGCAGCGGTACTGGTCGGGCCGGCTCCAGAGGAAGCGGCTGCACGGGCCGGGCAGGACGGAGAGCACCACTCGCTTCAGGGCTGGGAGGGGACACAGGTGTCAGCCCTGCCCTGCCACTGCCCTGCCGGGGACAGGAGAGGTGGCGGAGCTCACTCGTGTTGGGAGGTTTCTGAACGCGGGATTCTGCTCCAGAATTGGTGTCCGGGGGATGCTCCGATGGAGAGGGAACAGCCTCGGGTGTTTCTACCACCACCACCTCCTGCAGCTCTCTGTCACTGCTCGAAGCCTCATCGTCGGAGTCAAAGTCGGGTCTGCAGGTGGGGAGAGGAGTGTTGGGGAGCAGCAGTCCCAGTAGGGGGGAAATGGATTTATAGAAATTGTTATAGAAAATTTATAGTACAGAAAAAAATTTAATATAGAATACGTACATATACATACATACAATATTATCTCATTTGCTTCTCCTGTGTTTAGCTGCTTTGGAATGAGATTGTTTATCCAACAGGTGATTTTTCATGTGAATTGTTTTGACTTAATGACCAATTACCATCAAGCTGTGTCAGGACTCTGGCAGGAGTCACGAGTTTTCTTTAGCATCTTTTAGCCTTCTGTCTGTATCCTTTCTCTATTCTTTAGTATAGTTTAGTTTAGCATTCTTTAATATAATATAGTATCATATAGTAATAAATTAGCCTTCTAAGGACATGGAGTCAGATTCATCATTCCTCCCTTCATCAGGGGAGGAAAAGACCCAGAAAATATTCAGAAAATACCACATCAGCCCTCACCTGGAGAGCAGCCCCTCGCTCTCCTCCTCCTCCAGCTGCTCCTGCAGCCTCCTGGATGTTCTGGAGGGGAACCTCCAGCTCCTGATGATGTCCTTGATGCGCTGCAGCAGCCACTGCGCTCGCTCCTGGACCCGCGGCGCCCGCGCAGCGCCCTGCTCCTCTGTCTCCTCCTCACTTGAGTCCCTGCATGGCACAGAGGGCAGGGCTGAGCTGCAGCCTCCCCCCCTCCCACACCTGCTGCAGCTCCCCAGGCTTGGGTGGGCTCCCGGCACCCCTCTGCTCACTGCTCCTCATCCCCAGAGTCCGGGTAGCTCAGGGGGGCCATGCAGACGGAGCAGATGTTGTTCAGGGTTCTGTAGCAGTCGCTGCAATACAGCCCTGTGGAAAACGGGGCTGTCAGGGGGAGAATTTTCTGGGGAGGGGGTGCCCAGGCTGTGGGGGCTCCTACCTTTGCAGTTGGGTGTGATGCAGGCAGTGAAATCTGGCCGCTCTGCCATCCCACAGGTCAGGCAGTGTTTGCGCTGGATGCCTGCACGGCGAGCGAGACGAGCTAGGAGAGGGAACCTGCAAGCACATGGGGCAATGCCAACTCAGAGGTCCTTGCCACCGACCCCCGGGGGTGATGCTGCCCCTTCTTCATCTCCTGGAAGAGCTTACCTGGCGATGAGGATGAGGAAGAGCTTGCTCTTCCCGGTATCGCCCAAGCGCTGCGTGCCCCCTCGGCCCAGGGCAAACACCGCCCATTCCCGCCGTGCCCGGATGATGTTGTGGAGGTAGGCCAGGCGCTCCTGGCATGGAGGGGATGGTGTGAGGGCAGCTGGTGGCTCAGGGAGTGTAGAGAGACACACTCAGGGGGTTTCTCACCAGCTCACGGGATGGGAAGTAGCAGGCACACACTGCCCGCCGCAGTCGCGCCATGTAGGAGCCGAAGACGGCGATGAAGAGCCAGATACCGTAAAGGATTCCTGGTGGGAAGAAAATGAGTTAAGTGGGGAGGGCACCCCCCTACACCCCTCCACCCACCTGGGTCCTTGAGGGAGCAGCAGCCCTGGTCTGCACACCTATGGTGATGTAGGTGCTGTGGTCAGGCTCCACAGGCTGGATGAGGCAGACCTGGGACAACACCGAGACCTCGCCCTCCTGCAGCGTGTTGAAGGCAGAGACCAGGTCCTTGTAGATCTCACTGGTGTAGCCCGTCCCGTTGACGCTGATGGTCATGGTCGACGGTGCTGTGGGCAAGCAGATCAGACCTGGGGCCATCCCACAGCCCTGACCCTCAGCCAGCAGAGCACCCGAGGGTGCTGCTCACCCCTGGCAACGATCTCCGCGCTCAGCTGGTGCCGGAAGAGGTCAAGGAGCCAGAAGATGCTGTAGTCAGCCAGGATGATGCTGAGCCCCAGCAGCGTGTGGCGCAGGAACCCAAACAGCTGAATCCCATACTGGCTTCTCTCAGTCTTCGACAGCCACAGCGCACCTGCACGGCCACGGGGGCACCATGAGGCCGTGTTGGGGGGTTCAGATTGGGCTGGGGGATACCCTCGGGGGTGGGACTGACCTGGGGGGATGTAGCGGCCCCTCTCCCGCGCCGACAGGGGCAGCACGGTGGGTTTGCCCTGCTCTGCACACCGCAGGTCCATCTCCACGAAGCGCCGTGTGATGTAAACGTTGTCAAAGGTGTCGTCCCGCAGGTAGCGGCGCCGGTACTTAACCGCGCTGGGGGCACGGGGGGAAGCTGAGCACCTCCACACCAGGTGCCCATCCCCTGGTGGGTCACCAGGGCACTACTCACCGGTACCACAAGAAGAGGACGGCCAAGAAGGAGATGTAGGAGAAGAGCTCCAGGATGCGGTGGTAGGGCTCCATGTGGTGGTGCACAGCCTCCATGATATCGGCAGACACCTCCCCCAGGGTCTTGCTGGCGTTGAGGTTGACGCTGAAGTGGTGCACGACCGAGATGTTGAACTCAAACTCAGCACGGACACGGTTCAGGGCGTCCGTGAGGGCTGCAGAGGGGACGAGAGGTGCCGTGCATTGCAGCCAGAACCAGAAGAGGGGCACAGAAAAGGACCCGTGCAGTGGTTTTGGTTTGTTAATTTAAGATTTTGTTAATTTTGAGATTTTTTGGTTAATGTACCAAAGAGTGGGGTGGCTAATAACTAATATGCTTATTTCTTGTTGTGAGGTAGGATTGGGAGAAAGGCAAAGAAGGTTTAAAATTTTAAAAGGGTGTAAAGATAAATGTATTAATAGTAACTTAAAGAAAGAGCAATAAGAATTAGAACAAAATTTTAGAATACTTTTATTCCTCTTATAACTTTTTTTTCTTGCTGATAATGTAAAGAAATAAAATTTTAGTTAGTTTACTACTTTTTAAATAGTCTTTTTTTTGTTTATTTAGGGAGAGTGGTTTAAAGTTTTGTATCACTTCCATAGATGTCTCTCATGTAAAACAGTGACAACCCCCAACCCCTACATGGCTCTGGATACTCACGGGTTCCGACGTTGGCCCGGATGAATCTCGAGATGTACTTTGGGATGGTGCAGAACATGAATGAAACTGCAGAGAGGGGAATCTCTGTAAGGGCTAGGCCCCCATGATGGGGACACATCTGCCCCATCACCTCATTAGCCCCCCGTGGCAGAGGGACAGGGACTCACGAGTGCTGATCATGCCGCAGAGGGCCTTGAAGGTGATGATAACGTAGCAGATGTGGAAGAGGAGGGGCAGGGCACGCTCACACCTGTCCCTGGCCTTGTCTATGTAGCGAAAGCAGCTGGTCTTGGGATCCCCCAGCTCGCGGTTGCAGATGTTCCCAGCCCTCGACAGCCACATCCAAACGTTGCGCAGGGCCCGGGCTGTGGGCAGGGAAGTGGGCATTGGAGACAGGGATGGTCTGAGAGGAGGGTAGGGGGTGCTGGGGCTGGGGGCACCCCCGGGGGTCCAACGCTCACCAATGTGTCTGGTGGAGTCTGTGATGGAGCGGATGAACTTACGGACACGGTCAGCCAGCACCTTGGCATTCTGGCCAATGTCCTTGATTTTCCTCTGCAAGTCTGCAGAGAGAGGGGACACCTGAGCATACCCCAGAGAGTGAGGGTAGCCTGAAGCTGTCTGTTCCCCCCACAGGAAGGGCCCCTCCAGTCCCTCCACCTTCCCCCAGCCCCCTGCTCACTCAGCAGTGGCTCCTTGGCACGTTGCAGCCGCTCGGCCGTCTGGTTTTGGGCCAACTCAGCCCCACATGACAGCGCCTTGGCGAGCTGGGAGACATTGTGCATGAGATTGGTGCCAGGGCCTTGCACGGTCAGGCACAGCGCCAGCATCATGATCATCATCTTCCCCTCCTCTGCAAAGACAGGGCAAGAATCAGTGTCATAATCTGACAGGGAAGAATCAATCTCATAATCTGATAGCAAAGAATCAGTCTCATAATCTGATAGGGAAAAATCCATCAATCTCATAATCTGACAGGCAAGAACCAGTCTCATAATCTGACAGGGAAAAATCCATCAGTCTCATAATCTGATAGCAAAGAATTAGTCTCATAATCTGACAGGGAAAAATCAACATCTTACATATAACTAATCTGCTATATAAAACTTGTAATCTTATTATTAATCTGTTACATATAAATAATGTGTTATATATAACTTATAATTTTATTATTAATCTGTTATATATAACTAATCTGCTATATAAAATTTATAATCTTATCATTAATCTCTTACATATAACTAATCTGCTATATATAATTTATAACCTTATTATTAATCTGTTATATAAAAATCTGTTCTATATAACTAATCTGCTATATATAATTTATAACTTTATTATTAATCTATTATATATAAATAACATGTTATATATAACTCATAATTGTATTAATAATCTGTTCTATATAACTAATCTGCTATATATAATTTACAATCTCATAATTAATCTGTTATACATAACTCATCTGTTATATATAATTTATAATCTTATTCATCTGATACATATAACTAATCTGCTAAATATAAATTATAATCTTATTATTAATCTGTTATATATAATTTATAATCTTACTTATCTGATACATATAACTGCTAAATACAATTTATAATCTTATTATTAATCCGTTATTTATTAATTTTGGAAACATTTTTTATAGGTTTAGGTCAAATGCAGTGTTCTCCTGAAGGTCTGTGTTTTTTAGCCCAGAAAATTAAATTTTTTTAGTATCTATGGTTCTAACACAGTCCTGGTGCTCAACCAGGAGCCGGCATCCCCTGGACCCCATGGCTGCTCACTGGTGAAGAAGTGTGGCAGTGCCAGCAGCACGGTCATCCGCGTGTTCATGGAGAAGGCCATGCCCAGGCCCATGCCCGCGCCCATGAAGACGGTGATGCTCAGGCAGTACCAGACATTGTGGCCCTGCACCAGCAGCACCAGGGCCCCGTAAATGCTGGCCAGCAACAGGCCCAGGGTGAGCCCGCCGAGGCTGCGGGCGAACTCCTGGGCCTTGCTGGGCTCCTGCGGCCTGCGCTTGGCCCCGGCCTGCGGGGCCTGGTCCTTGGGCAGGCCCCGCCGGGCCCGCAGGGCTCTGCCCAGCCCCGAGACCAGCCTCATGCCGAGGCTGCTGCTGCTCCCTCCAGCTTTGTCTGGGTGGGAGAACAGCAGAGTGAGCAAGAGGTTTCCAGTGTGCTGCTGCACCGTTGCAGGTCCTGCCTGACGGTTTCCGTTGAGTTTGGAACCTCTGGGCAGTTTCAGTTGAGCTCTGCTGTGCTGGGTGCACTGGAATGCAAGAGTCTCTTGAGTTCCTCAGGGAGGGAAATAAATGCAGGGGTTTGTCAGGAAAATGAATCCACAAACTCCATAATCAGAGGTTTATGTCCAAAAAGGAGACAGAGGAGTCCTTTTACTTTATTCAAATAAGGGGAGAGGCTATGGGACATTCCCCTGGGGTCTCAAACTTTTGGGGTCACAGTCTCCTTTTTATCCCAATTTCCCTCTCTCTTTCCCCATTTCTGAGGTACTTGAGATGTACAGACTTCCTGGAACACCTGATACCAAAGATTCTGGTGTAATGTATAACCCAAACTCCAGCTTGGGACTCTGTAGTAGAAAACCTTTTAACATGGATTTTCACACCCTGAACTCTTGCCTTCCAGACTGATGTATTCATGCGATGAACAACCTTACAGCAACCCACAGCTGCTCGTGTCTCTTTGAAGATGCCAGACCCAGTAAAAGCTCAACACCCTGATATTCATCTTCCCAACAGAGAAATTCTGTGTAATTACGTGTCAGTAATTGCAGGTTCAATAAGCCTCAGCAGTTATAGAGAGAAGAAGCTTCAACCAATAAATCAGTGGGGACCAGAGCCCGTGGGACACTGAAGACACAGACCAGGGAGATTTGGCCACACAGCCACGAGATGGAGAGGAACAAACAAGGCCAGGCATCAGCCAAAAGGGCAAAGTGGCTAATTGCAGCAGGGGAAGATCACAACAACTGGGTCAAGAAAGCCATTGACCCAAAAGGAGAACACTGGGCATGCACCCTAATTAGCATGAGAAGCAAGAGACTCATTTAACCAATAGAAGAGAAAATATTAATTAATAGTAATTAATGAGGAACTGTGTAACTTGCAGACCATGTTTAGTACTTGTTTGCTAAAGTCTGGAAATGTCATAGTTGAGACAGAGACAATACAAAGCAACACACTCCATTTTCAGAAGGCTTCAAACTGTTTTTATTCTAGCATGCATGTTTTTCATACATTCTTACAAAACTCATAAATTTACACTTTACTCATTGGTCAGGAAAGACAAACAAAATGCTTATTGGAACAGGTTTCTTTTATTTATCCGTCTTTCTTTCTTGGTTTCTATGTCAACGACTTTGGTAGAAAATTCTTTCAGGGGTAAACATGGATCCGCTTCTCAAATTTCTCTCTGTCTCACAGAAGTGTTGTGGTTTGAGGAAGTGTTTTTTTTTGGAAGTGGATGGTAGGCCAATTAGGTGTTCAGATTTTAATTGACACCTACTTTGACCATTGGAGGCATT
>JAWWEY010000099.1:4739801-4752672 GCA_035582745.1 Loriotus luctuosus
CCGAGCCCCGGGCCCTGCTGAGCCCCGGGCCCCAGCGAGCCCCGGGCCCGCGCCGCCGCCACGGGACGGGACGGGACGGGAGGGGCGCGGGCGGTGGGCTCCGGGGGGGCGGGGCTGCTGGCCACCGGGCCACCGGGCGAGACCGAGCCGGGGAGCACCTCCCGGTGGGACCGAGGCCCCGGGCATCCCCGACAGCAGCGACCCCACAGGTAATGCCGAGCGGGCGAGCGGCCACCCGTGCGCCGAGCCTCCGGGCATCCCCAGCGGCGCCGAGCCCCGGGTGGTGCCTCCCGGTGGTACCGAGCGCCGGTGGTACCGAGGCACCCGTGGTACCGAGGCACCGGGCAGCCCCGGGTGCTGTGGAGCGGGTGAGAACCCCCGGGGGTGCTGAGCTCTGAGCAGCACCGGGCACCCCCGGTGGTACCGAGCCCCGGGCAGTACAGAGCCGGCAGTGCCCCAGCTGGTACCGACCCCCGGGTGCCCACAGGGGGCACTGAGCCCTGAGCACCCCCGGTGCCACCGAGCCACTGGGCATCCCTGGGTGCCACCGGGGCAGTGAGCACATCTGGGTGGTGCTTAGCCCCAGGCACTGCTGGTGGCACTGAGCCCCGGGTGGCATCCTGCTCGTGAGTGTTCCTCAGTGACACCAAGCGCTGGGTGTCCCCACACCAGTGGGCAGCCCTGGTTGCCCCCAGGCCAGTGGGCACTCCTGGTAGCACCAAGCCCTTGGTGGCACCAAGCTGGTGGGCAGTCCTGGTGCTGCCAATCTGCTGGTGGTACCCACCTGTGCTGAGCCTGAACACCCTTGGTGGCACTGAACTCTGGGCATCCTCTTGTGGCACCAAACTGGTGGGTGGCACTCTCGGGTTACCATGGTGGGGGCCACTCCAGCCCACACCCTGCCATTGGGAGCTTGGCTGTCACCAGCAGGCCGGGGTCTGGCTCCATCCCTCTTCCCAACCTCCTCCATTTTAGGAATTTCCCAGCTCGGGGCTTCTCAGGGAGCAGTAGGAGGCAGGGTCAGGATGCAGGGGCCTCGCCATGGAGGTCCTGGGCTCTGGGCCTGCTGCCCTGGGGCAGACTGGCACACGATGGGCAGGGCTGGGCATGCAGACACTGCCCTGCTCCCATCCTGCAGATGGGAGAGCTGAGACCCCACCAGCCATGGATGCCCCGGGAAGGGGGGCTCTGTGTGGTGCCCCTCTGCTGGGTCAGGCAGGGCCCCGTCCCCCTGCCCTGGCCCTGCCCAGGCCCGTCCCAGCCAGCGTCACCCGTGGGATGCTCTGAGTCAGCAGGAGTCTGTGCTCCATCCTGCCCTCGGGGAGCCCCCAGCCTGAGCGGGGTGTCGGGGCTTCAATCCCCTCTTGCCAGCACTGCCATCCCGGTGATGAATATTCTGGACTCTGCCAGAACTGTCTGTGAACATTGGCTGCACTGGGGCCAAGCTGAGGGCTGAGGTCTCCCTGCCAGCTCCTCTTTTCCATCACCAGCCCCAGACTCTCAGGAGCGAGTGTGTTCACACGCGTGTGCGCGTTCATGTGTGCACACACGTGTGTGCTTGCACAGCTGCTCCACCCCGGCCTGGCCGCGCTTGCCGTCGGCACAACCATGAGCTCACAGCATCCCCAGCGCTGCCCCCGTGCCCTGCCCGCCCCGTGCCCCCTGCCCCGGCCGCCACCCCCTGCCAACCCCGCAGCGTCCCTCCGCACGCTCCCCCACCGCCGTGTCATGTCCGATCAGCGGCCGGGCGGGTACCTGGGGCGAGGGGCTTTGTGCCCGGCCAGCGTGGCTGCAGAAACCCCCCCGGCCGCTGTGGCCGAGCCCATTCAGCTCCAGCGGCCTGCGGCTAATCCGAGCTGATGCCTGGCGGTGTCCGGTCGGGGGGGTTTTTTGGGAAAAATCCAGCTCCCTGCTCCACTGTGGCAGCAGGACACCCCTCTCAAAGGGACCCCCGGCTTGTCCTGCCCGACAGGTTCCTGCGGGACGACTACGCCATCCAGGTGGCCATCAATGACTACCTGGACATCTACTGCCCGCACTACGAGGGGGCGGTGCCCGCCGGCCGGGCTGAGACCTTCACGCTCTTCATGGTGGATCGGGAGGGTTATCGCGGCTGCTACGAGACCCCCGGCGCCTTCAAGCGCTGGGAGTGCAACCGGCCCCGGGCGCCCTTCGGGCCCGTCCGATTCTCCGAGAAGATCCAGCGTTTCACCCCCTTCTCGCTCGGCTTCGAGTTCCAGCCGGGGGAGACCTACTACTACATCTGTGAGTCCCCTCGGGGGCTGCGCTGGGCTCACGGCACGCTGGGTGCGGTCCCCGGGGTCAGAACCTGTCAGGGGGGCTTGAGTGCAGCTCCCCAGGGTTGGGGGTCACCAGGATCCCCATGGAGCCGAGTTTAGGGCGTGTGGGGGGCCGGGGTACAGCCAGGATGTCACTGAGGTTGAGGGGAACACGGGGGGCTCTGGATGATGCCAGGGCTGAGGTGCAGGAGGCTGTGGGTGTCCCAAGGGTGGGGGTGCAAGGGGATGGGATGCAGGGGGTGTCTGGATGCCCTGGGGTGGGGGATTCATGGAGGTGTGGGGTGCAGAGGGGTTCTAGATGCCCATGGAGGGCAGCACTAGTGGATCGGGGTTAAAGGGGTGTCTGGATGCTTCTGGATGGGGGCACATGGGGATCAGAGTGCATAGGTGGGGTCTGGATGTCCTGGGGTGGGGGATGTGTGGGGAGGTGGGGTGCTGGGTGGGCTCTGGGTGCTCCGGGGTGGGGGCACCAACGGCCGGGGTGCCCCCGGTCCGGGGTGCAGAGTGGGCTCTGGGTGTCCCCGGTTCGGGGTGTCCCGGGTTCGGGGTGCAGGGGGGGCTCTGGGTGTCTCCGGTTCGGGGTGTCCCGGGTTCGGGGTGTCCCGGTTCGGGGTGTCCCTAGTTCGGGGTGTTCCCGGTTCGGGGTGTCCTGGGTTCGGGGTGCAGGGGAGGCTCTGGGCGCCCCCGGTTCGGGGTCCGGGGGGGCTCTGCGCGCTCCGGGGTCGGGGCGCGGTCCCTGCGTTCCGCCGGGAGGGGGCGCCCCCGGCCCGCGCGGAGCCGCCGTCGGGGGGTCCCGGGGGGGCCGCACCGGAGCCGGTCCCCGCTGACCCCCCCTGCCCAGCCGTGCCCAGCCCCGAGAGCGCCGGGCGATGCCTGAAGCTGCGCGTCACCGTCTGCTGCCGAGGCACCAGTGAGTCCGGCCGGGGGGGCTGCGCCCCAAAACTCGGGGGCTCCACCGATCCCCACTGGGGGACACCGGAGCTTCCACTTAACCCACGGGAGCCGCTCCCTGACCACCGTGGGGTTTTTTCAGCGCCAGAGCCGGTGACAGAGGTGCCGAATTCGCAGCCCCGAGGGCGCGGGGGCCCCGAAGGTGAGTACGGGGGCGGGGTCGGGAGGTCGGGAACCGGCTCGCCCTGACCGCTGCTTCTACCCTGGCAGATGTGGCTCCTGCCCGGGGCACCGCGGTCCCATCGCAGCCCTGCACCCCATGCCTGGCGCTCGTGCTCCTGGCCCTGCTCTGGATCTGACCCCGGCGCTGCCCCTGCCGGGGGCATGGGCTCCTCTGCCCCACCGCCGCTTCCAGACTCTTCCTCCCAGCCCAACCCCCGAGCCCGTGGGGCAGCCCCAGGCCATGACCCGCCTGCTGGACCTCCGCAAAGCCGAGCTGGGGCCGGGAGCTCCGGGCTGAAAGGTGAGGGGCAGCGGGGGGTTCTGGGGCGCTGGGTGAGCACCTGCGTGCTGCCCTGAAGCATCCCCGGACGGGGCTCTCTCCCTGCCAGGGCCATCGCATCGCCGCACGCCGGGATCGCCGCGAGTCTGCCCGCTGGGATCGCCGCACCCCGGCGCTGCCCCACCGGCCACCGGCCCGGCGCTGGGGTCCCCTCAGCGAACGCCTGCTCTGCCCCACGGCCATTACCTCATCTCGTGCCTTTCCCCACGGACCCCCTCCCCTGGGGCCCAGGGACCCCCGACCCTGGAGCGGGGCAGAAGCTCCGATGGCGGCATCCGCCGCTGTGCCGTGTCCTCCTGCAGCGAGGACACGCTGATCTGTCTTCTGGGAAGACGCCTTCCTCCGTGCCCTCGGTTTGGTTTTAACCCTTGGTAGTGACTGAGCAATACAATATTTGCAAGATCGCTGCGCCCCGGCTGTGCAGCCCCCCACGCCGTCCCCCTGCCCGTGCCCCCCAGCCCTGCACGGGTGCCAGGGTGTCCCCTCCAGGGTGTTCCTGCCCCTCGCTCCCCGCACAGCCCTCATGGCCTTAATTGCAGCAGTTTGATATTGAGTCGTCAGCTCCTGTCACCGGAGAGCTTTAATTACAGACGAGCTGCTGGTAATTAACACCTGGTGGTGGGATGAGCGCTGGGGCAGGGGGTGAGGGGGCAGCGGGCTTGGGGATCATTCACCCAAAGCCCCCAGCCAGGCACCCTGGTTCCTTTTGCCACCTTTGGGTGTGGCTGGGGTGCCCACAGAGCAGCTGCTCTCTGTCCATCTCTCCATCTGCTATGCACCCCATAAGACACCAAAAATGGGGGGTGTGGGGAGCTGCAGGGTTTCCCCCTTCCCGAGTGGAAGGGAGATCAGTGGGGGCTCACCCCATGGCACAACCATGTCCCTGTGAGAGCCATGGCTCTGCCACGTGCCCCAGCCTTGCCAACAGCAGGAGGGTTCCCTGTCGCTCTCAGTCCCCCATCCCACGAGTGCAGCCCCCCACTCACCCTCCTGAGGGGCTCCAGAGGGGCCCAAACCTCCCCCCCACACCCGGGGCCGCCTGCAGCAGGGCCCCCCAGCCCCTGGCCGTGCAGGCATTGCCGGCCGCCTGCCGCAGTGGTGCCGGGCACGTCAGACAGGTTTTATGGCTTCTGGGAGAAAGAAGCTGCTTGGCAAGAGGCTGAGAGAGAAAGCATCGACCGTGCCGCTCCCCTCCCCCCGCTCGGCTGCCTGCCCTTCCCCCACTGCACCCCATCCTGCACCCCATTGCCCTGCAGGGAGGGGTCCCCATCCCCCTGAGGGGCTGCCGAGTGCAGGGGGGGCATCTCCTGTGGGACCCTCCCCTCCCCAGGAGGGGGTGAGACCATTCTGGGGGGCATCGTACTCAAGGGAGCCTCATGTAGGGTGCTGGGTGGGGCATCCCCCAAAGCACCCACCTAGGGGGATGCTGGGGGGCAATGGGGCCTGTAGGGCCGGTGGGTGGGGATGTTGGGGTGATGGTGACTTGTGGGACCCCCATGCAGGGATCCCAGGGGGGGCTGTACCCTGTGGGACCCCCATACAGGGATTCCAAGGGACAACCAGGACCCCCATGCAGGGTTTCCAGGGAACAGCCATGCCCTGTGGGACCCCCATGCAGGGATGCTGAGTGAGGGCATCCCCCAAAGAACCCCCATACAAAGATGCTGTGCCCTGTATAGGGATGTTGGTGAGCTGTGCCTTGCAGGAACCCATGCAGGGATTCCAGGGGGGGCTGCCCCATTGCACCACCCCTTCCCCAGACCCTCAGGCATCCCCAGACAAGGCCAAGGGGTTCCTGTGAGACCCCCAGAGTGGGTGCTAGGTCTGGGCCCTGTCCTTGAGCCGGTGTTGTTTGGTATGCAGGAGCTGCCACCAGCTTCAAATCCCATCGACTTCCAATGAGCAATGCCATCAATAACGGCTAATTGATGGCGCGGCCGCTCCAAATCAGATTCCCCGTCCCCTGAATCCAATTGATGGCTCCGCACCCCGCAGCCGCCGCGGCAGAAATTGAATCTATTCAAGGAATGGGCTCCATTAACCCATCCCTTCTGTCTCGCCACCCCTCCTGCCTCGGGGCCGCCCCTAACCCCCTCCCCAGTGCCACCCATGCCAACCCCGGGGTGCTGGGGTGCCCGTGGGGAGGAGTGTGGGGTGAGGATGTGGGGTGCCCCGGGTGGGTGGGAGCTAAACCTTCCGAAAATTTATCACCTGGCATAGCAAGCGATGGGAAATGGTAATAGGCAGCAGGGAGATGGAGAGCAGGATAAAGAGCCGTGTCGTGCCAGGGGCTGGGAGCTGCAGCAGGCACCGAGGAGGGAGCACAGCACGGCCGTGCCCACCCCATGGCCTGGCTCACTGTCACAACAGGGATTGTGGCACTAGGATGAGCCTGCTGGGCACAATCCCTTTATCTCTGGGGTGTTCCCACTCCTGGCACCAGATCCCTCACCTGACCACGCTGCCCCCACCCAACCCTGCCATGGCAGGGGCTTCAGTGTGCCCCAAACACCCCTCATCACCCCAGCACAAGGTTCTGCAGCTGCCCCGGGGGAGCCCCAGGACACACAGGGGACACAGGGCACCGTGCCCCTCCCCGAGGGCTGACGGGGGGAGCACAGCCCCCCTCCCAGGGCAGTGGGGCCCATCCCTGCCTGTTCCCGAGGGCAACAGCGGCAGCGCCCACCCCGGAGCTGTCGAGAGCATCCCGGAGATGGGAAACGGCTCCGTGTCACCATGGAAACGGGGCCACCGGCTCGACATGCCGAGGGGACGCGTGTGCTGAGGGGACAGGCACGCTGAGCCCTGAGGAGCAGGGCACTGGGAACGCCAGGCATCGGGCACGATGCACTGGACAGCGGGCACCGGGCACAGGACACTGAGAGCCCATCACCCACCTCGGGCCAGCTCCCTCATTACCCACCAGCCACTCTCAGGGATGCCACCTCTTCGTGATGCCACCTCTTCGTGATGCCACCTCTTCATGATGCCACCTCCTCATGGTGCCACCTCTTGGTGATGCCCCCGTGGCCGGGCAGCTCCAGAGCCCCACAGCAGGGCTGAGCAGGGCATGCAGGGGCCGGAGCAGCCGTTCCCCGAGCAGCCTCCTGATGATGTGCATCGTCAAGGTTATCATTGAGCAAAACACTCAGCGGGGGCTTGGAGGGAGCCGGCCCGCACCGCTTAATTAACCGGAGCTGCACGCGCCGAGCCCGCTCCTGCCATAGCAATGAGGGCACGGGCACTGGCACAGGTGGGGGCTGGCACATCCCACCTGCATCCTGAGGGGGCTGGGAGAGCAGCTGGCCGGTCCCTGCTGCCAGGTGTGCCCGCTCCAGGGGCCGGGGTGGCAGTCGGTGTGTGTGTGAGACAGCCTGGCACCGGTGGGTGCGCACGTGCAGGGGTGGAGGCGCAGATGTTGCCTGTGAAATCACCGTTCTGGGCCAGGGTGGCTGTTTGTCCGTGCCTCTGTCCGTCTGTCCTGTCATGCCTGTGCCCTTGCACGTGCTGGAGTGTGATGTAATCTTGCTGGACAATAATCCTGCTGGACAATGTCAGAGCAGGGATGGGCAGGAGCTGCCCTTGCTGCCAGCTCCGCTTGGAGCTGCTGCAGACTGAGGGCCTGCATGGTCCCCGTGCTGGGACAGTCTCTGCATCCCTGGGGAGAATGATTCAATGGGTGGGTGCAAATGACACATGGCACCACCCCAGCACAGTGTCCCTGTCTCCAGGGCAGCCAGACAGTGGGGGCAGAGGCTGGGGCAGGTGCCCACCCAGGGCAGCACCTCCTAAGGGTGCCCGAGTGGATGCTGAGGTGCTCTGTGCCAGGGTGTCACCGGGCTCACGGCCTCTCCAGCGGAAGGATGCTGTGGGGATGGTGGAGGTGGAGCCCTGGAGTGACTTGGGCCCTGCTCCCCACATCCACCACGTGCCCTGTGCTCCTTTGATCCTCACGCTGCTAACGAGCTTCCCTGGCAAGGAGCTCGTTAGCCAGGGCAGAGCCTGAGCTGCCTGAGCAGCACCGGGGCAGCTCCTCGGGTGCCTGCAGTCCCAGCCCAGGGACAGGGACAGGCCAGGCCAGTCCCAGCAGCTGGCAGGAGGACCGGCTGGTGTGGCCAGCCCATGGCCAGAGGCAAGTGCAGCACAGGTGGGTGGATGTTCTGAATTCTTGAGCACGGGAGCGCAAAGTGGCTGCGACTGCAACACCTGCATGGGGGGCATGGGGCCATGCTCACAGCCAGGCATGGGACCCCCACCTAGCCCAGATGGAGCAGCTGGACACTGCCAGGCTGTAGGGACACTGCACCCACACAGGGTCCTCTGCCAGCCCCTTGGGTGGTGGCTGCCAGCAGCACAGGGCACCCCACACCTGCTGGCAGCACAGGGCACCTCACACCTGCTAGCATCTCCTGGGGCTCTCCTGGCTATCCCCAGTAGCAGCCCCAGCACCTCCTGCTCTGTCCCCTGTCCAGCACCCAGCTCCCATCACCTGACCAGCAGCACAGGCCTGGGGCAGCTGCAGCCAGTGGAGGGAACCCCCATTTTCTCTGTGCCCCCAGCCCCTCTGGTGAGCCGTTTCTGGTGAGCCAGTGGAGGGAACCCCCATTTCTGATGAGCCAGGGGAGGGAGGCCCCATCTCTGGTGAGCCCATGGAGGGAGCCCCCATTTCTGGTGAGCCATCTCTGGTGAGCCCATGGAGGGAGCCCCCATTTTCCCCGTGCCCCCAGCCCCTCTGGTGAGCCAGTGGAGGGAGCCCCCATTTTCCCCGTGCCCCCAGCCCCCCTGGTGAGCCGTTTCCAGCACTGCATTATTGAAGCCCCCCCCATGCCATCGCTCGCGGCCGCCGTGACGGCAGGCGCCGCCTCAGCCCTGATGAATATTTCAGGCTGTGAAATCTCCTGCGCCTGCACGCTTAGCCCCAGTCCCCCCCTGCCCCCCCCAGCTCATTGGCTCCTTTGTTTCCCTGCACTTCTGCCCAGCACCAAGGCAGGGGCACGGTGTCACCCTGCCCTTCTCCCTGGGGACAGTCACCCATGGCCTGGAATGGGATGGGAATGGGTTGTTCCTGAGGGGCACGTGGGCACTGCTGGTGGTAGAACCAGAGCAGCCCCACACTGCCAAGCTCAGTGCCAGCTGGGGGTTCCTAGGATGGCGCCTGCGCTCCCTGTGCCCATCGCCAGCCCTCATTTGGGCCTGAGGGACTGCAGATCACCTGGCAGCATCACCTGCAGGGTCAGGGCAGGATGGGGACAGCCTAGAGCGCAGCACATTGTGGGTCTGTCCCTGGCACCTCCCAGTTCCCTGCCACCTCTGCCAGGGCTCCCAGATGCTGATTGTGGTGTGATCTGTGTGCAGTGGGAGCAGGAGATCGATGCTGCTTGTCACTCCTTCATCAGATTAACAACACTGACACACCACCAGACACTTCACAGGGGACACCAGGGTGGCACATGGCTGGGATGAGCAGAGCATGTTCCAGAGCCAGTGGGGAGGCAGGTGCTGCGGCTGGCAGCCACAAACCCATCCCTGTGTCCTTGTCCCTTCCCCAGAGAGCTGTGGCTGCACTGGAACCATGTGCCAGCCCTGCCCTACCTAACCTGGCACGGCCCTCACACCCTCCAGCACACCCGCGCCGTGGTCATGTCACAGCAGCAGGGGACAGGAGTGAGGCCGGGGCTGCCCCCGGCGGATGATATTGGAGTGATCTTGAGGCCGGGAGGGAGGTTTGGAGAGGAGAGGAGCCGGCTGAGTCACCCGGTGCCGGCTGCTGACTCAGGCGCTTCCTGCCAGGTAACCTCCACCGCCGGCGTGGGCTGCTGGGACAGGGATGTGGCACAGGGACAGACAGGACTGGGACAAGGATGTGGCACAGGGACAGACAGGACTGCCTGGCACACCAGTCCAGCACCCAGGGTGGGCTAAGCTGGCAGTGTGCATGGCTGTGCTGCACCATGTGGTGACCCCTTCCCACCTGGGCTCACCCTGGCACCATGGCTGCCAGCCGTGGGAGCCACGGGGAGCTGGTGGCTCTCACCTCCCACCCACCACCTCTGGGTACCCACACACGCAGGGCGGGTGAGATTTGGCACAGCTGCTGGAGCCAGGGTTCCGGCAAACAGGCGTCTGGCGCCCAGGGCAGGAACCCTGCAGCTTCCTCCTGCCGGGCAGCAGGAGCAGCGGGGCCGGAGCCACGCGCGGCTCCATCCAGCAGCTCCACCAGGAAACTGATTTCCTCTGACGGGCCTGGCACCGCCGCCTGGCACCGCTGCTCCCTCACTGGTGGCAACTCACCCTCCTCTGCAAGGCCACAGAATCCAGCTCTGCATAAATTAGCTCAGGCCACTAATTAATGAGTTTCTCCCATGTCCCTCTGCGCAGTAGGGCTCGCTCTGGTCCCTCTGGTTAGAGGTTGCTCTGGCTGGACCCGTGGCTCACCAGGGATTTGGCCACTCATCTTCACCTCCCTTGTGTCCACGCTGCCCTCACACCCAGGCCCAGCCCCAGGGTGTCCCCCAGGATTCCTCCAGAGCTGGGTTTTCCCCCCTCTCCCTGGGAAATGGGAAGGCTCAGCCCCTGTGCCCTCCCCGAGGCGATGCCCGCCCAGCGCTCGTCGAGGCGCCAGGCGCAACCATCCGTGAGGCTTCATTCAAATTTAACGACTGACAGGGGATAGAAAAGGGAAGGGGCAGGGAGGAGCAGGGCTGCTGGGCACACGGTGTGTGCTGAGCGTGCCCCAGGCGTGCCAGCCTGGCAGGACAGGTGTGTCCAAACACCAGCACGGGGCTGTGAGGAGCTGCCCCAAACGCCGCCAGGAGCCAGGACGTGGCCATGCCAGCCCTGCCAGCTGCCTGCTCCTCAGCCCAGGCCATGCTCCCTGCTTGCCTTTGGCTTGTTCTTGCTGTGTCTGGCTGGACACGTGCCGGCACCCGGCTCCTGCGGGCGGGCCGGGAGCCCTGAGCTCAGCGCGTTGGGCCCTGCTAGGTGTGGCTGGTGAATATTTCATGCCCGCGTTCACCGAGCCCTTTCTTGGTTACACTCCTGCCTCCTCCCCGCACTCTCACCATGTTTATTTATTTAATGAATTATTTATCGGCTCCCCCTCTCGCTCGGCTGGGCGCTGCCCCCTCCCCACTCCCCCAGCCCGGCGCGATGATGATTTATTGAATGCCGGCTCTGCTCTGCGGTTGCGACATTCTGTCACAGGAAGCCGCGGTTAAACATCAACCCAGGCGGGCCAAGCGGGTCCCCTGCCCCGCCGGGGACACGCTCCAGCCCCTCGGGGCTCATGGGCGGCAGGTGCGAGGCTTTCCCCGCCGCTTTGACACCAAAAGCTGCTGGTCCTTGTGGAGGAGACAGAGCGGGGAACCAGGGCTGCTCCATGCCCTAGCTCTGGACAGCTCAAGGCCTCACATCCCTCCGAGTGAAGCCACCAGGGTGTGTCCCCAGCCATCCCACCACAGCCACCGCCTCCCGTTGTGCCCAAACCCGGCCAAGCCCCTTCTGTGTGTAATTCCAGGAGTAATTCCTGCTGGGTGCTGACACCTGCACGCACTGCGGTGCTCAGTGCTGTGTTCTGCCCCCCGGCTGTGTCCCTCCGTGTCCCTCCGTGTCCCCGCACGGGGCCGTGCGTGGCGGGGGGACCCCCGCGGTGCGGGTGCTGACGGCGGAGCGTGCGTTGCCATGAGCGGGGGGGTTTCCATGTGGAGGTGGGTGTTGCCATGGGTTTGCCGAGCCAAGGCGTTTCCATGGTGGCGGCGCGGTGCTCTGGGTCCTCCCAGAGGTGTGCGGCACCCTGGGATGCCACCGCTGCCGCTGCCAACCTCACCTCGGCCCCTGTGCCCCCCTCCCAGCTCTCCCCCGCTCCCAGCCCCAGGCAGCCAGAGCCCTTTTCCACGTGTTGTGTTTTCTTCACTTCACTTCTTCGGATGAATAATTAATAGAGGCTTTTTTGGTCCTCCGGGCCTTCCCGTTGGCCCCCTCCCCCTTCCTGGCGGGGCTCTGGCAGGGGTTTGGGCTCCCAGTGCCACCAGTATGCATGGGGAATGGGCATGCCATGGGTCTCCCACAGTGCTGAGTGGGATCAGGGGCCCTGCCCATCATCATCATCCTCCTTGTCCCCCTCCACGGCCTGGGGCAGCATCCACATGGCCTAAGGGACCCTGAGGACAAATGGGGTGGCTCTCCTTGTGCACAGAGCTCCTCATAAAACTCTGGGGAGCCAGGAGACCCCCCAGGACTCAGCATCAGGGCACCTGAGAGTCACCAGGCCCACTGGGGACATGGGAACATGGCACGGCACCACCCTGGCCACGCTCACCATGCCAGAGAGACAGCTCCTGGCAGGAGCAGCTCGGGCCGGCTCAGCAAGCCCAGCCACGGTTTGGGAACCTCCTGGTTTCATTCACGAGCTCCTCAAGGCTGCCAAAGCTCCTGGTGATGCACGACGCTGGCACTGCCGGGGCACAGGCTGCTGGGCTGGGGCTGGTGGGCCCACGTGGGAGCTGGGGGTGTGCCATGCGTGCCCAGTGAGCTGTGTGTGCCCGCTGAGTGTGCCCAGTGAGCTGTGCATGCCCAGTGAGCTGTGCATGCCCAGTGAGCTGTGTGTGCCCACTGAGCTGCGTGTGCCCTCTGAGAGTACCCACTGAATGTGCCCGCTGAGCTGATTGTGCCCAGTGAGCTGTGTGTGCCCAGTGAACTGTGTGTGTGCCCACTGAGCTGTGTGTGCCTGCTGAGTGTGCCCACTGAGCTGAGTATGCCTGGTGAGCTGCGTGTGCCCACTGATCTGCATGTACCCGCTGAGCTGTGTGTGCCCACTGAGTGTGCCTGCTGACCTGAGTGTGCCTGGTGAGCTGCGTGTGCCCAGTGAGCTGTGTGTGTCCTCTGAGTGTGCCTGCTGAGCTGAGTGTGCCCAGTGAGCTGAGTGTGTGCCTGCTGAGCTGTGTGTGCCCACTGAGTGTGCCCGCTGAGTGTGCCCATTGAGAGTGCCCGCTGAGTGTACCTGCTGAGCTGAGCGTGCCTGGTGAGCTGACTGTGCCCAGTGAACTGTGTGTGTGCCCGCTGAGGTGTGTGTGCCTGCTGAGCTTTGTGTGCCCACTGAGCTGCACGTGCCCATTGTGCT
>JAWWEY010000099.1:4753549-4766827 GCA_035582745.1 Loriotus luctuosus
GGGCGGCTCGGGCTCGGTTCTCCCTCCCTCCATTCCCCGGGATCGCGGCGGGCTCGGGCGGCGGCAGGATGGCGGCTGGGCTCCTGCCCCTGCTCCCGCTGCTGCTGCTGCTACCGGGCCGGGGGCCGCCGGGGGCCCTGGGCAACCGGCACGCCGTGCACTGGAACAGCTCCAACCCGCAGTGAGTGCGGGCGGGGGCGCCGGGACCCGCACCGGGAGGCGGGGGGTGGTGGGGGAGGGGGTGGGGGGGTGTCCCCGGGGCCGCGCGGGGTGGGGGGCGCCGCCGGGAAGGACGCGGCGGCGACACGGCGGGGACCGCGCTGAAGGATGCGCTGGGGGCGGCGGGCGGCACCGGGACTGCGGGACCCCCGGTGCCGGTCTCCTCGCGGCGCCCTCGTGCGGGCGGGGACGCCGCTCCCCGGCTGCCGGTGCCCCCGGTGCCCCTCACCCTGCCCGGGAAGTCGGGGATGGCTGCGGCGGCGGGGGCGCAGCCGCCCGGCCGGTTCGTGTCCCCGCGGCCGCGCTGCCGGGCGGGGCTCGGCGGCTCCCGGTGCAGGCGCGACGGGGTCGTGGGCACCGGGGAAGAGCCCCCCCCGCCAGCGCTGACCCACCGGGGGCAGCGGGGAGAGCCCGGCTCCCCCTGGCATCCATCTCCCGGTGCGCCGGGGCGGGCAGGGCAGGGGTCCCGCTCCCCCCGCCAGTCGCGCCCCCCGCATGTCTGGGTGCGGGAGCGGCACCGGCGGCGCGGCGGAGGCGGGGGGGCCCGACAGGTGCTTGCCGCCCCCCACCGTGTTTGCCCGGCAGCAGTGGCACCCCCAGGGCGGCAGCGGCGGCTCCGGGGTTGCGGGGACAGCGGCGGGCGAGAGCGGAGGGTGGGAGCGGCCACCGGGAGCGGAGCAGTCGGGGGTCGGTGGCCTTGGCCGCCCAGCCCCTCCCTCACACCCTGCGCCGGGGCTGCCCCTGCCCTCGCCGGCGCACCCACAGCCGGGAGCCGATGTGGATGGGGACGGGCTGGGCTGGACCCTCTCGGGAAATGGGGGCTGCGCGCCCGTGGTGCGTCCGCGGACCCCTCCACGGGGATCTGCGCCTGCTGCCATCGCCCACCTCTCGGTCCCTCGCCGGTGCGAGTGCCCAGGGGTGTGGCGGGGACACGCATCCAGCCAGAGCATCCTCTGGCTCCCGTCGGTGCAGGGGCTCTCCTGGGCTCTCCCCCCGTCCTACAACCCTTTGTGCAGGGTGGGAGCAGCCCCGGCAGCCCCCTCCCCTGCCATTGAGATTGTGTCGCCAGGCGGAAGCTCGGGGCCCATAAATCGTGCGTGTGTGCGACGTGCCGAGGCGCAGCACAATGCCGAGGTGCCTCCACACTCGGCATCCCCCCGCACCCCCCTGCTCTGCCCGGACCCCCTGCACCCCCAACCTCACCCCCGCACCGTGGCATCACCACAACGCTGGCAGCTGTGCCACCCTCACCCTTGTCTCTCCGTGACTCCCCCAGCCCATCACCGCCGTGACCTGCCGCTGCCCCGGCACCTCTCAAGGGACAGGGCGGAGGGGCTGGCAGTGCCCGGGCCGTGCCAAGCCGGGGGTGTCGCAGCCAGATGCCCGCACCCCCTGCGCAGGCGTGTCTGGCGCGGCCGCCGGCGTCCGGCTCAGGGCATGGGCGGCGCGGTGGGGGCGGCTGCGGCAGAGCCGTGTCCCAGGGACTCCGGAGCTGATATTTATTGTTAGGCAGTGCGGCAGCTCGGACGCAATTATAGCCGCACGGCAAAGTGTCTGGATTAGATAAATTATGGGGGGAATTAGGCTCCCTGGGCCGCAGCCTGCAAATCCCAGCAACCCTGCTGCAAGTGGAGCCATAAACAAGCCCAGCGCGGCCCTGCGGGGCTCTCCGGGGAGGAGGGGGTTGCTGGCTGTGGCCACTCCTTGGCCACAGATTTATTGGGGCTCCTGCCATGATGCCCTGGGTACCCCTGTTGATGCCCTCGGTGGGATGACAGGACGAGAGGCAGCCCAGGGAGCAGCCCGATGATGCCTTGGAAAGCAGGGAGTTGGTGGCAGCTCAGCCCCTTGGCCATGCCAGGAATGGTTGGGGGTGCCAGGAGGCCAGGAAGGGTCCCCAGGCAGGCAGAGCACCCCTCATGCCATGGGTTTGGGGTGTGTTGACAAAGCCCAGGGGAGGTGTGGAGGTGGGATCCTCAAATCCTGCTCCTGCTCGGCCTGGTTGTTGGTCCAGCTGTGCATTCCATCCCTGATGGCAGCCAGCAGGCCCTGGGGGTGTGGGATGACCCTTGACTCATCCCTGCCCTCCAGTCCCCAGTCCTGCCAGGAACAGGCCTGGTGGCATGGGACAAAGGTGCAGGACAGCCATGTCCACCCAGCAGCAGCTTTTTTAGGGCCTGTGACCCCGGGGTGACCCATTGAGCAGGGTCAGGGGCTCCTGGAGCGTCCCCAGGCAAGCTGTGCCCTGGCATGCTGGAGGCTCTGTCCCTGCTGCATGTCCCAGACTCCAAGATGGGGACAGCAATTCATGGACACAGACATGGCCAGTGCTCCCAACACTGCTGCACCCCAAGAATCACCCCAGAGCAGGTTGGGGTGTACCACACTGTGCCACTGACTGATCTGGGACCTGAGGATGCTCATACTGAGGGCACTGGGTGCCATGGAGGGGGCAGAGCGGGGGCTGTGGTGACACAGGGGTACACAGGGTGCCTGGCTGTGGTGTGGGGGTCAGGGCCCACCTGTGTGCAGGGAGGTTGTGGCACTTTGTGCAGCCTCACAGCTCGTGCAGCTCCCCCCAGCACAGGCACTGCCGCCACACTCACCTCTTCAGGGTGGCTTTTATCTGGCCCAGGCTGTGTTGTAGGCAGTAGGGCTGGAGTGGGCCCTGGAGAGGGTTGGAGTGGGCCCTGGAGAGGGCTGGAGTGAGCTCTGGAAAGCCTCAGTGCAGAGCTGGGGAGTATCTCACACAGGAGAGGAGCCACGTCCCTCCAGAACACATCTGGAGGGGCCCAGGCTCCTCTGCAGCAGCCAAACCCCAACACCAGGGCAGTGCCTGGCCAGATCCCCCCACCCACCCCATCCACAGGCACCCGCAGGGCGGAGGAGGAGTCACCCACAGCAGGAGGGAGCCGCGGGTCTGGGGGCATCCAGCAGGAGGTGCTGGGCAGCCGTGCCCACCTGTGGAGCTGAATGTAGGGATAGTGCCAACAACACCCGCCAAGGCTGGCTGGGGGTCTCGGCCAGCCCCCACCCCATACTCTGCCCTCCAGGCTGGGCACCCGGAAAGCCCAAGCACGCAGCCATGCCAGGCAGGAGCGGTGCCCATGGGCAGAGCGTGCCGTGCCCCGTGAGTCACGGCGCGGGGCGGCACCGAGCCCCGGCAGCACCGGCGGCGTTCCCGTGGGAGAAGCGGCCGCGGTGTCGGGGTGCAACAGGGCCGGGGCCACCTGCTCCTGCCCGGGCTGGTAATTGAGTCACCGGTTGCAGATTGATGGTTTAATTAAAACCCAATTAGAAACCTCATTGATCTTGTTAGCAACGCGGGAAGGTGCCGGCTTTAGCCGGGATTACGGGGATTGTACGGCCGTCAATAGCGACGGGGGGCACCTGTAGGGTGCTGCTGGAATCCCGGCGAGCTTGGGCACGGCTCTCCCTGTCCCGCCGGGTGCTGCCCGCTCCCTCCACGTGCAGATCTGCCCTCGCCTCCCCCAGCCCTCGGAGGGAGGTGGCCCCGGGGACACCGTGTGCCGGTAGCGCCCGCGCCTTGCGGCTGCGCCAGGCGAGGCCGGGGGGGCTGTGCCGTGGCTCGGTGCCACCCGTGTGCGTGGGCTGCGTCGCAGGCGCTGTCTGCCGAGCCAGCGCGCGTGTGCGTGGCCGTCTGGGCGCCGTGACTGTGCAGCGCTGCCTGCGTGGGGAGGGCTGCGCTGAGCCCCCCCCGGCTCCCCCGCGGTGGGTGCGGGAGGATGGACGGGCGGGTGGTCTGTCTGTCCTTCCGTCCGGTGGGGTGGAGCGGCCGCAGCGGTCGATGCGCCTTCGCCTCTCGCTGTGGTGCGGGGTGACGGGAAGGGGACTCGTAAATCAATGGCACTTTTTTGTTCCCCGGGTGATGGATGGGCCCCGGATGCGCCAAAAGGACGAAGCTACTGGAGCCGAACAAAGAGCCTGGCTGTGCTGGGGGCTGTCCAGTGCTGGGGGGCACCACACGGAGGACACACTACACTGCCCTGCTCCTCACTGCTGGCACTACCAATGCGGGGTGCTGAGCCCGACTCCGGCCCTGCTGCCCTCCAGGCCTCTCCAGCACCATGGCAATGAGTCTCTGTAGGGTGGGGGTCCCGACGGGGGTCCGGTCCCGCCGTGCCACCGCTGCCAGGGCGTGCTGCAGTGCACCAGGCGCTCCCCGGCGGTGTGGGAGCCAGCGTGCGGCACGCAGCCCGGATTTATGGCAGCAGATGGGAGCGGAGCAGAGCGGCCGCCCGGCTCACCGGTGCCTGCGGTGTGCCAGGTAGCCAGGGTGCCACCGGGGTGCCACCAGCGTCCCTCCGGTGCGGGGCCGGTGGGCACCGAGCCCGGGGCCGGTGCTGCCAGGGGACATCCATCTGCCCAGCATGACAGGCTGCTGGAAGGTACCACCGCCTCGCCAAGCCCTGCTCTACAAACGCAGTCGTGCAGAAGTGATGCTGCCCGTTCTCCTCCCGCACTTAACCCTTCGGGCACTGCCAGAGCCCACCGTCCCCACCCGCCGTGCCATGGTTGCCAGTCTGGGATGTGGAGGGCCCATGCCAGCCCAGGTTGCTGGTGCTTCCCGGTATCTGTGGAGCCGGCAGGGACCGGGCAGCCCGTGCCTGCTCCGGGATGGGTGTTGGTGAGAAAAGAGGCAGGGTCCCTCTCTTAGAGTGTCTCTTCCGGCCCTTCCACCCCAAACCAAGGCCCACGGGCTCCCTGGATGGTGCCATCAGCAGATCTTGGAGCACTTGGGCCGTTGCACTGAGGGATTTGGGGGTATCTAGAGTAGCTGCTCTGCAGTGACTGTGCAGGAGGAGCCAAGCGTTGCAGGGACACAGTGTTGTGACCAAAGCTGCTGCTGGGGTCGCTTGGATGTGCCTCGGGCTGTGGTGGCCCTGTGGCTCTCCCCATATGGGGCCATTCCCCAGCTCCTCCCAGCTTTTGGTGATGCCTGTGGGCTCCTGGCAATGCCCATGGGAGTCACTCCTGTGGGCCCCTTGCCACACCAGCTGGGGCTCCTGCACCGTGCCATGGGTGCTGCTGTCCCCCAGCCCAGGGGACACTTCGGTGCCTCGTTAGTGAGGCTGTTTATCAGCAGCCACACTTCTTAATGAGCTGTGCCTTAACGAGCCTGGGGTCCCGGGGGGCTGTGCCTCAGTGCTGGGTGCCCCAGGGGAACGGGGGGTTACCTCTCCCCAGCACCCCGTGACCGAGCGTCACTTGTGACACTTCTCCTCGTCCCTGTGTCCCCTGGCACAGCTGTGGGGAGCCCCAGCTGCGTGTGCCCGCCCCGGTGCGGGGCAGCTGCTGTTGGGGTACGCCGGCGTCCCAGCTCTGCGTCCCGCGTGGAGTTAATTGCGATTTTCTCCTTGGGGCCATTTCTTTAATAACAAGGCTTTTTCTCCCCCCGCCCCCCCTTCCCACCACATCAAAGGGGGAAGATGAAAGGTCCCGGCGCCCGCTCAGCAAGGGTGGCTGCCTCAGCACCTTCCCGGCGGAGCTGTTGCCGGCGGCTGCCGGGATGGGCTGCGGAATAGCGGCTGCGCAGCGAGGGAGGGGCCGCGTGGGGCTGCGCTCCCTGTCCCACGAGTGATGAGTTCTGCCATCAGCTTCCCCCCTGTTGCCCCCCAATGGCGGAGGCGGCGCTTCTTGTCCCTTTGTCGCTTTGCCACGCGTCCCGCTACGGTTCTGTCTCCGTCTTTGAGCTCGGCTCCGGTGCCGCGGGCGCTGGCGGAGCGCCGAGGCTCCTCAAACAGCGCCGGGGGCGATGGTGCAGGGTGGGGCGTCTGCACGAGCAGCCCTGCCCGCTGCCTGCCCAGCCCTGCCGGGGAGAGAGACCCAGCGAGCCGCTGGGCTCCGGGAGGGCCGGCGAACCCACCACCCACGGCCAAGGGAAACCCGAGCGTTGCTTTGGGGGCGCACGGTGTGGGGTTTGCCCTGAGAGGTGGGGAAAGGGCGGTCCGGAGAGATGCACCGGGAGCTGGAGCTTCACAGCGTGCCGGGATGCTGCTGTCCGTTTGTCCTGCGGGACGCGGGTCCGGTCAGGGTCCGGTGCCGCGGCGGCGGGCGGTAATTAATTGGCAGGAGCAGCGGGTCAGCGCGGCGGCGAGGATTACCGCGGCCGGGATTTCCGTCGGGCGCGGATTAGGAGCCAGCGGAGCCTCTCCTGAGTGGATCTGAGGGGATTGCCGCTCCTAATCAATGTAAATGAGGCTCCCCCAGGGCCACCCTTTACGGCATTAACGAACTAACGGGATTAGCCGGAGCAGGGTGAGAAATCCTGGCTCCGAGCTGCGGCGCGTGCCAGGGCCGTGGTGGGCGGCAGCGGTGGGTCGGCTCCAGGCTGCTGGAAATGGGGAATGCCGGGGAATTCCGAGGAATTCCGGGATCCCCCGCACACCCACGGGCTGTCCCGTGGAGAACCTGATGCCCGTGGCACCCTGATGCCCTTCTGGGTGTGTCTGAGCGTCATCTCTTTGAGGCTGTCTCATATGCCCGTGCTCTTGCCCATCCCACCTGTGCATGTGGCTTGACACCTGTCCCCAGCAGCGCCTGTCCCCTCCCCAGGTCCACTCGTGCCCTCCAGGACGCGGGTTCTGCTCCACTCGTGAGGCTCAGGCTCTGCAGGGGCCCCACTGTGTCACGGGCTTCACCCAGGGCTTGAACAGGAGCCACCGCTGCTCCCACAGCTCGCTGCGAGCTCATCCAGCCTCTGGCTCCCCTTGGAGAACCCTTTTTGGGGTGGTGCAGGGCCTCCCCAGCCCAGCCCTGACCTCCCATCCTTCTCTCCCTTGCAGCCTGCGGCGGGAGGGCTACACGGTGCAGGTGAACGTCAACGACTACCTGGACATCTACTGCCCTCACTACAACGCCTCGGTGCCCGAGCACCGGCTGGAGCAGTACGTGCTCTACATGGTGAACGCGGAGGGCTACCGCACCTGCAACACCAGCCAGGGCTTCAAGCGCTGGGAGTGCAACCGGCCCCACGCGCCCCACAGCCCCATCAAGTTCTCGGAGAAGTTCCAGCGCTACAGCGCCTTCTCGCTGGGCTACGAGTTCCGCGCGGGCCAGGAGTACTACTACATATGTGAGTTACTACGTGTGTGAGGGGTACTACGTGTGTGAGTGCTGCTACATACGTGAGGAGTACTGCATGTGTGAGTTACTACATGTGTGAGTGCTGCTACGTGTGTGAGTGCTGCTACATGTGTGAGGAGTACTGCATGTGTGAGTTACTACCTGTGTGAGTGCTGCTACATGTGTGAGGAGTACTGTATGTGTGAGTTACTACCTGTGTGAGTGCTGCTACATGTGTGTTGCTACATGTGAGTGCTGCTACGTGTGTGAGGAGTGCTACATATGTGAGCAATGCTGCTACATGTGTGAATGCTGCTATGCGTGTGAGTTACTATGTGTGTGAGTGCTGCTACATGTGTGAATTACTATGTGTGAGTGCTGCTACATGTGAGTGCTGCTACGTGTGTGAGTGCTGCTACATATGTGAGGAGTACTATGCGTGTGAGTTACTATGTGTGTGAGTGTTGCTACGTGTGTGAGTGCTGCTACATATGTGAGGAGTAGTACATATGTGAGTACTACTGCATGTGTGAGTTACTACATGTATGAGTTACTACATTGTGTGAGTGCTGCTACGTGTGTGTGCTGCTACATGTGTGAGCACTGCTACATGTGTGAGCACTGTTACTACACGTGTGAGTGCTACTACATATGTGCGTTACTACATGTGCGAGCGCTGCTACTACACGTGTGAGTGCTACTACATGTGTGTGTTACTACATGTGTGAGTGCTGCTATGTGTGTGAGTGCTACTACATGTGTACATGTGGCGCCAGGGCAGGACCCCCGAACAGCCCCCAAACCCCAGGTCTCACCTCAGCTGGGTCCCCTCAGTCCCACCTCAGTTGGGTCCTATCAGGTCCCACCCCAGTTGTGTCTGTCTGCGTCCCCCTTGACTGATTCACCTGCACCCCCAAAACTAGGCAGCTCTTTCCCCACTCAGAGTGGGAACCTGGAGCTCTGGGAGGAGTTGAAGGAGTAAAGGGATGGGGGGGGTTTACACGATGCAGAGAACAAACAGGGTTGTGGGAAAAGATGGAAAGAAGGTTTGGGATGTGGATGAGGGTGCCGGGGGATGATGATGGAGGATGCAGGATGCTGCTGCAGGATCAGGGTTCAGGGGCTGCTGCTGCAGGATTGCAGTGTTGGTGCCCAATACTGGTACTGGGTTGGGGTGCTAGAACTGATTATTCAGGCCTGGGGTGCTGGTGCAGGGCATTTGTGCAGGATTTGGGGTGCTGGTGCAGGGCGTTGTGCAGGATTTGGGGTGCTGCTGCATTCCCCCAGCCTGGAGCTCACCCCTAGGCAGTACCAGCCCCCTCTCTGTCCATACCCACCCAGCCCCGGGGTGCCTGGGGTTGGGATCCTTGCCATGGAGCCCCTCTCAGCACGCTCTCTCCTTGCAGCCACGCCGACACACAACCACCGCCGGGCCTGCCTGAAGATGAAGGTGTTTGTCTGCTGCGCCTCCAGTAAGTACCCCCGTGCCCGTCCCGGGGGCGGCGAGGCTGGCCCGTGGGTGCCCCGTCCCTGCCGAGGGGGCGGCTGCATGCGGGGGCTGCGGTGCGGGGCAGGCAGCGTGACCCCCGTCCCCTCTCTCCCTTCACAGCGTCGCACTCCGGGGAGAAGCTGGCGCCCACCCTGCCCCAGTTCACCCTGCGGCCCGAGGTGAAGATCGAGGACCTGGGTGAGTCAGGCACAGCCCCCGGCCCCGCAGCGCCGCGTCCCCGCTCCCCGCCGCCGCCCCTGGGGCAGCCCCAGCCACGGGGTGGGGGTTCAGAGCCGCCCTGCCGCCCTCCTCATCCTCTCCTTCCCTCTCCCCTCCACAGAAAACTTCAACCCGGAGATGCCGAAGCTGGAGAAGAGCATCAGCGGCACCAGCCCCAAGCGGGAACACTTGCCCCTGGCCGTGGCCGCCGCGCTCTTCCTCATGACGCTTTTGGCCTCGTAGCTCCCGGTGCCCGCGGGGGCCCGGCCAGCGCCGCTCCGCCGAGCGCGGCCCCCTCCATCTGCTGCCCGTCGTGAGAGCCTCGGAAGCACGGCGAGACCACCAGCCGTGCCCGGAGAGAGGCAGGGATCCCGATCCGGCCGGACTGGCACCTCCGCAGGGATGCGGCTCCTCCCGGGTCCTGCCCGCAGCCCCTCCGTGGCTGCTCCGTGCCTGGGGGGCAGCGCCGAGCCCGATGAGAGCAGGGACCCCCGGGGCCGGGCAGTCTGTACATATCCATATAGATCTATACATACTGTACAGAGAGCGACTACAGAGATATTATATCTATACTGTACCATAGGCAGCGGCGCCGGCCCCGGGCTGGCTTGTACATAGTCGAACGTGTTGGATTTTCCTCGTCTTCCGTGAAGACCCGACCTATGCAAACGCACAGACACTTTTTGGGGAAAAACAAAAGAAAAACAAAACAGAAAAAAAAAAAACATTCTCGATCTTTTTTTCAAGTGCTTTGGCTGGTGATTTTCATATTCTGCTCTTAGTCTATTAAAAAAAAAATAATAAAAGGATAAAAAAAGGGATCCCTGTCACGGTGGCGTGCAGCACTTCCAGCCCTCGGAGGGGTCGCAGGGGGGCTCCGGCTCGGACAGGCGTTCAGGAGAGGGCTGATCTCTGCTGTGCCACCTGCCTTGCCAGGCACACCAGGCTCGGTACCGCTGGCAGGGGCATGCAGGGCACTTCCCACCGCTGGTTCTGCTCCCCATCGACGCCCCCAGCGCCGGCAGGGACGCGGTGCTTCCCACAGGAATGTGGCGCGGACAGCAGGAACATCTGAAGGTAAGGGCAGCGCGGAGGGCCCGCGGCACGCAGCCCTGGGGGTGCTGGGGTGGCGTTTGGGGGGCAGGAGATCCTTCCCTGCCATCCTCAGCAGCTGCACGGAGCGAGCAGACACGGGGTGCTGGCAACGCCATGGGAACTGCGGCATCGCCCCTGCGGCGCGTCTGGCTGTGCCGGGCATGCCGGCTCCTGCCTGTTCCGGGGGGATCTGGCACACGCTGGCGGCTCCTGCGGCCTGGGGGACGCTCTCAGCTTCCCCCCCAGCACCTCCAGCCAAGAGGATGAGGAGGGTGGATTGTGCCTGGGGTGGGATCGCATCTAAAGGGGGCGTTGCTGGGGTACCCAGACCCCCACAGCCCCCATGGGGCACTCGTGGGCTCCTGACCCTGCGCTCTGTGCGGCTGGGGGGTCTCAGTGTCCCCAGGGAGGGGGCAGCAACTCTCCCCACAGGGATGAGGGGCTGCGAGGTGTGGATTCCTGGGGAGGGGGGTCCTCCCAGCCCCAGAGAGCAGGGCAGCCGCTCTCCCCCACCCAGCAGGCGCTGCTGGGCGGTGGCTGGGTGTCCCGCCGGCCCGGGCTTGTCCGGGTGCGGGAAGAGCCGACGAACCCGTCCGACGGGTCCTGGGAGCTCTCCCGGCAGGCGCCGGGTTCGCCACGTCCCCCCCGCGCTCCGGCAGGCCTGGCCCGCATGGGGCTGAGCTCCCTGCCATGGATCCCCTGCCGGGGTCCCCAGGTGCCCCCCGCAGCTGTCTGGTGGCCCAGGGCAGGGTGGGCACGGGGTGGGTGGGGCAGCAGCGCTGCCACTGCCAAGGGCCATGTCCGGCAGTTTGCCAGGGGCTGGCCAAAGCACCTGTGCCAGTGTGGTGCCATGCTGGTGGCACGTGGCACAGTGAGCCTGGTACAGCTTGGGTGGCCAGTGCCCTGTGGGGGTGTGAGAGCCGGAGTCACTGCCCTGGCACAGAGAGCTCTGCCTGCAGGATCCCTCCTGCCATTTGCCTCGACCCTGGCACCGCTTCTTGTTCGTGCATGGCACCACCCATGGCTCGGTGGGCACCTGGCTCAAGTGTGCTCCATGCCCTAGGGATGAGCACAGCGGGACAGCCCAGACCCACCAAGAGTTTTCTGGGGTGCTGGTAGAGGAGATTCCCAAGCCCAGCTGGCCCAAGTCAAGTGGGGGGCCATTGTTGGGACCCCAGTGCTGAGGTTTGGGTGCCCCTTGGGTACTTTGGGGTTTCACAGCCTGGGCAGCAGATCCAGGCAGGGGGATGTGTGCCAGGTGTGGCACGAGGCTCTGCCTCACCTCGGGCCAGCTCCCCTGCCCAGTCAGGGCTCTGTGGCCGAAGGCACGAGGTCCTGGCACGGCTGGACAGCCCTGGGGCTGCGGCTCTGCCCCCTCCAGCCTGGCACCAGGCCATGCCTACCTGCCATGCCTACCTGCCAGGCTGCACGCAGCTGGCACCGCGTCACCGCGGCCTTCGCTCCCGGCCACAAACTGGACGGCTCCTCTTCCTCCCCCAGCCTTGCAGGGTGACGTCAGCCCAGCCAGGGGCCGGGGCGCTCCCGGGTGTCCCCAGCCAAGAAACCACAAACACTGTCACGAGTTCGGCGGCCTCTGGCCAAGCCTACCTGCCCCACACGGAGCAGCAGCGATTGTTTACAGCCTGAGACGCCTTCACCTTTGTCCCTCCATCACGGGCACCGATCCCAGCCCGTTGTCACCTGCGCCCAGGTGCGTGGCCATGACCGTGTGCACCATGTGCACAACACCACTGGCACCCCCAGTGCCGCTGCAGGTGGGCACCCAGGGCCCTGCCCACCCTGTGCCCCACTGTTAGGTCCTAGAAGAGGCAATGGGGCACCTCTAACCTCAGTTTTTGTCTCACACTGTCCTCAGCAGGGGACATGGGCTTGTCTTTCCACTCCTGCTCCTCCACCAGTGCTCTGGTGGTGACACTGGGTCTCACTGTGTCCACGTGGCCCCACTCCCAGCCCCTTCCCTGTGACCTGATGGCCCTGCTCCAGGGCTGGGGCCATGGCAGATGAGACAGGGGAGCCCCTTGGTCAGCAGGGTTGGGTGCCACATCCCAGTGCCACAGGATGGATCCAGCATGGTGCCGCAGGAGGCTCATTATACCCTGGCAGGCCCAGCACAAGGCTCAACCACCAGGGGCTGCCCAGTGCTCCCTGCCTTGGTTTCCCCAGGCACAGTCTGTCCCTGACGTGGAGGGGGCAGTACCAGGGTGATGCCAGGACCACGGGATCGGTGCTGCACCCATCCCCGTGGCCTGCACGTGGGCTCCCAGCCGTGTTCCCAGGAGTGCTCCCCTGTACAAGCCACGGCAGCGCCGGCATCGCGGGAACAGAGGCCTGGCACTGTCATTATGGATGATGTCAGGCCTGGCCACAAGCAGGGAGGATGAGAGCAAAGCAGCGAGGGGGTGGGGAGAGAGAGGCTGGGCTGTGGGGGGGATGTGGGGCACCCAGCCCCACGGCCCGGGCCCGGAGGATTTGGAGCCTCGGCCGCTCTCAGGTTGCCGTGCCGGCGCCTGTCGGAGCCCCCCGCGCGTGCCAGGGGAGCGCAGCGCGCCCGCTGCGGCACAGGGCATGCAACATTACCCACAATCAATGGATCATTATGGAATAAACAAGAGGAAAGTTGTTTTGCAAATGCGGCTGAGTTATCGCTTCGCAACACGCGGCGGAGCGTCGCGCGCCGGCCGGGACACGGATGGATCCGTGTCAGAGCAAATGGGAGCCGACAGCGCGGCACCGCGCTCCTGCCAGCCAGTGGCAGCGTGCCCGCGGTGCCCACCCCGGCTCTGCGCCTGCAGAGCCCTGTGCTGCACCTACAGACCCCAACTCTGCACATACAGACCCCAACTCTGCGCCTGCAGACCCCTGTGCTGCACCTATAGACCCCTGTGCTGCGCCTACAGACCCCAACTCTGCACCTACAGACCCCTGTGCTGCGCCTGCAGACCCCTGTGCTGCGCCTACAGACCCCAACTCTGCACCTACAGACCCCAACTCTGCACCTACAGACCCCAACTCTGCGCCTGCAGACAACTGTGCTGCACATACAGACCCCAACTCTGCACCTACAGACAACTGTGCTGCTCCTATAGACCTCAGCTCTGCACCTATAGACCCCCATTGTGTACCTACAGACCCCTGTGCTGCACCTACAG
>JAWWEY010000099.1:4782666-4796023 GCA_035582745.1 Loriotus luctuosus
CCCCCGTTACCCATGGGGCCCCCAGCCCGTCCCGGTGCCGCTCGCCGTTCCGCGCATGCGCACTCCGCCCGCGCCCAGCAGGGACACGGCAGCAGAGCCGGGGCGCGCCGCTGCGCATGCGCGGGAGGCCCCTCCCCTCGCAGCGCGCGCCCCCGGGCGGCCGGGAGTGGCACTGCAAGTCCGCACCGTCCCGGAACGCCCTCTGGCGGTGGGGACGGGAACAGCGCGGGGACGGGACCCCCGCACCGGGACCGGCACCGGCACCGCCCTCAGGAGCACCTCCGGGAGCACCGCCGGTACCGATGCCATGCTCATCCTACCCGCAGCCCGCCCCCGGCGCCGCTCCCCGAGCGTGGCTCCTCGGGAGATGCCCGGGGGTGCGGCGAGAGCATCCCCGCGCCGCTCCCCCCTACCCCACACCGGTGCCGCCCCTCCGGTGTCTCCACCGCCCTCCGGTGCCGGCGGGGCGGGCGCCGCCGAGCATGCGCGCCGCCGCCCCCCGCCCTCCCCCCGGCTCCGCCGCTCCCTGCAACACACCGGGGCGATCGCGGCCGCCGCTGCTGCCGCCGCCGCCGCAGGCACGGGCGCGGGTAGCGGAGCCATGGCCGAGGGCGAGGACCTGCAGACCTTCACCTCCATCATGGACGCGCTCGTCCGCATCAGCGTGAGCGGTCGCGGTGGCGGCGGGGGGGCGGACAGGGGTCCTCCGGGACCGGGTCGCCGTGGCAACGCGGCGGGGACTGGGGGGGAGGGCGATGCCCTTGAGGGTGGGCGGGTAGAGGACCCGCACCCCGACTCACCGCAGCGACCCCCGGGCATTCCCCGGCATCGGGGCCCCCCCACACCGAGCCGTGGTCGAGCCAGGCGCACCGGGCACCGAGAGGGCGCCCCCGGTCTTGGTGCCCAGCCCAGTCCTGGCGCTGGTCCCAGTGGCGGGGCCGGTCCGGGCTCTGCTGTGGGTCCAGCTCCAGTCCCCATCCCAGCCCCCATCGCCATCCTGGCCCCCATCTCCCTCTCCATCCCAGTTCCAATCCCACACCCATCCCAGTCCCCATCGCCATCCCAGCCCCAGGCCCATCCTGGCGCTATTCCCAGTGCTGGTCCTCATCTCCATCCCAGCCCTGGGCCCATCCTGGTGCTGATCCCAATGGTGCCCCTCCTCCCCATTCCACTGCCACTCCTGATACTGGTCTGATCCTGGGCTCAGCCCCAATCCCATCCCCACACCAGGCCTGGGTCCCATCCGGGCTCTGATCCCAGTCCTGGTGCTGATTCTGCCCATGCTGCTGCTGCCAGGCCTGATCCTGGCTCTGATGCTGGTCCCTGTCCTCATCATCCGGCCATCCCTGCTCCTGCTCCTGGTTCTGGTGCTGCTCCCAGGCCTGATCCTGACCCTGCTGTGATCCCAGCTTCAGCCCCCAGCCCCATCCCAGTGCTGATCCTGGTTCTGACCGTGCTGCTGCCCCCAGGCCTGATCCTGGACATGATGCTGGTCCCAGCCTTTACCCCTATCCCAGTGCTGCTCCTGACACTGGCCCTGCTCCTGGCTGTGGTTCCAGATGGTTGGTTCCAGTGCTTGCCCTGATCTTGGCCCTGCTGCTGATCCCAGCTCCATTCCTCATCTCAGTGGTAGCTGGGGCTGGTCCCAGGCCCCATCATTGCCCTGATGATGGTCCCAGTCCTTGTCTCCATCTCAGCCCAGGTCCCAGTACTGGTCCTGATCCTGGATCCTGGCCCTGGTGTTAATTCCAGGGCCTGGTGCTGATCCCAGCCCTGAAGCTGATCCTGGCCCTAGTGCTGGTCCCAGATCTGATTCTGATATCGGCCCTGATGTTGGTCCTGACCCTGATCCTGGCCCTCGTGCTGATCTCAGCCCTGATATTGATCCTGGCCCTAGTGCTAATCCTGACCCAGGTGCTGGTCCTGATCCTGGTCCTAGTGCTGGCCTTGATCCCAGCCTTAGTAATGGTCCCAGCCCTGATTCTGATCCTATCCCTGGTGCTGGTTCTGGCCTAGATCCTGGCCCTGGTGCTGATCTCAGCCCTCGTGCTGATCTCAGCCTTGATGTTAATCCTGGCCCTGATGCTGATCCTGGTCCTGGTGCTGGTCCCAGCCCTGGTCTCAGCCCTGGTGCTGGTCCTGGCCCTGATCCTGGCCCTGATGCTCATCTCAGCCCTGGTGCTGGCCCTGATGCTGATCTCAGCCCTGGTGCTGATCCTGGTGCTGGTCTCAGGCCTGCTGCTGGTCCTGGCCCTGGTGCTGATCTCAGCCCTGGTCCTGGTGCTGGTCCCATCTGCTCCCAGCCCCGCTGTCCCCAGCGGGTGACGCTCCCCTCTCTCTCCGCAGACCAGCATGAAGAACATGGAGCGGGAGCTGGTGTGCCCGGTGTGCAAGGAGATGTACAAGCAGCCGCTGGCCCTGCCCTGTACCCACAACGTGTGCCACGTGTGTGCCAGCGAGGTGCTGCTGCAGCACGGCCACCTGTACTGCGACCCCACCTCCGAGCCCACCTCGCCCGCCGCCACCCCCTCCACCCGCAGCCCCCGCCTGGGCCGCAGGGCTGTGCCCAAACCCGACCGGCTGGACCGCCTCCTCAAGTCAGGTGGGGCTCAGGGGCCGGCAGGAGGGACAGCGAGGGGACAGGCATGGCTGGAGACAGCGGGGGTGGCTGAGGGGATGGGGACAGGGATGGGTTTGGGACAGCCGGAGGGGATGGGGACAGGGATGGCTGGAGGGGACAGAGATGGCTGGAGAGGTTTGGGACAGCTGAAGGGGACAGAGATGGCTGGAGAGGACAGGGGTGGCTGGAGAGGATGAGGACAGGGATGGCTGGAGGGGTTTGGGACAGCCGAAGGGGATGGGGACAGCTGGAGGGGACAGAGATGGCTGGAGGAGAGGGGGATGGCTGGAGGGGACAGGAACAGATGGTTGGACAGGGATGGCTGGAAAAGATGAGGACAGGGATGGCTGGAGAGGACAGGGATGGTTGAGGGGATGGGGACAGGGATGGCTGAAGGGGTTTGGGATAGCTGGAGGGGACAGAGATGGCTGGAGGGGACAGGGATGACTGGAGAGGACAGGGATGGATGGAGGGGAGGTGAATGGCTGGAGGGGATGGCAGAGGGAACAGTAACAACAGAGGGGGTGAGGATGGCTGGAAAGGACAGGGACAGGGATGGCTGGAGGGGTTGGGAGCAGGGACAACAGGAAGGGACGGAGGTGAGGATGGGGCTTTTTGCCCTGCTGACCCCCATCCCCGCCTCCCTCCCCCAGGCTTTGGCACCTACCCGGGGCGCAAGCGGGGCGCCGTGCACCCGCAGACCGTCAGCTTCCCGTGCCCCGCCTGCCAGAGGGACGTGGACCTGGGCGAGCGGGGCCTGGGCAGCCTCTTCCGCAACCTGACCCTGGAGCGGGTGGTGGAGCGCTACCGGCAGACCATCAACATCAGCGCCGCCATCATGTGCCAGTTCTGCAAGCCCCCACAGCTGGAGGCCACCAAGGGCTGCACGGAGTGCAAGTCCAGCTTCTGCAACGAGTGCTTCAAGCTCTACCACCCCTGGGGCACGCAGAAAGCCCAGCATGAGCCCACGCCCCCCACCCTCACCTTCCGCCCCAAGGTGGGTGCTCCTGCCCACCTTAATCCTCCTGATTAAGGCTGAGAGGGTTGGGATTGTTCAGCCTGGAGAGGAGAAGCTTTGGGGTTACCAAATTGGGGCCTTCTGGTGTCTGAAGGGAGCTTTTGAAAGGATGGGGCAAGACTGTTTATAAGAGCCTGGAGTGACAGGACAAAGGGCAATGGGTTCAGATTGAAAGAGAGTAAGTTTAGGTTAGAAATAAGGAAAAAATTCTTGTAGTGAGGGTGGTGTGGTCCTGGAACAAGGTGCCCTGGAAGTGTTCAAGGCCAAGGTGAGGCTCTGAGCAATGGGGTCTGGATGAGGATGACCCTGCCCGTGTCAGGCGGGTTAGAACAAGATGATCTTCCAGGTCCCCTTCCAACCCCAACCATTCTGTGATGCTGAGATCTGGGGTGCAGGGGTGGCACTCTCGGGGGTGGAGGGAGGTGCAGAGCCCTGCTGAGCCCTGCTGTGCTCGTGCAGGGGCTGATGTGCCCGGAGCACAAGGAGGAGGTGACTCACTACTGCAAGACCTGCCAGCGGCTGGTGTGCCAGCTCTGCCGCGTGCGCCGCACCCACACCAGCCACAAGATCACCCCGGTGCTCAGCGCCTACCAGGCCCTCAGGGTAAGGGCTCCTGGGGCCAGGCTGGGGCTCTGTGGGGAATTGGGGGCACCACAGAGCCCCAGTGCAGATGGGGGGGTGTGAGGCAGGGGCTGCTGGCACCACATCTCATCACCTTCCTGCAGGAGAAGCTGACGAAGAGCCTCGCCTACATCCTGAGCAGCCAGGACACGGTGCAGACCCAGATTGCTGAGCTGGAAGAGACAGTGAAGCACACAGAGGTAAGGGCAGAGGGTGCCCATCTGTCCCTGAGTTGTCCCTAGGCAGGGGTGGCACAGCCAGCCCGGTCCCCTCTGATCCAAGGACATGCCACACGCTGACCCTGCCATGCCTGTGCCCGGCAGGTGAACGGCTCACAGGCCAAGGAAGAGGTGTCCCAGCTGATCCAGGGGCTCTGTGCCATGCTGGAGGAGAAGCGGGCCACACTGCTGCAGGCCATCGAGGAGTGCCAGCAGGAGCGGCTGGCCAGCCTGCACGGCCAGATCCGGGAGCACCAGGCCATGCTGGAGAACTCGGGCATGGTGGGCTATGCCCAGGAGGTGCTGAAGGAGACTGACCACCCCTGCTTTGTCCAGGCTGCCAAGCAGCTGCACAACAGGTACTGGGCTGCGGGCACAGGGCTGCTGGGGGCGTTGGGACCCTCTGGTGCCCGTGGTGCCACCCTGACATCCCCGCTCTCCTGTGCTGCAGGATCCTCAGGGCCACCGATTCACTGCAGAGCTTCCGTCCTGCAGCCAACGCCTCCTTCAGCCACTTCCAGCTGGACGTCAGCAGGGAGCTGAAGCTGCTCACTGACCTGGCCTTCATCCGAGGTAAAGGCACCGGGACCCGGGCACCGGCTGTGCCCCGTGCCCAGGCACAGCCCCCACGAGCAGAGCGGGTCCCTGCCCGCCTCGGAGCTGCAGCTCAGCCACGGCTGCCCAGGGCTGCTCGCGGATCTGCCGGTGCCCCCTCCCCGTCAGGGACAGCCCCAGCAGCCCCCAGAGATACCCCTGCCCTGCCCTGTGCCAGGGCGTGCGGGCCAGGGGCAGGCAGGCAGGGCCATGGTGCCAGGTGAGGGCAGCAGCGGTGCCGCGGGGTGAGTACGGAGCTGCCCCCGCTGCCGGGCAGGCGCTTCCCGCAGGGCAGGAGCCGCGTGGCCCTGCCAGACCCGCTGGCGACACGTTTCAGACCTGCTTCTACCTCTCTTTGTTTATAGGCTGCGGCCGCTGCCGAGGCGTCACCGAAGTAACTGAGGCAAGTCACACCCCTGCCCCAGAGCCGCCCCGCTCTCTCTTCCCATCCCTCCATCCCTCCATCCTGCTCCCGTCCCTGGCCCCGCTCCGCCGCCATCCTCCATCCCCGTCCTGCTGGCAGCCGGTGGCTCTGCCTCCTCCATCTGCTGCCGCTCCTCCTGCCCTCCCACCCCCTCTCGCCACATTTCCATCCCCATCTTCACCCCATTTCCATCCCCCTCGCGCCCCATTTCTGTCCCATTCCTTGCTCCATTTCCATCCCCTTCCTTGCCTCATTTCTGCCTTCTCTCATCCCATTTCCATCCCCTCTTGTCCTGTTTCCATTTTCTTCCTCACCCCATTTCTGTCCTCTCTCACCCTGTTTCCATCCCCTTCCTTGCTCCATTTCTGTTCAGCTCTCGCCCCATTTCTGTCCACATCCTCACCTCACTTCTGTCCCATTCATAATCCAATTTTCTGCTCCCTCCTCATCCCATTTCCACTCTCCCTTGCCCCATTTCAACCCCATCCCTGCCCTTTTTCCACTTTCTTCTCATCCTATTTCCATTCCCCCACTCTCCATTTCCACCCCAGTCTCACCCCATTTCCATCCCAGTCTCACCCCATTTCCACCCCAATCTCACCCCATTACCATCCCAGTCTCACTCCATTTCCATCCTCTTCCTCACGCCATTTTCTTTCTCTCCTTGCCCCATTTCCACCCCTCTCCTTGTTCCATTTTCTTCCCCCTCTTGTCTCATTTCCATTCCCTTCGTTGCCTCATATTTGTCCCCCTAACCCCATTTATGCCCACATTCTTCCCCCATTTATGTTCTTGTCTGCACCCCATTTCTCTCCCACTTTTGCCCCATTTCCCTTCTCTTCCTCGCTCTATTTCCACCCCTCTCCTCAACCCATTTCTTTCCCCCCTCACCCCATTTCCATTTGCCTCCTCACCCCAATTCCATCCTGCTCACCCCATTTCTTTCCCTTTCTGCATCCCATTCCCACCTTGTCCTTGCCCCATTGTTGCCCATTTCCATTCTCCTTCTCTCTGTATTTCCATCCTACTCTCACCCCATTTCTGTCCTCTTCCTCTCCCATCTCCATCCCTCTCCTTGCCCCATTTCTACCTCCCTCCTCATCCTGTTTCCTTTCTCTTCCTTGCCCCATTCCCATCCTTTCCTTACCCCTCTCCCACCTGCCACCCTTCATCTCCCCTCCCCGCCCTGCCTCTGTTCCTGCCAGTACCTTCTACCACCCTCCATCCCCATCTCCTCCTCCTCTCCTGCTGCCTCCACTCTCTTTCTCTCTTTCTCTCTCCTCCCTCCTGACTTGCACTCGGCCTGTCTGGTCCCTGGAGCCCCACAGCAGCAGCTCCTCTGTCTCCCCGACTCTCGCTCTCCTCCGGTGCCGACACACGGTCCTCCGCAGTCAGACCCCTCTAGACTCCGCTGGTTGTGCGTCCGTCCGTCCGTCCGTCCGGAATCCCGGAATGCCCCCTCCCTGCGTCCGGCCGCCTCCCTGCCCGCGGGGTGGGGGATGCTGCCTGACGCCCGCTGCCGCCTCTCCCCGCAGCGCCCGAGGCCCCCGTCATCGACACGCAGCGCACCTACACCTACGACCAGATCTTCCTGTGCTGGCGGCTGCCGCAGCACTCGCCACCCGCCTGGCACTACACCGTGGAGTTCCGCAAGACCGACGCCAAGGCCAAGGGGCTGAAGCTGTGGCAGCGGCGGGAGGAGGTCAGGGGCACCTGCGCCCTCGTCGAGTACCTGGACACCGACAGCGTCTACGTGCTCAGGGTGAAGGGCTACAACAAGGCGGGTTTTGGGGACTACAGTGAGGACATCTACCTGCACACGCCGCCCGCCCCAGGTGAGAGGGGACGGGATCACGTCGGGGTCACCAATTGTTGGGGTATCGCTTACCCGCCCCAGGTGAGAGGGGACAGGATCATGTCAGGGTCTGCCAGCCATGTATCGCCTGCCAGCCCCAGGTGAGAGGGGATGGGATCACGTTGGGGTCACCGTTCGTCACCAAAGGGGTGTCGCCCACCCGCCCCAGGTGAGAGGGGACAGGATCACGTCAGGGTCACCTTGTCACTGCAGGGGTATCAGGGACAGACGAAGGTGATATAGAGACTCCATCATCAGAAGGCATGAGAAAAGGCACTTTATTGCTAGAAATCTACTGTTCTTATAGGAACAATTGTAGACCTAAGAGTTGGTTGGCCTTTAGGAATCTTCTCTCACCTATTGGTCAAGAAGGGAAACTCCTTCTTGTAAACATCTTTGACAAACAGAGATTGCCTGCTAGGTGCAGAGATTGAGATCATAATTGTTTTAATTCTTTCTCTGAGCTTTCTCACAGTTTCTCACAGCTTCCCAGGAAAATCCTGGGAGAACTATGTCTCTCTCTGTTTGGAGGATATGTGACTACCACAGATGGCTGCTTGGATCAACGCGGGGCGCCCCACTGTGCTGTGCCACTCACCTTTCTCCTCTTTGTCTGCTCCCCACAGTCCTCAACTTCTTCCTGGACAACCGCTGGGGCTTCAACCGGGACCGGCTGGCCATCAGCAAGGACCAGCGCGCGGTGCGCAGCGTGCCCGGCATCCCCATGCTCTTCGCCGCCGAGCGCCTGATGACGAGCTGCCACCTGTCCATCGACCTGGTCATCGGCGACGTGGCCATCACCCAGGGCAAGAGCTACTGGGCCTGCTGTGTGGACCCCAGCTCCTACCTGGTCAAGGTGGGCGTGGGGCTGGAGAGCAAGCTGCAGGAGTGGTTCCAGGTGCCGCAGGACGTGGTGAGCCCCAGGTGAGATTGGAGGGTGCAGGGTTTGTTGCTACCTCCCCAGCAGGGTGTCAGGGGGCTCCCGGAAGGGACAGCTCTCCACTGGGCTCAGAATAAACTCCTTCAGCATTGCTGGGGCGTCCCATGGGTGGCCAGTCCAGCCAAGGGGGGCTGCTGGGTGCTGAGGCACCTTCTCAGATGGGTATTGGAACTGGATCCCCGCACCTGGGTACTCTGCATGGCAGGTGGAGGGGCCACAGGCAGGGCAGGGCCCTCCTGGGTGGCTGCCCGTCCCTGAAGGTGTGGGGGGATCTCCAGCCTGTCCCGTGGGAGGACTCACCTGTCCCCCCTGCACAGGTATGACCCCGACAGTGGCCACGACAGCGGGGCAGAGGACACGACGGTGGAGGCGCCTCCTCCCTACGCCTTCCTCACCATCGGCATGGGCAAGATCCTGCTGTCCCACGGCTCGGCCCTCACGTCCCGCGACCCCAACGGCTGCACCGTGCCCCTGCCCCCACGCATTGGCATCTGCCTGGACTACGAGCAGGGCAAGGTGAGCTTCTACGACGCCGTGTCCTTCCGCGAGCTCTGGGAGTGCGGCGTGGACTGCTCGGGGCCCGTCTGCCCCGCCTTCTGCTTCATCGGAGGGGGGGCCCTGCACCTCCAGGAGCTGGTGGCCAACAAGCAGGAGAGGAAAGTGACCATTGGGAACTTTGCCAAGCTGGACTGAGCCACGCCAGCAGTCCCCACATGCCCCCCGGGCACCCTGCGAGCACCAGGGGGACACAAGTGGCCAGGGAACAGAGCAGAGCAGAGCAGGGGTGACCCCGGCCCTGCCACCACTGGGGACAGGCCAGGTGTTTGTTTTGTGGGATGGGGGGGACGGGGACAGCTCTGCCGTCCCCTCCTCACCCTGTCTGCCTGCCCCTGGCTCCAGCTCAGCCCCAGGCTGCTCTGGGCTGGGGCTGTGGGCAGGGCTGGCAGAGGGTCAGCCCTAGAGAGGGGTCAGGGAGGGGGACGGGGCTGTGCAGGGAGGGGGGTGGAAGATGGCAGTGGGGTGACAGTGCAGGGGAGAGGCTGGGTGCTGGTTGGGGTGGGGGAGGCAGCTGGGGTGGGGGAGAGGGAGGTGGGGGGAGGCTGGGCTGGAACAAGGTGTGAAGATGTTTTGTAAAACGGCTCATTTTCAACGTGGATCATCTGGCTGCAGCCAGCGTGGGGTCCCTCCCATGGGCTGCCGGGCACCTCAGTGCCTGCCGCCTGCTCTGCCCTGGCCTTGGAGAGCAACGTGCCTGGCCAGCCCTGCACGTGGCCTCGGGGCCACGCTTGGCTCCCGTTACACCTCTGGGTGCCCAGCCCATGGCCGGGGTGGGCTGGGCCTGCAGGGTCTGGATCTGACCCACCAGGGAGCCCCAGCGCCGTGGGGGCTGTGCCAGCAGTCCCACGCCGGGCTCTGCCCGAGCTGCTGTCATTTCTCCTGGGTTCTGTTACAACAAACGCTGTATTTTCATGGTTTCCTACAATAAACTGCAATGCCAGACTCGTCCAGAGCCTCCCTGGCACAGGGGGGCCGTGGGACCGAGCTGTGCGTGGGGGCAGAGTGTGCAGGGGGACAAGGGACATGGGGACTTGGGGCTGGGTGGGCTGGGGGGGGGGGGGGGGGGGGGGGGGGCTCAGGGGGCTCTGGGGTCATGGGGCTGTGGGATTGCAGGGCTGTGGGGCTGCAGGGCTGTAGGGTCACGGGACTGTGGGGTCTCAGGACTGTCAGGTTTCAGGGCTGTGGGGTCTCAGGGCTGTGGGGTCACAGGGCTGTGGGGTCTCAGGGCTGTGGGGTCACAGGGCTGTGGGGTCACAGGGCTGTGGGGTCTCAGGGCTGTGGGGTCTCAGGACTGTGAGGTCTCAGGGCTCTGGGGTAGCAGGGCTGTGGTGCTGGGCTGCCCGTGGGGCTGTGAGAGCAGCCTGTCCAGAGGCACGTGTCCAGAGGCGTGCACGGGACTGGGGCCCTGGGGCCGGGCTGTCGTCTGGGCCGTGGCCAGCAGGTGCCAACCCTGCCCAGCCTGGGCAGTGCTGACGTGTCAGGTCCTGCCCGTGCTCTGCCTGGCCACGTGGTCACTGCCACCCCATGACAGGGGGCTCCTGGAGGGGACATCTCTCCACTGGGCCCAGAACAAACTCCTTCAGCACTGCTGGGGAGTCCCATGGGCAGCCAGAACAGCCAGGAGGGCTGCTGGGTGCTGAGGCACTATTGGAGCTGGACCCCACACCTGGGTACTCTGCATGGCAGGTGGAGGGGCCACAGGCAGGGCAGGGCCCTCCTGGGTGGGTGCTCATCCCTGGAGCCCCCAGCCCCTAAGCTGGAAGGGGAGGGGGCCACAGGGCTGAGCTCTCTGTGAACAGGGAGCTCTTTGTAGGACCCAGCCCTTCAAATCAGGCCCCTGTTCTGATCCCTGGGGCCCTGCCCAGGGCTGGGGGGGCTGAGGGGGGGAGCAGCAGTGCCAGGCACGCCCCATCCCCTTTGGGGCTCTGTCCTAAGCACGCGGCCCCATATCCAGCTGGCAGAATGGATCTGGGGCTGGGGGGTTCTCCACTGAGCCAGACCCCCCATCAATGCACCCCCCACCCCACAGCAGTCTCAGGGAGCCCCCTGTGCTCCAGAGACCCCCCCAGCCCCTTGCCTGCACCCCAGCCCAGCTCTGATGGCTCCCAGCACGTGCCAGGGTTCCTGGGCACCTGGCACAGCCTCGGGCCCCACCCCGAGCCCACATTCTGTGGCCGAGGGCTCCATCAGCTGCTGGGGCTGCTCCTGGGGCTGCTCCCAGCCAAGCCCTGGCTCCGTGCCTGCCACCACACGGGCTTTTCTTTGGGGAAGGGTTGGTTTCCTTGTTTTTCTGCCTTTTCAGCCGTTGCCAAAACACTCCCAGTGCCCAGGAACGGGCCCAGCTCAAACTGGAGCTGCCAGGGGGCCACCAGGGATGGCTGCTTCCGTGGTTTGCGCCCTACTGCTGCCACATGGCCTCTTCTTCCAGCACCCCCAGAGCCTTTTTGGGGCTCACCGAGTGTGTTTGGAAGAGCCTGAGCCCGCAGGGGAGGGGAGCAGGACACTGCAGGCAGCCAGGGACACTCGTGCAGCTGAGCATTCCGCCTGTGCAGCCACGGGGAAAGCGGGTATGTCAAACCAGACACGCGTTAAACCACGAGCAGAAACGGCCAGGAGGGGTGAGAGGGACGGGGTCTGGCAGGACTGTGTCACATCCAGAGGGATGCAGGGACCAGGGACACGCTGACACCCCCAGCACCGAGGCCAGGATGGCCTGGAATGGGAAACAAGAGCCACCAGCCAAGGCCAGGCCACCTCGGTGGGTGACAGCCCCGTCCCAGAGAAGCCCCCCTGGCACACGGCTGCCCCCATCCTTTTATTTGAACCGTGATAAATACACCCCAGCCGAGGAGCTGCCACCCCGCCGAGCCAAGCCCGGCACCAACACCCCGCAAACAGAGATATTTCTATAAAATAACACCACAAAAAGAGCCATTGAATCGCAGGGGGAGCCCGAGCCCCGTCCTCCACCCCTTCCCCCGGCACGGAGCAGGATTGCAAAGCCAAGCGAGTGCGGGGACCGTGGGCTGTGCGGGACCCTCCCTCCATCTCCGTCCATGCAGTTCTGTCATGTGCACGAATCCGGCTGCTCCAGAACCATCGGGCTCCCGCTGCCCACGGCCGAGCAGCACCGGGGGATGCGCCCGGGGCCGGTGCTGCCCTCCCGGGAGTGGGGGGGCTGCGGCCGCCCCCTCCCCTGGGCAGCCGCCCCTCCTTGCAGCCATCCCTTCACAGGTTGTCAGAGCCGGCCGCGGGGTTGGTGTAGGTGAAGGTGCCGGCCCTCGTGGTGCTGCCTCCGGCCACCTTCGGGGCAGGAAAGGTGAGAGGGGGTGTCAGGACTGGGCTGGGCACCCACCCCGGGGCAGCAGAGTAAGAGCTGCACCCCCTCCATGCCCACTGTGGGCAAGCAAAAATCACATCCTCCCACCGAGGTGGGCACAGGAAAGACCTTCACCCTCTCCATGTCCATTTGTGGGCAAGCAAAAACCGCATCCTCCCATCGTGGTGGGCACAGGAAGAGCTGCACCCTCTCACGTCCACTGTGGGCAAGCAAAAATCGCATCCTCCCACCGTGGTGGGCTGCTGCCCCCATCCATGGGCACTGCGGGCACCCTGGGTCCCATCCGTGGGCACTGCGGGCACCCTGGGCCCCCAGGGACACCCCGGGCCGCCCCTCCCCGTGCGCAGGAGGAGCCGCGGTGGCCCCGGCCGTGTTCCCGCACGATAAGCCGGCCTGGCGAGTGCGAAGGTAAATATTTACCCAGGCCCCTGCTATTTGCTCAGGGTGAGCTGCTCTCAGAGAGCCGGAGCAGCTGGACACGGCCCCCGCCCGCAGCCCAGCCTGGGGGGAGCACAGGGCGGCCCCCCGTGCCCAGCATCGCCTCGCAGAGCCCTCTGCGCCTCCAGGCAGCTCTCGGCGCCGCAGCGGCAGCTCCAGCTGCAGTTTGGGACGTGCCGGTGCGGGATGAGGGATGCTGGCTGCGGGAATCACCTCCTCAGCCCCCTCTCGATCAGCTCTGCAGTGCCCCAGCGCTGCTGCCCACCCACGGCGGAGGATGCGGGAGAGCTGAGGGTGCGGCTGGGACGCAGCAGAGCAGGAGAAGGGGCAGGGTGGGCAGGCGGCGAGCCCCCTGAGGCCGCTGGGGTGGGGCACGGGGAGAGGCTGCCCAAGGTCCGGGGAGCTCCCCGGAGCCGGGCCGGGTCTGCCCGCGCCGGCCGCTGCTCCAGCCAGGCGTGAATGTGACACTCACCTCCCGGCGGGGCCGGCGAGGGACGAGCTCCCCGCACTGCGTCCCTGCCCTGCCATCTCTGTCCCTGCCATCTCTGTCCCTGCCATCTCTGTCCCTGCCATCTCTGTCCCTGCCATCCCCGCCCTGCCATCCCCGCCCTGCCATCTCTGTCCCTGCCCTGCCATCTCCGTCCCTGCCCTGCCATCACTCTCTCTGCCCTGCCATCCCCATCCCTGCCATCTCTGCCCCTGCCATCTCTGTCCCTGCCATCCCCGTCCCT
>JAWWEY010000099.1:4796123-4811122 GCA_035582745.1 Loriotus luctuosus
GGGCAGGCAGCGCGCCCCCTGAGGCCGCGGGGGGGGGGCACGGGGAGAGGCTGCCCAAGGTCCGGGGAGCGCCCCGGAGCCGGGTCGGGTCTGCCCGCGCCGGCTGCTGCTCCAGCCAGGCGTGAATGTGACACTCACCTCCCGGCGGGGATGGCGAGGGACGAGCTCCTCGCACTCCCGTCCCTGCCCTGCCATCCCTGCCCTGCCATCATCTCCCACTAACCCAGGGATCCCAGCCATTCACCCCAGCTCTCCGGGAGCCCCCAGGTGTGGGGCTCTGGCTCTCACCTGGCTGTAGGGGTTGGGTTTGCTGTTGGGGGACACGTAGCGCCCGTGGCTCTGGTACTGCAGGTACTCAGCCATGGGGTGGTAGGAATCCTTCTGGCTCAGCAGGTCCAGCTTCCCTCGGCTCTTCCGGCGGCAGGTGCAGGTGGACTTGGGGACAGAGAGGGGTCAGAGCTTGGCCAGTGTGGGGACAGGGCACAGCAGAGTGCAGGTGAGGGGTGGGGATGGGGCCTCACCATCAGCAGGAGACAGGTGAAGATGGTGAACAGCAGCAGGATGCTGACCAGGACCAGCAGAGCGATGGCCCAGTCTGGGATCATGGGTGCTGCAGCAGCTGGGGATATCACTGCTGCAGAGCCTGGAAGCAGCAGAGCTGTGTGTGCACCACAGGCAGAGCTGGGACAGAGCCCTGAGAGATCCCTGGGACAGGGCACTGGGTCTGAGCCCTCCTGAGGAGGATCCTGCCTGACACAGGCACTGGGAATGTGCACTGACCCCACCCTCTGCAAGCCCCAAGCCCATCACAGCACCAAGCAGGCCCCTGCCTCAACCAGGACAGGAAAATGCTTCTGGAGCCCCCCAAGGTTCCCCCAGGCTCCATCCCCCTCCCTCCCCAGCCTCTCACTCTGGATGCTGTCCAGCTGCAGGCCCATGATGAAGCCATTCTGGTCCAGGCTCTTCCTCAGGCGCTGCTCAGCAGCGTCGGCAGTGACGGCTTCGCTTCCATTCCCAAACACGAGGGTGGACTGGACCTCTACCGAGCCTTGGCTGCATGGGAGGAGGCATCAGCACCCAGACTGCCCCCTGAGGGGCTACAAACCAGGGGGATACACTGCAATACACCAGCCCTGCTGGTGCTGCTGCTGCTCACCTGTACTGCAGCTCGCTGCACCCGGTGTAGGTCTGCGTGCCCATGCAGCCCGCGCAGCCAAAGACGTGTTGGAACTGGAAGGAAGCATTGAGGTCATGGCCACCTCCCCAAGACACAGACACAGACACAGACACCCCCCTTTCCTGTCTCCGTGCAGAACTGGCAGAATGGAAAACCCCAAACTGAGGTGGCTCCTTCCCAGCACAGCCCAGGACTTCTGCCCCAAATTGAGGGGGGTCCTTCCCAGCACAGTCTCTGCCCCAAATTGAGGGGGGTCCTTCCCAGCACGGCCCAGGGTCTCTGCTGATGGGGCTGGGACTCACCATGCTCAGGACAGCACGGCTCAGGTTCCTGTACTCCTGTGATGCTGGGTCACGCAGGCTCTCGTTGAAGCTCCTGTTGATGATGCGGAAGGACAGCGGGACACGGACGAGCAGCTGGGCAGGACCAGGCAGCTGGGCTGAGGTTTTGCTGGGGTTGGGACCACCCTGGGTGGGAGCTGTGCTGCCCTCAGGCGTTATCTGGGTGGGAAAGACCTGAGCGCTGGTGCTCTCGTTGCCTTTGGTGCTGCCGTGCATGGTGGTGGGAGCGGCAGAGCTGCCGTTGGTGCCAAGGAAGGGGGCCCAGCTGCTGCTGTTTGAGGTGGCATTGGCATGGGGCACGGCTGGGCTGCTGGGAACAGGCACCACAGTGCCATTGGATGTGGCATTGCTTGTGGAGTGGTTGCCAAACTGGAAGTTCGTGGTGTTTGTGCCAGGGAAGGCGGTGGCGTAGGGGAAGACAGAGGTTTGGGGCTGGCTGGCCCGTGTGCTTTTGGGGAATATATTTGGCAGCCAGGTGGTGGTGGTGGTGGTTTCCGTGGTCATCTCCACGGTGGTCGTTTCCGTGGTTTCCATCTCCATGGTTGTCTCAGTGGTCATGGCACAGATACCTGGAGGAAACCCCTTGAGTCAATGGCTGCAGCCCAGTCAGGGAAGGTTTCACCCAAAACCAGCTCATCAGCTGGGCACTGTGGGAAGCACCACAACCCCCAGCAGCCAACAGCCAGCTGCTGCTGCCCACGAGGCTAAGGAGACCTTCAGCAACACCCCACATCAGGCGCTTGTGGCACCACCACGGGTCCAGGTGGAACTGGCTGGGCACTCACACCAGTGCCATGCCCAGCCCTGCAAACCCTGGCATGCCACCCAACAAAGCCCCCCTTGCTGTGGGTGCCCTTGTGCCCTCCAGACCTGCCTGGCCTGGCTGGGGGCCAGTACAGGCAGCTCCCGGGCAGGTTCCCAGCGGCTGCAGCAGGAGGAGAGCCCGGGGTCCAGGTGCTCACCGGGACACACCTGCATTCCAGCCCGCCAGCCCCGGGCACAGCCTGCTCCGGCTGGTCCCGGCACAGCCCAGCCCTTGGCCGAGCTGTGGACACGGCAGAGGGGCCGTGCCCTGAGCCCCCAGGTACCAACACTCCTGGGCACCACCAGCCCCGGGGCGCTGCACCCCAGAGCCAGAACGGGAACAGTGTCCCTGGTGCCAGGATGCTGCCAGTTCCAGTGTCCCCCGCTCCCCACTTGGACAGGGAACCCACTCTGCTCCCCCTGCCCGCGCCCAGCCCCTCACCTGTGCCCAGCACCAGCAGCAGCAGCAGGACAGGGAACGCCATGGGGCTTGTCCGGGGGTTCCCGCCGCCTCTTGGGGCTCGGCAGCGGCTGCTCTCCCGTTAGCTGGTGGCACACGCCTCAATGCAGGGATCCGGAACTGGCAGCTCGACAGCGGCCTGAGCTTTATAGAGCACCTGGGGCAGGTGGGGAGGCCCCGCCCCGCCGCCGGCTCCAGCCAGGGGGGGTCGTTCTGCCCCGCTTGGCACAGAGGTGCCACGGCGCCCATGGGGTCCCCGCAGCATCAGCCCCCCAGCTTGGGTCCTTCACACTTTCCTGGCTCGGGGAGACGCCGCTGGCAGTGCCCCCGTGCCACGGGCAGAGCCAGCTGCGGGTGGGCACAGCACGGGACAGCAGCCAGGCATCCTGGGGCAGGGGCGGGAGCAGCATCTGCCCGGTGAGCCACCGCCCTGGTGGGGGGCACGGGGGGCACACGGAGTCCCCCAGCCCCTCGTGCAGTGGGGGGGCCTCATCCTCTGGCTCAGCCCAGGGTTAATCATTAGCGGCTGGTCATCGCCTCGCCCTACACTCAAATAAACAGCAGTGACCCCCCCGAAACGCTTACGCAGCTACAGCCCAGGGCCCCACCACATCCCAGTACCTCCCAGTAAGCTCCCTCCAAGTGCCAGGGCCCCCCAGCAGGCACAAACCCCCATCCCCAGTCAGGACACGGGTGATGCCAGGTGCCAGTGCCCCACCCCAGAGGTAACGGGCACCGCCCGTGCCTGGGCGCAGGTGACACGGGCTCCTGGCACGGGTGGGCATCAAAAGCTACTTGGTCCCACTCTGCCCCTGCCCTGCAGAAATTCCTGATCCCTGGGAGAGCCCCAATCTCTCAGGAGGGTGCTGATTCCTGTGGGGGTCCCAGTTCCTGGGGAGGTCATGGTTGGGATCCCCACATTTGGCTCCCGGCCAGCCTCATGTGAGGCCAAAGCGCCACCTCAGGCACACCAAAGGGTTCTGAGGTGGTGCTGAGAAGGGGAGCAGAGTGGGGGGACCCTCCATGCTGCAGTGATTGAGGGCAAGGGATGGATGTGCAGGTGGAGAGGGACCATGCCCTGTGGGTTCCCTGTGTCCATCCTGTTTCATGTGCCCACCCTGTCCATGCCCAGTGGGTTCCACGTGCCCACCCTGGCTGCCCAGTCAGTCCCATGCGTCCACCCAGCCCATGTCCAGGGGGTCCTGTGTGCCCATCACCCCATGGGTTCCATGTGTTCCTTGTGGGTTTTATCTGCCCAGCCCCACCCTGCCCAATGGATTCTGTGTGCCCAACCTCACCATGTCCAGTGGGTCACTTGTGCCCACGTCCCCCCGTCTGGTGGTTCCCCTTGTGTCCAGCCTGTCCGTGCCCAGTGAATTCTGTGTGTCCAGCCTGCCTGTGTCCGGTGTGTCCCCTATGTCCACCCTGCCCGTGTCCGGTGGATTCCCGTGTGTCCGTGCCGGGTTTGTTCGTGTGTCCGTGTCCGGTGTGTCCCCTGTGTCCAGCCCGTCCGGTGTGTCCGTGTGTCCGGTGTGTCCGTGTGTCCATGTGTCCGTGTCCGGTGTGTCCGTGCCTGGTGTGTCCGTGTGTCCGTGTGTCCGTGTCCGGTGGTCCCGACTCTCCCCGTCCCCGCCCCGCGCGTGCCCGGCCCGGCTCGGGGGCCCCGAACCTGCGGCGCCCCCTGGCGGGTACAGCCCCGCACGACGCTCCCGCCGCGCACCGGGACCGGGCCCAGAACCGGGACCGGGACCGGGAGGGGGAAGGGGACCTCTACTAGAGTGAAACCGGGAGCGAGACGGGGACTGGGACTGGAGCGAGAGCGGTACCGCTGCTGGGAACAGACCGGGAGCAGCATCGGGAGTCGAGTGCAGTAATGCAGAACGGGAGTGAGACCGACACTGGAGCGAAACGGGAGCGGGAGAGTGACTAGGAGAGGGAGCAGGAGCGGAGCGGGACCCCAGCGGGAATGGAACCGGGAACAGTACCGAACCGGGACAGGAGAAGGAGCAGAAGGAGGACCCTGACAGGAACGGGAACCGCGGCCGCCCCTCGTAGCTCTGGGGCGCGGGAGGAGGCACTCAGCAGCCAGCGGTGATTTCACCTGTCCCGGTACTCCCGGAGAGAGCCAATTGCACTCCCGCCGCGGCCCCGGGCCGGGAACGGGCCCAGACCCCGGTCCCAACACCGGAGGGCAACCCCGCGTTGCCCTTTTAAGAGGGGCCCGGTGCCGCCGCGCCCATTGTCGCCGCCGCCGCCGCCGCGGGGCGGGGGGGCCGGGCCGGTGCCGGGGCCGCGCGCTCCGGGGCGGGCGGGATGGGGGGGGTGCGGGCACATTCCGCCGCGTTGCCGGGACAGCCGTCGCCGTGGCGACCGGTCCCTGCCGCCGAGCCGCGGTGCGCGCCGCGCAGTTCCCACGGAGCGGCCCGGGCGGCGGCGGCGGCTCCGCTCCCTCCGGGGCGGCGGGAGGGCCGGGATGCGGTGCAGTGTTGTGCTCTCGCCCACCAATATTGCACTCGTCCCGGCCTCCCGCCGCCGCGGGCTGCGCCGGTGGGGCCGGCCGGGCGCTGACCCAACCCCGCGACCACCGGGAGGACGGCGCGGGACGGAACCGAGAGCACGGGGGGGGTGGGACCCACGGCCCTCTCGGGCCAGCGGGAACCCTCAGGGACCGGGCGCGCAGGGTAGAAAACACTCAAAACTTTATGGCCAGGCGTGGGGCAAGGACCGGAGCGCCCGGGGCAGGCGTGGCGGGAGCCCCGGCACTGCGGGGCCCCGGTACTGGCAGTGCAAAGTCCGCGGGGGGCCGGGAACGGGGCCCGGCCGGGAGGAGCGGCGGGGCCCGGTGCGCCCCCGGGTGCCGCCGGCGGCGGGAGCCCGGAGCGCCACCGGTGCCGCTGGCGGGGAAGGCCCGTGCCGGGCGCGGTCACTCGCGTCCCTCCAGCAGGAACCGGCGGAAGGGCTCGAAGTCGGCAGGGATCGTGTCTGTGGGGAGCAGCGCGGAGGGCTCAGGAGCCGCCGAGGGGAGCGAGCCCCGCTAAAGCCCCCGGCCCAGGACTGAGCCCGCCGCAGGGGCGAGGGAGGGGATGCTCGGCCGGCCGCCGGGCCGGTGCGGGGGTCCCAGGGGGCCCTGCTCACCGTTGCAGCGGTACTGCAGGTTGGACCAGATGATGTTCTCCTGGGAGAAGCAGAAGACCCCCAGCCGGCCCCCGCGCATCGTGGTGTCGATGATCACACCGGAGTCGGCCACCAGCTGCGGGCCCTCGTACAGACGGACCCTGCCGGGGAACGGGGCCCGACCGCTCAGCGGGCCCTCACCGGGACCCCGCCGGGGCCAGCTCCGGGATTCCACCGGCACCCCGCCGGTACCCGACCGCGGCAAACATCGGGATCCTACTGAGACGCCATCGGGGCCAGAAACTGGATCCCACTGGGACCATTCCACGACCAGCACCGGGCCCCGGGCATCCCGACCAGGGGACGGTGGCACCGGGCTGGAACCGGGGCATCCTGCGGGAGACTGGGCCGGGGGCACCGGACCGGCTGGATGCTCGGGCCGGGGCCCCCCGCCGTGGCCGGGCTGAAGCCCCCCGCGCCGCCCCCGGCCCGGCCCCGGCGCCTTTGTCGGGCGCTTTGCATGTGAAAGGCGCCGGCGGGGTCGCCATGGCGACGGGACAATGGCCCCGGGGGCCCGGGGGGCGGAGGGCCCGGCGGCGGAGCCCCCCCGCCGCGGCCGCCCCGGCGGGAGCCTTAAAGGAGAAACGCGGCTGCGGCCCCACCGGGCAGAAACCCTCCCCACCGCCAAAATCCCCCCAGTGCGGTGGTCTCAGGGCTGGATCCCCCCATGGCCGGCATCCCCACACTGCGGTGGTCTCAGGGCTGGATCCCCCCATGGCCGGTATCCCCTCACTGGGGTGGTCCCAGGAGGCACAACACCTCCTCATGGGCATCCTCCTACCCCTGAGGGGGATCCGCAGGACCCTTACTCGTGGTTATCATCAGGGCTGGTTCACTCTAGGGCTGGTTTCTCCCCGGCATCCCCCCCACCGGTGGGGTCCCACTGGGGGTGCACCGTGGTGTCACAGCCCCCTCCCCAGCGGCCCCCACGCCCCCCCTGCTTACCTGATGTAGCCCACCTGGGGCCTGTGTGCCAGCTGCCAGCGGTAGGACGTCTTGTCCCTCCAGCCCACGTTCCGGGGGTCCTTCCAGAGCAAGCGGACGTGGTCGGGCGTGTGGCCCGTGTGCCACAGAGCATTGCGCAGGTGCTCCCCGGGGCCCGTCGAGGATTTCACTGCCTGCAGGTACGTGGGGGCTTCAGGGGGGCCTCAACAGGAGGCCTGACCCAGCCCGTGGGTGGGGCCACCACTCACCTTGAGCTGCAGCCCCGGCTCGGCCACAGCCCGGAAAGGGGTGGCCTGCCAGTAAGTCTGCTCCGTCTGCTTCCACATCACCACGTAGAAGCTGGCGCTGTCCTGGTAGCTGAAGATGAAGCCGGCATAGTCATCGTCGGTGATGGTGTTGACGTGGAAGGTGCCCTCGAAGTCCACGCCGTTGAAGGCTGTGTAACCTAGAGGCAGGAAACGCTGCGGGGAGCCCTCTCTCCTCACGGGGCTCCCAGCCCACCCACCCTTCATCCCTCATCCGTGGGGCAAAGAACCGGCCCTCACTCCCCTGCACGGTGGGAATAAGGGGGGCTGCCCACAGAGCCTGTGGGTGGGTGAACAAATCTTACCCACAGCCAAACCCGGGTCACTGTTCATGGTCTGCACGATCTCCATGCCCTGTGGGGGGACAGCCGGGTGAGGGGCACCCCTGGGCACCTCCCAGTGCCCTGAGCTCCCGCCCTGCAGCGCAGCCCCCAGAAACACGGGGCGCAGCACCCACACCTGGTTGAGCACAACCCAGTTGGGGTCGATCTGGGCGTCCCCCTCGGGGTCGAGGATGACGGTCTGGTAGGCGCGGAAGTCGGTCAGCGTCACCTCGGCGCTCTCGGGGCACACGTCCAGCTGGTCCACCACCGTGTCGTTGTCAAAGTCCTCCTCACAGACGTCACCCACGCCGTTCCCTGGGGACACGTGCTCAGTCAGGGCTGGGCTGAGCCCAGGCAGGTCCATCTCCCCCTGCCCACCCCGTGCTCACCGTCTGAGTCCTTCTGGTTGGGGTTGGGAATGAGGCGGCAGTTGTCTGGCCCAGGTGCCACATAGTCCGGGATGCCATCATTGTCATCGTCGTTGTCACAGTCATCCCCCAGCCCATCGTTGTCCGAGTCCAGCTGGGAGCTGTTGGGGATCTCAGCACAGTTGTCCTTGGTGTCCTGATGCCCATCTCCATCACTGGGAGCAAGAATCAGAGCAATGACAAAACTGGGGATCTTCCCAAAGACCCCATTGTCCCTCCTGACAGGTCCCTGAACCAGGAGCCCAGTTCTGCCCCCCAGGGACACAACTGGGAGGTCACCCCACTGCAGTGCTATCCACACCTGTCCTCGTTGGTGTCACAGATGTCTCCTACCAGGTCACTGTCCATATCTGTCTGGAGGAGAGCGGAGCCCTAGTTCAGTGCACATCCTGTGGCAAGGAGGAGGAACCCCTGCTCCTTGCTGGGCCAGGCCCCAATCATCTCAGGTCCCCAGGCCCAGCCTGGCCCCAGCCATACCTGAGTGGGGTTGCTCATTTCAGGGCAACTGTCACAGGCATCCCCAACACCGTCCTCGTCCCGATCAGTCTGCAGAGGGTTGGGCACCTTGGGGCAGTTATCCAGCATGTTGGGTATCCCTGCAAGGATGGTGCTGAGTGGATACCCTTCCCTACAGGATACCCTGCCCCCTGGCACAGCCAGGCTAACCCAAGAGCAGCTCACCATCCCCATCAATGTCATTGTCACAAGCATCCCCCTCGCCGTTGCTGTCCGTGTCCCGCTGGTCGTTGTTGGGCACGTTGGGGCAGTTGTCACAGGCATCCCCAAAGGAGTCAGTGTCCGAGTTCTGCTGGTCCTTGTTGGGGAAGAGCCGGCAGTTGTCCTGTGGAGAAGAGGATGGGGATGTTGGCACTGCAGTGGTGGGCACAGAAGAGGCCACAGTCCCACAGTGGTCAGGGCAGACAACATCTCCAGCACCCTGAGACCATCCCCAAGCCACCAGCCTGCTGCTCCCCAGGAGAAGCATCTCGAGGGACTCAGAACTGAGCCAAAACAAGAAACCCTCCTCCAGCCACTGGCATGGCCACCCATCCAGCACAGCCACCTCCACATTCTTGACACCATCACCATCAGCATCATCATCACACTGGTCCCCGATGCCGTCGTTGTCAGCATCCTCCTGGCCAGAATTGGGCGTCAGGCGGCAGTTGTCCTGCAGGCACAGCCAGCATTAGAGCCAGGGAGGAGATGAGGTCTGGAGCACAGCCCTGCTGTGGATCCTGCACCCCCTGGGCCTCCCCTGCAGGAGCCCACCTGCTTGCAGTGCTTGTTGTTGTCGATGCAGGGCAGAGGCTCGTCCGGGTACCCATCCAGGTCTGTGTCTGGCCCACACACGTTGCCATTGCCAGCCCAGCCCACGTTGCACTGAATAAAAAAGAGATCAGGAGAGAGAAAAGGCCCTGGCAGGACCAATGCTGCCGTGCTGTACCCTCCACACCCCCCTCCTGTCCCTGTCCCCTGCTCACAGCACAGGAGATCTCCCCATTCCTCTCGAACAGGCAGAAGCCATTGATGTCACAGGGGTTGGAGGTGGGAGTGCTGCAGGACCTCTGGGGGATGCAGCCAGACGTTTGGTTGCCCACAAAGCCCGACTTGCAGGGCCCACACTTGTAGGAGCCCTGGGGGAGAGAGGACAGGGGTGGGATGAGGGAGCTGAGCAGCCCCAGGAGCAAGGGAGGGAGCGGGACAGCGCTGCTCACCTGAGTGTTGGTGCAGATGGAGTTGGGGTCGCAGCCCCCGTTGTTCCCATCGTTGCATTCATCAATATCTGTGCAAACCTGTGAGCAGTGTGGGAGAAATGCTCACCTGGGGCTGTTCCCTGTGGGTGGCTCTGCCCATTCCTGCCCACGGGGAGCTGTCCTCCTCCAACATCATCCACGCTGTCCTGCACTCCAGGGACCCCACAGTCCCGTGGCACTGCACTCACCTGCTTGCTGGCCCTGGCATAGTCCACCCCCACACCAGAGACGGTGTTGCCTCGATAGCCCCGGGGGCAGGGCTCGCAGCGGAACCCCGGGGCTGTGTTGATGCACTTGGAGCCGGGGAAGCAGGGGTTGGCATGGGCACACTGCAACACCAGAGAGACACAGGCTTCATCCTTGGGCACGGCATCCCGCAGCGTGGCTGCTGCCCCAGGCCATCCCGGGGCATTCCCAGAGGAAGCATCCTCTGCCCGCAGAGCCCTGGCAGTGCCGGGGCTGCTGGTGCCCCCTAGCCCATGCCCACCTCCTCGATGTCAGCGCAGTGGGTGCCGTTGCCCTCCAGCCCCGGCGGGCAGGGCCCGCAGCGGTACCCAGGGTACTCGTACGTCTCCATGCAGTCCACACCACTGAAACAGGGGTTGGGGTTGCAGCGGGACCGGTGCTCGTGGAAGCCTGAGGAGAGGAGAGGCAGGTGAAGGGTGAGACAAGGTGGCACTTTGCCCCCCGAGGTGGGAGCAGAGCCTCGCCAGCACTCACCGCAGACCTGGCACTCCATGATGGTGTTGCGGATCAGAGACATCTCCTTCACCTGCAAGGCAGCAAAGCACGGAGCATCAGGAGGGTGCTGGCACTGTGCTCTGGGAAAACCCAGCCCAGGGAGTGTCAGCACCCCCTCAGTCCCACCTGGTCCCTGATGTCTTCCCGCAGCTCGGTCAGGAGCCGGTTGAAGAGGGTCAGCTGCGTGACCAGTGCCTTGGTCTGCTCACCTGCCAGCAGCAGAAAGGAAAGGTCAATCCCAGCACAAAACCTCCCAGGGCTGTGGGCCAGGACTGCTCTGCCCATTGCCACTGAGCTAGGAGGATGAGGCACCTGACAGCCTGTGCTCACACAGGGTCCCTTTTCCTGCAGCACACTCCACACCCTCTGATCCCACACGGGGCACTGGGACAGGCTGTGCAGGGATTTCTGCCTCTGTGGAGCACCAAACACCTCACACAAGGCAATGAGGGAAGCGGAGCAGGGACTTACCCAGGATGGAGGCCAGCACGCTCGTCACTGCAAGGAGAGAGACGAGACATTACCAAATGCTGCTGTCACACCCCAGCAGCGTCACCTTACATGGTCACTCCTGGTCAGCACATGTGCAGCACTGTAGCTCCCACCTGTGTGGGGACACTGGGCCAGGAGGGACAGTGCTGTCACCCCCCACCTCCTTGTGCCACGGCCCGCACACATGACCCCAAAAGCCCCCCAGGCCATTACCTGCAGTGTGAATGGACTCATCTCCTTGGAAAGGGCACTCACTCAGGGCCCCTACCCGGCTCATGGACCCTCCCAGGATCAGCTTCATCGACTCTACAAACCCCTGATGTGCGTGGGGAGATGCAGTCAGCACGGAGGGCTCTGCCCATCCCCCGAGCACGCACCGGCTGGGCTCTCAACCCCCCCGGCACTCACCTGCATCCTCTGGTAAGCCTTCACCCCCGTGCGCACCTCGATGGACTCCACCTCGGCCAGGGGGATCTCCGAGAGCTCGGGCAGCCCCACGCTGGAGTCCATCTGCTTGCAGTCCACGTAGAGCTCCACGCTGAGCGTGTCCCTGCGCAGCCCGCTCAGGCGCACGATGACAGAGTGGCTCTGCCCGTCCGCCACGTGCGCGTGCTGCAGGTTGACCGAGTGCACCTTGTTGTCCTCCCGCAGGTACCTCACCAGCACTGCAGGGCAGCGGGAAGGGGTCGTCAGCTCACCCCCCCAAGCACCGGCAGCACCCTGGGAGAGGCGTGTGCCCGTTGCTCCTCCCTGCAGGAACTCAGCCCCGTCCGTCTCAGAGCAGGGCCAGTCCGTCCCCACGCACCTTTGTTAATCTTCCCCACCACGGAGACCTCCAGCCATCGGGTGTTGTCCTTCTTGGAGTAGAGGCCAAAAAGGGTCCCCCCCTGCTTGGGGGGCAGGCGGAAGGTGGACAGGAGGTACACGTCGTTGACAGTCAGGAGCTCCATGCGGATCTTGTGGGCCACGCTGGCCATCTGCCGAGCCTCGCTCACCAGCAGCAGGTCGATGACTGCGGGACACGAGCACCGGGGTCGCCACTGCACCGGCAGCCGCAGCTCCGGTGCCCGGTGTGGTCAGAGCGGGGGCGGGTGGGGGTGTTCCTGGACCGCCGGGCTCGGGGGGGACCAGGGAAGCCCGGGGGGCTCCGGAGCCGCCCCCGCGCGGTGGCGCTCCAGGACCGGCCGCGCCTCCTAACGGGACCCGCGGAGCCCCCGCACCGGCGGGACCGGCAAAGTCCCGGCCCGGAGCCCGCCCCGTTCTTGGGGCTTCCCTGCATCCCGCTCCGCGGGCCAGCCCCAGTAAGGGGCGGCCGGACCGGGAGACACCGGAGGGACGGTCGGGGCTCCGGTACCGGCTCGGGGCGCTAAGGCGGGAGCGCGGACAGCTCGGTCCCGCTGCCGCACGGGTGCCCTCCTGCTCCGTGCAGACCGGGCAGTCCGAGAGGGGCTGCGGCGCCGAGGTCAGCCCCCTCCGCGGCACTCCCCCGCGGCCCCGAGCCAGCACCGGAGCCGGCGGCCACCCAGCGCCCCGGGGTGAACCTTCCAACGTCCCCGGTGCCCACAGCCCCGTTCCCCCGGGGCGAGCAGAGCCGCTGTCAGCGGCCGTGGGACGGGGGCTGCCGCCGCCGACCCCCGAGCGTCGCCCGTCCCGCCGCCCCGAGCCCCTCCGGTACCTTGCAGCTCCTGACGCGCCGCGGCGGCGGCGCCCAGCAGGAGCAGCGCCAGGAGCGCGGGGCTCCCCGGTGCCCCCATGGTGCCGCCGGTGCGGAGCGGAGCGCGGCGGGGCGGGGTGGCGCACGGGGGAGGGGCCGGCGGGGCCGGCGAGGAGGAAACAAAGAGCCGTCAATCACCGGGCGCATCCCGGGGACACCGGCGGGCCACCGGCCGCGGCTCCGGCCACGGAGGGGGGCACCGTGCCGGCGCGGCGCACTGGGCCCGGGGCTTCGGGGACCCCCCGGCACTGCCGGCCCCGGGGGCAGCCCCCGTTCACAGCGGCGGTTCACCGGGAGGTCAGGCGGGGGGGCTGGGGCCGCCCCAGCAGCGCCGGAGCATCCCGGCCCGGGAGAGCGGGACCGGCCGCGGGGCCGCTTGTGCCGGGGTGCCCCACGCCGCGGAGCCCCCCGGGCCCGCAGAGCCCCCGGGGCCGCTCCGTACCGCCGGGGGATGCTCGGGCCGCGGAGCCGCTCCCGCGGAGCTCCGGCCAAGGCGGGCGGGCGGCCCGCGGCGTCCTGGCCGTGTTTACAGCTGTTTCCCCCGGTACCATAACAACCGGCCGAGCCCGGCCCCGGGGCTGCCCCAGCCCCGCGCCCCCGGGCCGGCTCCGCGCCAGCGATCCCGCGTAACGAGGGAGTGCGGGCGATGGAGGGGGGTGGTCCCGAGCCGCACACGGGGCGTTTTCCCTCCGCCGCTGCCAGCGGGCTCCCGGCCCGGCTGCTGTCCGCGGAGAGCTGCGGGAGGGTGCGGGGCGAGCAGGGTGAGCGGTGCGGAGCTGGGCTGAGCCGTGCGGGCCCATGCGGGGCACAGCAGGAGTGTGCGGGGCGGGACCGAGAAGCGTGAGCAGGATGGAGCTGAGCTGAGCCGTGCGAGGCAATGTGGGGCCATGCGGGGAGATGCGGGGCTGAGCGGGACGGAGCAGTGTGGAGCTGAGCGGTGCGGGGCAGCGCAGAGATGCGGGGCACGACAGGGCTGTGCGGTGCGAGGCCGAGCAGCGTGGAGGCTGAGCGGTGCGGGGCAATGCAGAAAGATGCGGGACACAGCGGGGCTGTGAGTACCGTGCGGGGCACGGCAGGGTGAGCAGTGTGGAGCTGAGCCGAGCCGTGCGGGGACAGGCGGGGTACGGCAGGACTGTGAGCACGGTGCGGGGCACGGCAGGGCTGTGACACTGTGCGGGGCACGGCCGAGGCTGTGCGGTGCGGAGCTGAGCAGCGTGGAGCTGAGCGGTGCGGGGCAATGCAGAAAGATGCGGGACACAGCGGGGCTGTGAGCACGGTGCGGGGCCGAGCAGTGTGAAGCCGAGCTGAGCTGAGCTGAGCCGTGCGGTGCGGAGCGGGACGCGGGTTCTGCCGCAAGGACCCTGCAGACCCCACCACCACCATTCCCAGCCCCGGAGCCCGCTCGGCTCCGCTCCATCGCGGGGACCCCCGGTCGGTGCCGCCCCGCGGCGGGGGCGGGCGGGGCCGCCCGTCCGGTTCCGGGTCGGCGGAAGATGGCGGCGCCCATGGAGCTGTTCTGCTGGGCCGGGGGCTGGGGGCTGCCCTCGGTGGATCCCGACTGCCTGGCTGTGCTGGTGAGCGCCGGGGCCGGCACGGGGGTGGGCCGGGGTCCCGCGGGCGGAGCCCCGCTCTATCCCTCCGTCCGTCCCTCCCGCAGACGTACGCGCGGTTCACGGGGGCGCCGCTGAAGGTGCACCGGGTCACCAGCCCCTGGAGGAGCCCCTCCGGTAAGGGCCCCGCCGAGGATACCGGCACCACCACCGGGACCCCCACCCCATGGCAGCCCCGTTATCCCGTTGCCCCACTCCCCATCCCTGCACGCGTTAAGCCCCCCACCCCATTACAACCTCCCAGCCCATTTTATCCCTCCTGTGGTCCCACACCGCTGACCCCCCGCCCTATTGCACCGTCTTGTCCCACTGCAGCCCTCTTGCCCCGTGGTCTCTCCTCCCCACGTGGCACCATCCTACCCAATTGCACCCCTTGTACCTCATCACTCCCCTTGTCCCATTACCACCATTATCATCTTATTGTACCCCTTGCCCCATCTTATTGTACCTTCCCACCCCATAGCATCCCTCATGTCCTGTGCCCCTGACTGCACCCTCTCATCTTATTGTACCCCCTTGTCGTGTGTCCCCCCAGCACTGCACTCCCCTCTATCCCCTCACACCCCGTCTTCTCATCACCACCCCTGTCCCATAACACCCCCTTATTGCACCCTCAAGCCCCATCACATCTCCTGTCCCATTGCAGCCCCTCATCCCGTTGTGACTCCTGCCCCATTGAACACCCTCATTGCAGCCCACACCTCATTGCACCCCCCTTTTTTCTGTTC
>JAWWEY010000099.1:4816876-4852417 GCA_035582745.1 Loriotus luctuosus
TCCCATCCCATCCCATCCCATCCCATCCCATCCCATCCCATCCCATCCCATCCCATCCCATCCCATCCCATCCCATACTTTCTCCTCTCCAGGTGGAAGGATGAGTCCTCTCCCTCCTAACCAGCAGGATGTGTCTTTCATCCCCTGCCCATTCTGTCCCATCCCATCCCCTCCCATTGATCCCATTCCATCCCATAGATCCCATCCCACCCAGACAGCAGCCCCAGTCCCTCAGACCCTTCCTGCAGGACTCACCTTCATGTGTGTGTCCTCCTCGGTCAGGTTGAAGTGCCTCAGCTCGAAGTCACCCTCAGCATCAGCATAGGTGTACAGGCGGATGGAGAAGTCAGTGCTGGCCATGGGCACACGCACCAGGTTGTACTCAATGCCTGAGGAACAGGGCAGGTGGTGATGGCCACCCTCCAGTTGCGTTTGGGGGCTCCAGATCCCCCAGCCCCCCAGAACAAATCTCAGCAGCCAGACCCCAACAGCTTTGCCTGCCCTGGGCTCACCTTCCTCGGAGAAGTAGGAGCGGATCAGGTGGTTCTGGGCAGCCTTGGACAGGGACTGGATGTTGATGGCAGCTGCGTCAGTGATGGAGCCACCAAAGCCCTTCACCTTCTGGTACCTCTGTGTGGTGTCCAGGGTGAGGTGGAAATCTGTGGGGACACACGGTGTCACCATCCCTGCCACCTGTGAGAGGACAGAGCCTCCCACAGCCCAGGGGGGTACCTGGGCTCTCGGCGTTGTGCTGGAAGCTCCCCTGGCTCCTCTCCAGCCGCTTGCCAGCCTTGCTGCTCTCATACCTGACATAGGAGCCAGGGGCTGGCAGGACCAGGGGGTCCAGTGTGTCACAGTACGTGGCACTGCAGGCACAGACCAGCGAGCCGTGCCCAAAATCCTTGGCATCGCAGGGACGGCCACCTGCAGCAGAGGAAAGACCAGGTGGGCACCGAGGGCTGTGGCAAGAGCCCAACTCATCCCTTTGACCCACGACATACTCCAAATCCACCACCCTCCAAAGCGCAGGGACACGTGCCAGCACGTACCTGTGACCTGCAGGGCTGCCTGTGCCAGCAGGAGCCAGCCCAGGACACTGGCACAGCCTGGCCCCATGGCACCTCTGCTGCAGCGGCTCCGACGATGCCAATGGACACGCTGGGAGCAGGGCAAGGTGTCAGCACCCAGAGCTGCTCAGCCTGGCCCAGCCACACCCAGGGACACAGGGAGAGCCCCAGCATCATCCCCCTGCCCAGGGGACCACTAGAACCCCCCCATGCCAGGGCTGCCCACTGCTCCAGCCCAGCATTCACCTTCCCTCCCACCCCTCCAGAGTCTGCCAACACTTCTGACCATGTCCCAGGTGTGGGCAGCCCCCAGGTGTGAGCCTGCTGCTCCTAGCTGCCCACGCTGGCTGTACCCAGCACCTTTGTTCACTCCCATCAACTCCCTCCCACTCCTTCTCCCTCCTCACCCGTCCCACAGCTGTGCCATGCCATGTTATGCCATGCTGCATCACCCCAGTGCCCTCCGAGCCATGCCCAGGAGCAAACAGCTCCACATTCGAATCCCACAGGCCTGACAAGCTGGGGTTTGTCCAGCCAGAGTGGTTTGGGGCTCCAGCCCCTGGCATGGAGGGTCCCACATTCCCCTGTTCTTTCAGGAGCTCACACCCTGTCCTGTCCTTCCCGTGCTGCTGGGCAAGCAGCCTCTCAATGAGAGCACCTCCAAGCCTCGGGACCCTGGTGCCAGCCTGAGGACACCGGGGACCTCTGCCAGGGTGGGATGGTGCCCTCCCTGAGCTCCTGTGGGATGTGGAGCGGGGCCAGGCAGCTGTCCCACCTCCACTGCCTCCCACTCCTGCCTGGGAATGATGCCCAGCTTGGCCAGGGCATGGTCTCAGCACTGTCCTGCTGCCCAGGGCTGTCCTATGCCCATCCTGATGCCCATCTCTGTCCCCATTCCCACCTCGGGCCCGGGGCACTCACCTCCTCCAAACCACCTCTCGCTGCTGCGCCTCTGTGGCAGCGGTGGCAGGTCCCGTGTCCCAGCTGAGCCCGGTGGGAGGGGACGCTTCTGGAGGAGCAGGAAAGGTGAGTTTGGAATGGGACAGCTCATGGGACTCTGTGTTTGAAGAGGAGCCTGGGGATGATTTTGCAACCTGGCTCCAAGGAGCTTTCCACACACACCGCAGCATTTGCAAAGCTCTCCTGAAACCTGTTCCAGTGGCCAGAGGGAAGCTGGGGAGGGGAGGATGCTCTCCAGCCCCCCAAGTGCCCTCAACACCCCCCAGAGCCAGGCCTGCCCTGCTCCCCTCGGGAAGAGCAGCCCTGTGTGCCTGGAACACCTCGGACAGGGCTGGCTGTGCCCACCCTGGCTCCCTGCCCTTGGCAGCACTTCAGCTTTGTGCCACCAGTGCCACCACCGTGTCCCGCTTGTGGCTGCTCCAGGACCTTTCCTGGCACGGGCAGAGGCAGCAGCCGCTCACAGCAGGGATTTCTGACCCCTCCTGGGGTGGGCACAGAGGGAGCTGCCCGCCCAAGCCCCCTCGCCCCCTCCGTGCCCCCAAGGCCGGAGCCGCACGCCGCAGCGGGCTGGGTGGAGCCGGCAGCAGCGGTTCATCATCGGCAAAACAAGTCTGGGCTCCACACCGTCTAATTTGGGATCCTTCCTAATTACAGGCATCTGCTCCGCAGGAGAAACAGGAGGCGGGCAGAGGCACGGGGGGAGCGGCAGCTCCCCGGGGTCCTCCTTGGGGCAGCTGGTGAGGGTGGCCAGGAAGGGACCCCCACCCAGGGACCACCGTGCCTCGCTCGGTGTCACATCCCCAGCCAGGAACCACAGCCCCCGAGCCAGGGTCAGAGCCCCCTGTGGGAAACAGCAAAGGTGAGATGATTTTCAGAGAGCTGGAAAAGCAGCAGGCCTTAGAAACAGAAAGAGCAGAGCAGCTGCAAAGTCTGAAAGTAGGAAATGTTAACGAGTACTCTTAGTGCTTTTAGTGCTTTTAGTATTTTTAGTACTTTCAGTAATTGGCTGAAACAAGTGTCTGTGAGCTTTAGCAACACATTATTGGCTGGAAAGTTTTTCAAGCGCTCTGTAGCAAAGAAATCTTCAGCTGCTGCTGGCTGTACGTGAGCTTTACCTTCCTATTGTCTCAACCATGTCATGAGGCTGGTGCTGCAAATAAAGCTCAAGGAACATACCCCATCAAGAAAACACCTCCCCAACACCCCCACCCCACCCAAGGCCCTGCTGTCCCCGGAGAAGGCATCCCCCAGCCCACGCTGCAGACAGTGAGGATGATGGGGGTGGTTCTTCAGCCTCACCCCACCCCTCAGAGCCATCCTGCTGCTGTTCCAAACAGGCAGGAGCAGCGAGCCAGCCCAGAGGGGCTGGGCTAAAGCCTTTCCCTGCAGGTTTGACAGAGGGTGAGGGCTCCGTGTGGGCCATCACCTTGGGAAGGGGACATTCCCAAGGTGTCAGGAATGGTGTGGCAGCAGGACCTGGGCACTGATGAGGTCAACACCTCGAATCTTTGGGGTCAGTTCTGTGTCCCTCATGAGGGCTGGAGCATGACCTGAGAAGGGGATGGAGCTCAGGAGGGGTCTGGAGCACGACCTGAGAAGGGGATGGAGCTCAGGAGGGGTCTGGAGCATGACCTGAGAAGGGGATGGAGCTCAGGAGGGGTCTGGAGCACCAGGAGGAGCTGAGGGGGGTTTAATTCTGGAGAAAAGGAGGCTCAGGTAGGATCTTCTGGCTCTGCACAATTCCCTGACAGGAGGGGACAGCCAGATGGAGGTCAGGCTTTGCTCAGAGGGAACAGGGACAGGACAAGAGGAAATGGCCTCAAGTTGCACCAGCAGAGCTGTGGCATTTCCCAGGAGAGGTTTAGGTTGAATATTGAAGAAAATTTCTTCATGGACCGGACTGTGCAGCCCTGGCATCAGCTGCCTGGGGCAGTGGTGGAGTTGCCATCCCTGGAGGGATTTAATAAACGTGTAAGGAGCACTTGGGGACGTGATTTAGGGCTGGCCTTGGCAGCGCTGGGGGAACTTGGGTTGGACTTGATGATCTCCGAGGTCTTTTCCAACCTCAAGGATTCCATGACTCTATTCTATGATTCTAAGCACAGGCAGCCAGACCCAGCTGCCGTTGGGGCCAGCTCTCCCCAGGAACATGGATTAAAGCACAGGACAGGCTGCTGTGCTCCAGGAACAGGGCTGGGATGGAGCCCGGTGCCACCTTCACACCACACTCCAATAAACCAGCTGTAAAACCCTCTGGGTTTTTCATTTTCCCCAACCTCAGCAGTTCCGTGGCTCTCACACAGGGGCACTGGCCAAGGAGAGCTCTGGTTTTCTCATCCCTGCACTTCAAAGGTGCTGGTAACGTTGCCAAAGGCACAGGGAATACTGTAACTGGTATTTAGGGAAAGCAAACAGGACGGGGAGGTCACTGCGGGCTGCGGCCGGGCTTGGCCACAGCCAGAATAGAGGGGACTCTGTCCAGAGGCCACCCTGGAGAGGTGGCACCGACCTAATTTGTCCATAAAGTTTGGTGGATGGGCACACTGATATCATTTACTCTGCCTTTCCGACAGCATCTGACATTTGGGTTTTTGTTGTTTTTTTTTTTTTTCAAATTCCCCCCCCCAAAAAAAGTGGGCTGGGGAAAACCAACAGCGCATCTGGAACGAATCAAGGGCTGGCAGCGGCGGAGGCTCCAGCTGCAGGGATAAACAAGGAGCCACCCGCAGGCCACGGGGGCCGGAGCCTCCGGGGCAGCCCTGCGAGGAAAACCGAGCGATTTCCGAACGCGCAGAGGAAACACTGACGGGAACAGCGGCGCATTCCGGAGGGAGCGCGTCATGGCTTTTACTTGGCGGCCGCCGCACACGCGAAGGTTTCAAGGGGGCCACGTGTGGAAGTGTGCTCCGGGAGACGGCGCTGAGGGAACTTCCAGGGGGATGGGGAGTGCCGGGAGGATGGGGAGGCTGGGGAGCAGCAGGTCCCGGTGCCAGGAGTGCACAGAGCCCCTCCTGCACTCCCAGCTTCTCCTTGCACCCTTGAGGGATGCTGGAAAGGGTGGATGAAGAGCTGACCCCCAGCACCCCCCTGAGCCCCCCAGCACCCCCCAGAGCCCCCCAGCAGTCCTCTGGCTGTCACTGCTGGCGCCACAGGTAGGTCTGGATGGAGTGAGCTGGAGCCACAGTCTCAATGAACCCCACGGCGGGGTCCTGGATTCCAAAGGGCACATCCCGGCCGAACCTGGGGAGAGAAAGGGGCTGAGCAGGCACGGCTGGGGCTGAGCACCACCCCCATCCCGTGCCTGGGCTGACCTGTTGAGCACCACCAGGACGAGGGCACCGTCGGGGCGCAGCACGGCCACGTGCTCCAGCTGGCACAGGAGGCAGCGGCGGCTGCTGTGCAGCCCCACGCGCCGGGAGCCCTCGGGGATGAATTTGCTGTGGGGAGAGCACCAGCAGAGGGGTTCTGCCCCTGCTCTGGGGCTGGCGGCCTCACCTGAGCCCCCCTGACCCACCTGAAGTGGCCCAGGTGGTAGAACATGGGCTGCTTGTAGAAAACGTCCTTGCTGCCGTCCACGATGACCGGGCTGTCCACAAAGTTCTTCACCCAGTTGGGGCCTCCGTGCAGGTCCAGGGCCAGGTTCCAGTCGGTCCAACCGGACACAAAGTGGTTCATGACCTGGGGAGGCAGGGAAGGGGCTGAGTGGGGGTCCCCCCAGCCCCAGGATGGGGATGTGGAGGCACTGTGAGTGCAGAGTGAGGGCTGTACCGTCAGGATGCTGTAGCTGTAGTGGTCCCCTCTTTCCCAGCAGCCCAGGGACACGGCGAAGCGGAACATGAAGAAGCCGGTGCAGGCCTCAGTGTAGAGGAGGAAATGGTCAGGGAAGAGCTTGTGGGTGGCCTCCAGGCTGCAGCCAGGTGGGACAATGGCATCCAGGTACCAGTGGACGGCCAGGCCAGCCACGTAACGGGCAGCTGTGGCATTTCCCAGCACCTGGGGAGCAAAGGAGATGCCTCACACCCAGGCTACCCATGCCTGAAGCCTGCAGGGATGGACACATGGACTCCATGGGGTCTCTCAGGGCCACCTCTTGTCCCCTACTGTGGGTGTCACACCCTGCAGCACTGCACCCTAGCACGGATCTGGTGCCCCAACACGGCTTTGGCACCTTGCTGGGTGCAGTGCTAAAGGGGTGGGCACAGGTTTGCCCCTCAGTGGGCCCTTTGCCCCCAGCCCAGCTCTGCTGCTGCCTGGTCCTCCCTCCACACCCCCCTGGGCTGGTCCAGCCCCGCAGCCATGGAGGGGAAGGAGGAGCACGCCGCCTGCCTTGAGGCTGGGGCAGGAGCACGTTTTACTTTCTTTCCTCCTTGTTTAAGGCAACATCCCCAAGCAGCATCACGAGGGGAAACCAAATCAGCCAAAACTCTTCCCAGAAAAGGTGCTGGTGCCCAGCAGCACCGGCAGGATCGGGGATCCAGGATGTGGATGCCGCCTCCTGTCCTCACTCCCGCCGGGCACGGGCGGAGGCGGCCGCTCCGGCAGACCCGGTTCGCTCCCACTCTCTAGGGCTGGGAGAGGCCGCGGCTCCATCTCCCGAAGAGCCCGGGGCTGGGCAGCGAGGCGGAGGGGAAGGAAGGGGCGCTGCTCTTCACCACTTTGGCCCAGTGCGGGAGGTGGATGCGCTGGTCGTCGAGCATGAGGAGCCGTGTGCGGTGCGGGCTGCGGGCCAGCGCGGGGCCCAGGTCGTGCGCGATGAAATCCCGCTGCTGAGCGGCCGTGAAGGCGATGGTGGGGGCCTGGGGGGGCGTGAAGAGCCCCGCCAGAGGCTCGTTCTGGGCCGTCACCGCCCAGAAGGTCACGTTGCGTTTTGCATATTCATCCAGGAACCTGGAGAAGGAAGGGCAGAGTCAGATGTGCTGCCCACCCCGATCCCATCCCACTCCCCGATCCCCGCGCTGTCCATCCCAGGCTGGTTCCACAGACGGTACTTGATGAAGTAGTTGGCCCAGGTCTTGTGGTACTTGTCCCCTGCCTTCCCCTTCAGAGTCCCCTTCCCACGGACGTCCCCGTTGCTCTTCATCCAGGCTGGGGCGGTCCAGGGGCTGGCAAACAGCAGCAGCGGCCGCTTGCTCATGGCCAAAGCTCGGCGCAGGAGGGGAATCTGTGGAATGGGGCAGAGGGGCAGGGTCAGCTCCAGCTGCAGCTCCCCAAAACCACACAGCCCAAAGCACGGGAGAACTCAAGGCACCTCAGCAGGGGCTGGCAGCTGGCAAGCACCACCCCCCGGCACAGCGCCCTGGCTGCTCACCCTGCCGGTGCCAGCTGGGATGCGCCAGGACGCGCCCCGGAGGAGGTGCCAGCTCCCACAGGCTGTCCCCGTGCACCCTGCCACGGCGTGCAGGGACGGCAGCACCCGGTCCCGGGGGTCCCAGCGCACGCAGGAGCTCCGGCAGGAGAGGGGACAAGGTGCTGATGGCAGCGGCTTCAGCCTCCCACCTTCATCTTCACGTCCTCGTCCGCCAGCCTGAAGTGCTTCAGCTCGTGGTCGTCGGGGACATCATCGTAGCTGTAGGGGCGCACGGAGAAGTCGCTGCACGCCATGGGGACCCGGACGAGGTTGTACTCGATCCCTGAGGAGCAGGAAAAGCATCAAGAGGCCCCGGAGCAGGTGACGATGTCCCTGCAGCGGCGACAGGCACGGCCACCTCTGGTGACCCCAGGATCTGCTCCCACCGCCGCGCCCTCGCTGCTCACCGCTCTCGGAGAAGTAGGAGCGCAGCAGGTTGTCCTGGGCTGGCTGGGACAGCTTCAGGATGTTCATGGCAGCAGCATCCGAGAGGGACCCTCCGAATCCCTTCACGTGCTGGTACAGCGTGGAGATGTTGAGCGTCAGCAGCAGCCCTGCGGGGAGAGCCCGGCTCGGTCCCTGCTGCCCGCGGGCCCGCGGTGGCACCGACACCCACCAGTGGCGCTACCTCGGCTGCTCAGACTGCTCTGGAATTTCCCCTCGCTCCGCTCCAGCCTCTTGCCGGCCTTGCTGCTCTCGTACTTGACGTAGGAGCCGGAGGCTGGCAGGACCAGGGGGTCCAGCGTGTCACAGTAGGTGGCATTGCAGACGCAGACCACCGAGCCGTGCCCAAAATCCTTGGGGATGCAGGGTCGGGCACCTGGGAGGCACGGGAGGGTGGGGGTGGCTGCCAGCTCAGCGACGTGTCCCCATCTGCTCCCCCGCCTGGCCCGGGGAGATGCCACTGTCGCCGTGCTCCGCATCCCGGGCACCTCCCGGGCACCTCCCGGGCACCTCCCGGGCACCCAGCCCCGCGCTGCCCCAGGGTGCCCAAGCCCCGCTGCCACCCCCGCGATGTCCCCACGCTCACCTGTCACCCGGGGCACCGGCAGCAGCAGCAGCAGCAGCCAGCCCAGGATGCCGAGAGCCCGCATGGCCCCTCCGCGTTCCCCGAGCTCCGCAAGGTCCCGAGGAGCAGCACCTGCGGCGGGGACACCCTCAGGCACGGCAGGCGCATGGAGGGATCAGTCCCCCTCTCCTCAGCCCCTTCCAGCGCCACGGAGCTCCTGTCACACCCCGCATTCCCCCCAATCCCCCTCATCTCCCTCGGGGAGGGTCCGTCCCTGCCCTTCACCCCGGCTGCTCCCGACCTGCGCTGCCGCCAGCCCTCCTCCTCCTCCTCAGCGGCTGCAGCCTCCCCACCTGGCCTTTACAGGGAGCTGCTCGGAGACCTCCCTCCGCAGCACACCCTCTGCCACCCCCACAGCTCCTCCTTGCTCCGCTCCCGGCCCGTTCCTGCCCTCGGGCGAGGACCGCCGATCATCTGCTCGCCCCTTCGCCCTCCACTGCCGCGGCAAGGAGGGGCAGGGACGCGGTGCTGGCAGCTGGGCCGCAGTGAAAGGTCCGAGCAGCACAGGGAGGTGTCACAGGGGCAGATCTGAGACCTCACTGGAGGAGGAACTGATTATTTTGTCAGGCAGGGTCTGGATCATCACCCTGAGAGCCCAGCAGAGGCAAGGGCAGGCTCGTGGCACGGCTGTCTGTCCTGCTGGGCACCTCCAACAGGACACCCACTTATCCCTGCCTGCCACCCCGCTGTCCCCACTGTCCCCCGGGAGCCACAGGAGGGTCCAGGCCACCCAGGCAAGGTCAGCGAACGTGGCTGCACAGCTCAGGGCAGCACAGGGGCACAGCAGGGGTGACCACATGGGAGCTGGGGCTGGTGCCATTCCCTGCCCAAGGCTTTGGCATCACTCTGCCCAGCTCAGCGTGTGCTGGGGAAGGTGGCAGCAGTGACAGCAGTGACAGCAAGCAGGCAATACCCCAGCTCCTGGGCAAGCAGGGCTGCACTCCAGCTGTCAACAGCAGCAGTTAGACCCTCAAAGGGGACCCTGCTGTCCCAGCACCATGCCAGGAGCAGAGCCCAGCTCTGGTGCTCCTGTAGCACTCCCTGCTCCTCCAGGAGTCACCCCCAGCTCACCTGGGCACACAGACCCTACCTGGTGCCATCACCCAGGATGTTCCCCCTCACTGTGGGGACATCCTCAGCACCCCCACACAGGGCTGGTGTGGGAATGGAGAGTGGCCACAGCTCCCAGCCACAGCTCTGCTGGCCTGGAGCATCAATCAGCAGCTCAGGGCTGCCCTGCACAGGGTTAAACTGCTCCGTTAGCTTTCCCTCCATGGGTGGAGCAGCACTTTGTGACTAATTTTCTCCGTTTCTGGCATATCAGATACAGCTCTGGAGCAAATCAATTCATCAAATTTCCTCCTAGCCCCAGCATTGCCCTGCTGTGGGCCCTGCCACAGTTCCACCCCTCTGCTGGGAGCTGGGCCATGAGACACCTGAGCCTCAGGGGCCGGGGCAGATGGGGCCAGGCAGCCCCTGGTGACATCTCACGGGGCAAACAGGTGCCCCAGGAGGGAGCTCCTGTCCCGCTGCACTGTGGCTCTCCCACCTCCCAAGTGTGATTAAGGTGTGACCAGACTGCTACACCCAGCCTAATGAGCCCCAATTTTGGGGCGGGATTAATAGCTCCTAAGGCAATCAGCCACCTTGGAGCTCACTTGCAGCCACCCAGGATGCCCCTGTTCACCTTCACCCATCCCAAGCTCCAGTTCTTCCTGCCTCCCCCTCACCCACAGCCCCCCAGCTGGCTCGGGTCCCAGAGCTCCTGGAAGCAAAACACTGCGGAGGCTGCTGGAGCTCATCCTTATCAGCACCAGCTGATAAGAGCGTCCTGCTGAGCAGGAAAAGTGAGACCCAGGGGCCAGGCAACGCCTCGCACAGAGCTGCTGGCACAGCAGATACCAGGCAGCCCCACCAGGCCCCCAAAGCCGCTTCTTGCGGCCAATTTCCAAAGAGGGGGAGCTCCTGGGGGCGGCAGGGGCCTCGTGGCGTGGTGTGAGCGCCCTTGGCAGTGCTCAGGTGGGTTTGTTCAAGGAGGTGAGGCCAAAGGAGCCACCAGGGGAGCCAGAGGGTGGATTTTGTCCTCAGAGGAGCCAGAGGGTGAATTTTGTCCCTAAGCCAGGCCAGTGTGGATGGGGACACAGGGACACAGAGCTGGGCTGAGTCACCTTTCAGGGCATCACGACTTTGTTGATATTTATGCCAAAGAGCCTCAGCGTGGCATCACAGCAACTCCTTCCCAACAGCGAGACCCCAGCCCAGAGCACGTGGGGACAATCCCCGGGGTGACCACCGGCTCTGGGTGGGACCCCAGCATCCCCCAGCCGCCACGAGCCCCACGCAAGCCAAGGCTTTGCACAAGAATTAATGAGCAGAGCCAAGCCCAGCGACGTCGGAGGATTCGCCCCCGCTGCGTTTCTCCCGGAGCCAGTCGGTCCTTGAGCACCGAGCCGAGCGCAGGGGCCGGGGCACGTGGACCGGGCTGATTCAGCATCACGGCCGCGAGCAGCGGGGCAGGTAAGCGAGGAACAGCGCGGGGAGCGGCCCCGCACCGGGAGAGGGATGCTGGCAGCGGGGCCGTGGGGATGGGGCTCGCTGCGTGATGCTGGAGAAACGTTTCCCTCTTGTGGACAAACACAAACAGCCTCGGCGCGGGAGCACGCTGCTCTCGCCAGGACTCCCCGGAGCTGCGGGGTCCCACGAGCAGCACCCTGTCCCGCGGTGACACCGTCACTCACGGCCACGCCTGGGCCGCGCTCAGCCCACGCAGCATCGCGGCTGTCAGTCCTGACAGCGCCCCTGGGCGCATCCCACCCGCACGGAGCCCCGCCGCCCTGAAATTATGACCTCCCTGCCCTAATCTCCTGCTCTCACACCCTGCCAGCTCCCTCCCTCCTTCCTGGGTGCGCCCACACTCAGCACCCACTCGCGCTCCTGCCCCCGCTCGCTCCAGGCACCCCAGATCCGGGGTGGGTGCTGAGCCCCGGGTGCACCCCCAGTTTCCTCAGCACGGTGGGGACCCCTCAGATCAGCTCCCATGGGATTCAGCAGGCTCCAGGCAGGGCTGCTGCAGCCTGGGCAGCCTCTCTGTCCCAGAAAAGCATCAGGAGCAGCTCAGACTCAGCCTCCCTGTCCCAGAAAAGCCCCTGGAGCAGCTGGGGCTCAGCCAGAGCTGGCTGGGACCCTGAGCCCCCCATGCTGCCTTGATCCTGGAGCTGGTCCTGCCTCCAGCCCTGGCCTCAGGACCTTGGTCTGGGAGAGATGTGACCCACAGAGCCCCTGGCCCGACCTCAGGCTGCAGGTGGCTCCAGAGTGGCAGGGACAGCACAGAAAGTGGAAACTTTGCTGCAATCCCTGCTCAGCCCTCCCATCGAGGGTGGGTGTCCAAGTGCTTTGTGCCTGCTCCTGATGCAGCACCCAGAGCATTCAGGGTGACTCCCGAGCCACCTGACAGCTCCTAAAACCTGTCCCCATCAGCAGCAGGAGCACACCTGGGCTCTGCTCAGCCCCAGCCAGGCAGTGCATGCTCAGAGCTGGGACAGAGCCATGCCTGGAGCATCTCAGCAGGTCTGAGGTGGGCACAAGGGCAGGGGCAGGGCAGGGAGAGGGGCAGGGCAGGGAGAGGGGCTGCCCACGACGCTCCAGCTGCTCTGTGCTGCTCTCCAGGCTCCAGCAGGCTCCACGCCGGGGTGGCACCCAGCCACAGTGCCCAGGAGCAGGGGAGGGATACGGAGCTTTCTCCTCCAGCCGCAGACATCAAGGCAGCATCCGTGTTTAATGTCGGAACGGCAGAACACAGCGCTCACAGCCTGTGGGGTCTCCACCCTGAGGGGCACCGTGCCCCCGGCCCTCCTGCACACGCTCGGCATCCCCGGCCCGGCCCATCCTGGCTTTGTCCCAGCCCCGGGGACGCTGCCCCGGCCCGAGCCCGCGGGCAGCTGGGGCTGCACGTCCGGCCCCCGGCGCCTCGGCCCCGTCACTGCCGCTGCCACACGTAGGTCTGGATGGAGTTGGCCGGAGCCACGGCCGCCAGGAGGCCCACGGTGTCCGCCAGCCCGAAGGTGATGTCCTGGGGGGAGCTGCGGGGGGACAGCAGGGCGGTCACACCTGCAGCACCTGCACAGGGACCACAGGGGTGGGGTCCCACACGGGGGTGGCAGGATGGGGGTCCCACATAGGGCTGGCAGGATGGGGGTCACACACGGGGCTGGCAGGACAGGAGTCCCACACGGGGCAGGCAGGATGGGGGTCCCACATAGGGGTGGCAGCACCAGGATCCCACATGGGGTGGCAGCCTGGGGGTCCCACATAGGGCTAATGGGACAGGGGTCCCACACAGGGGGGCCAGGCTGCCTCACCCACCGGTTCAGAAGCACCACCACCACAGCCCCGTCGGGGCGCAGGAACGCAGTGTACTCCAGCGCTGTCTTCTTGGACTCTCTGGAGGCCACGAGCCCCACGCGCTGGGAGCCCTCGGGGATGAATTTACTGAAGAGACAAACGAGAAACAACCTCAGGGAGACCCCAGGAGAGCTCCTCTCAAGCCAAATTTGCCTTGCTTCTCTCAGGACAAGGCAGCTTAGCACATGTTGTGGGCTCCAACCCACCTGAAGTGCCCCATGTGGTAGAACATGGGCTGTTTGTAGAAGATGCCCTCACTGCTGTCCACGATGATGGGGCTGTCCACATAATTCTTGACCCAGTTAGGGCCTCCCTCCAGATCCAGGGCCAGGTTCCAGTCAGTCCAGCCGGCCACGAAGTGGTTCAGATTCTGCAACAGGACAGCTCAGATGCCTGCCCAGCATCAACAACCCTCCCCAGGGCCAGCGCACAGGGCCCTCACCGTCAGGATGCTGTGGCTGTACTGGTTCCCCCGCTCCCAGCAGCCCAGAATCACATCCCGCTCCCAGAAATGGGCCCCGATGCACGCCTCCGTGGCCAGGATGAAGTAGTCAGGGAAGAGCTCATGAGTGGGCAGCACTGTGTCCTGGATGGGACCGATGAAGTCCAGGTACCAGTGGATGCCGATGCCGTGGACGTAGCGAGCTGCCTGCTCGTCCTCCAGGACCTGGCAGGGAAAAGAGTCAATCCCACGGGGCACAGAGGCCCAGCCCTCCACAGGCAGAGCACCCAAGCCCCCACAAGGACAGGGGCTCTTCCCAGGGTCACCACACTCACCACTCTGGCCCAGTGAGGGAGGTGGAGCCGGTTGTCGTCCAGGATGATGAGCTGGACGTGGCGGTGGGAGCTGTTGGCCAGTGCTGGGCCCAGGTCCTGAGCAATGAAGTCCCTCTGCTGCTCAGCTGTGAAACCCAGGCACTGGAAGGGGTAGTTGTTGATCAGCCCGGCCGTGGGCTCATTCTCTGCTGTCACTGCCCAGAATGTCACATTGTGCTTGGCGTATTCATCCAGGAACCTGGCGTGGGGGAAGATGTGAGCCATGAAGAGTCCCCAGTGCCACCACTGAGACACCCCGGGTATCTCCTCCGGCCCCAGCAGCTCCTCACCGTACAAAGTACTTGGCCCAGGTCTTGTGGTACTTGTCCCCTGCCTGTCCCTTCAGTGTCCCCTTCCCCACGTAGGACTCGCTGGTCTTCAGCCAGGTGGGGGAGGTCCAGGGGCTGGCGTACAGCGACAGCGGCCGCTTGCTCATGGCCGAGGCCCGGTGAAGGAGGGGGATCTGCAGGAGGAGGTGGAGGGGCCAGCTCAGCTCAGCCCCTGCGACCCTCCACCCCTCCCTGCTCCCTCCCATTTCTCGCCTTCAGCTTGGTGTCCTCATCCCGCAGGGCGAAGTGGGTGAGCTCGTAGTCGTAGGGGACGTCGTCATAGGTGTAGGCATGGAGGGAGAAGTCACAGCTGGCCATGGGGAGCCGGATGAGGTTGTACTCCAGCCCTGCCAGCACAGCGGGACACGGGGTGTCCGTGATGTCCACACTCCCTGTCACCATCCCACCTGTGCCCCCCACGTCCTACCCTCCTCAGAGAAGTAGGAGCGCAGCAGGTGATCCTGTGCTCTCTCCGGCAGGGATAAGATGTTGATGGCGGCCGCGTCGGTGATGGAGCCACCAAAACCCTTCACCCTCTGGAAGCGCTGCGTCGTGTCCAGCCTGAGGACAACATCTGCAGGGAGGGGAGCCCAGCGTGACGGCGGGTTGCTGCAGGGTCCATCCCATCCCTGCCGTCCGCGGCAGTACCTGGGGCGCAGAGTTTGTGCTGGAATTTCCCCTCGCTCCGCTCCAGCCTCTTGCCGGCCTTGCTGCTCTCGTATTTGACGTAGTAGCCGGGGGCTGGCAGGACCAGGGGGTCCAGCGTGTCACAGTAGGTGGCATTGCAGACGCAGACCATGGCATCGCGGCCGAAGTACTTGGGGCTGCAGGGCCGGGCGCCTGGAGGGGCACGGAGGGTGGCGGGGGCAGCCTCAGGGACGTGTCCCTGCCAGCTCTCCCGCCTGCCCCGGGGGTGACGCCACTGCCCCCGTGCTCCACAGCCCGGCACATCCCGAGCACCGAGCTCCGCGCTGCCCACGGACCCCCGGGAACTCCCGGGCATCCCCGGCCGAAGGTACTCCCACCTCCTCCCCTCCCATTCCGGGCCGCCCGGGGACCCCCAGCCCCGGACCCACCGCGTACCCCCGGGTCCCCCTCGCTCACCTACGGCCCGGTGCACGGCCAGCAGCACCGGCAGCAGCCGCCAGCACAGGGCACCGACCGCCCCCATGGCCCCGCGGCTCCCGGTGCGCTCGGAGCCGGCCCGGCAGCACGGGCTCCGCCGCCGGCCTTGCCTTTAAGGGTGCCCGGGCAGCTCGTCCCGCCCACACCCGGTGCAGGAGCGGCACCGACCTGGGCGGGCCTGGCCCCGGCCCTTCCCCCGCGAACCGGGAGAACCGCGTGGGAACGGGGTCGCTTCCCCCCGCCCCCTCCCCGAGAAGCGCAGCCAGTCCCGGTGCCGGTGCCGGTGCCGGTCCTGGTTTCGGTCCTCGCTGCCTCCCCAGGCCCCGACGGCACCGGTCGCCCCGTCCCGCGGAGCCGCTACCGGGAAACCGGGACCCGGCACCCCGTGACCGGTCAGCTGACTGCCCGCCCCGCCCCGCCCCGTTCGGCCCCGCCCGCCCCGTGACACCGGCCCCGTGGGCGGCGGCGACCACCTTTATTCGGTCTCTAGCGAGGGGCAGCGGCCGCGGGACCGGCCCCGCAGCGCGGCCCGGGCGCAGCCGGGCGGGGAGGAACGGGCACGGCCAGAACCGGGACCGGCACCGGGACCGGCACCGGGACCGGCACCGGGACCGAACGGGGCGGAGGGCCTGGAGAGGAGACGGGCACGGGGGACAGAGCAAGGGACAGGCATGGCAGTTCCGGGCTACGCTGGCACAGGAGGCCAGGGACCGGGCCAGCACAAGGGACGGGTCAGGGGACAGGCGAGGTCGTCCTGGAGGACAGGCACGGCTGGCACAGGGGACCGAGGATGAAGCCAGCATGGCCAGCCAAAAGAACAAGGCAGAAGACAGGCACGGCCAGGGGACAGGCATGGCTGGCACAAGGGACCGGGGATCAAGCCAGCATAGCCAGCCAAAGGGACAGCATGGCCCGGGCAGGGGACAGGCACGGCCATGCCAGGCTACAGGCACGGCTGGCACAGGGGACACACGGCCATGCCAGGCTACAGGCACGGCTGGCACAGGGGACAGGGGATGGCCAGTGCGTGCGTCAGGCACAGCCACAAGGTGGGACAGGGCAGGGGACAGGCGTGGCCATCCCAGGGAATAGGCACAGCTGGCACAAGGGACAGGGCAAGGGACAGGCATGTCCAGAAGAAGGAATAGGGCAAGGAACAGGCATAACCATCCCAGACAGGCAGGGGACAGGCACAGCTGTCCCAACCCCACACAGACACCCCAGGGGACCAGCCCCAAACCCCAGCCCTGCTTGGGGAAGGGGCCCGGCCGAACCCCCGGGGCAGCAGTGCAGGGCCCAGCCCCACCAGGGCAGCAGCAGCAATGTCCGAGCAATGTCCAGGGCTGAGCCCAGGGCGGGATCCCCTCCCCAGAGCGGAGGGTCCGTGCCAGGCCGTGCCCTCAGAGCGCGCTCTCCTTGCAGGCCCCGCTGAGGCTGCGCGGGCGGCCGCGCTCCAGGCGGCGCGAGGACAGGAGCCGCCGCAGGGACGACGTGGAGCTCAGGTCCCCGCAGCTCCGCAGGTGGATCCCTTCGTGGGGCCGCTCTGCACCCGGCCAGGCACTCCAGGGAACCTGCAAGCCATGGGGATGGGCTGCAGCCACAGGGATGGCACCCCTGGCCATGGCACCCCTGCCCGTGGCACCCCTGGCCATGGCACCCCTGCCCGTGGCACCCCTGCCTGTGGACCCCTGCCTGTGACGCCCCTGCCCGTGACACCCCTGCCCGTGGTACCCCTGCCCATGACACCTCTGCCCATGATACCTCTGCCACCCCTGTCCATGGCACCCCTGCCCATGACACCTCTGCCTGTGCCACCCGTGCCCATAGGCCCCTGCCCTTGGCAGCGCTGCCCATGGCATCCCTGCCCATGACACCCCTGCCCGTGGCACCCCTGCCCATGGCACCCCTGCCCATGGCACTCCTGCCCGTGGCACCCCTGCCCGTGACACCCCTGCCTGTGGACCCCTGCCCATGGCACTCCTGTCCATGGCACCCTGCCCATGGCACCCCTGTCCATGGCACCCCTGTCCATGCCACCCCTGTCCATGGCACCCCTGCCCATGGCACCCCTGTCTGTGCCACCCTCCCATGCTCACCCCCCTGTGCTCAATCCCCCCACGCTCCAGCACGGCCAGGCAGCACTCGGGGCAGGAGGACAGAGGTGACAGGGATGGCAGAGGCGTGCATCACGCGCCCACGCTGGCATTTGGGACAGGTTGGTTCCCGTCGGGGCCTCCCGGGCTGCGCAAGGACTCCCGTAAAGCTGAGCTCTGGGGATGTCCCAGCAGCTTCCTCCAGGTGCAGTGACTCAGGGGCAAAGCCAAAGCCATTGCAACAGGAAGGATTTTCCCACCTGTGGCTCCAGTGGGGATCAAGGAAAAGGAGCTGCCCCCCAGGAAGGGCTGGGCAAGGACGGTGCTGCAGGAACAACGCTCTGCCCGCAGCCAGGGTGCCCACACAACGGGGGTGCAGCAGGGGAACGAAACAATGGAAGGGCCAGGGTGGAGGTGTTGATGGGCAGAGAAGGGAGGGGAGCGTGGATGGGAGTTCTCCGGGAAGGAGGAGTTGCCCATCCCTTGTAGCTTCCAGAACCCACCTGTTTGTGCCCGTGGAAGCTGTGCCCAGACACCTCCACGCTGCGCTTGGGTCTCTGCAGGAACCTGGCCACCAGCCCCCGGGTGCCCCGGTAGCCCTTGAGGTCCCCCAGGGAGCGGGTGGCTGTCTTGGACAGCTGCTGTGGCACCTTCTTGGAGGGTGGCAGCTTGTTCTTCCCCACGGAGCCAGCCCGGAGCAGCGGCGGGGAGTCACAGTGGGAACGGTGGAGCAGGCAGGCCTCGGAGCACAGCCCTGTGGGGTGGGTGCTGTCACACACAGGACACTGCTCTGGTAGTCCTGTCCTCGTCATCAGACCCAGGACACTGCTCTGACAGGTACAGGACACTGCTCTGACAGGTACAGGACACTGCTCTGACAGTCCTGTCCTTGTCGTCAGACTCAGGACACTGCTCTGATGGACTTGTTCCCATTGTCAGACCCAGGACACTGCTCTGATGGATCCATCCCATCAGACCAGGGACACTGCTCTGATGGACGTGTCCCTACTGTCACACCCCAGGACGCTGTTCTGATGGATCCATTCCCACTATCAGAACCAGGACACTGCTCTAGCAGTCTTGTCCTTGTCATCATACCTGGGACACTGCTCTGACAGGCACAGGACACTGCTCTGACAGTCCTGCCCTCATCATCAGACACAGAACACTGCCCTGATGGACCTGTCCCCACTGCCACACCCCAGGACGCTGCTCCCAGCACACCTATCCTCAGAGCCCTGGGGTCCTGCTGTCTCCTATCCCCAGTCAGCAGGAGCAGTCCCACCACTGGTCCCCACTGTCCCAGCCCCAGCAGGGTGAGCTCAATCCCCAGAGGGCTTCAGACACCCCCCCGTGCCCCCTTTCTCTCCCAGTACACCCCAGTGCCCTGACCTGTATCAGCGGAGGAGTCGGACACGGTGTCCTCCAGTGCTTTGGTATAAAGTACTTCCCTGAAATCTGCTGGGAGCAGAGAGAGCCCTCAGGCCTGGGCAGCTGTGCACACCCCAGGCAGCACAAATCCTCCAGTTCCCCTGCTCCCAGCCCAGCAGCCCTCCCCTGCTCCCCCCGTTCCTTCCCAGACCGGCTCTAATCCCACCCGGCCGCACAAAACCGCAGCCAAACCCTGCGGCACATCCCGGCCGCACCGCACAGACGCTGCCACGCTCCCAACCCCATCCCGGAGCTCGTTGTCACCACCTACCAGCACGGCCGACCATCGGCACGCCGGGGTCACTGTGTGACCGCAGCAGCGGGCGCGGGGCCAGCCCCGGGGCCGGCGACGAAGGGCACGAGGTCTCGCTGTTGCGCCGGGGGCGGCCGGCGGCGCTGCTGTCCGTGCGGCGGCCACCGCCGCGTCCCTGCAGCGAGGAGCCCTTGTCCTTGAGGCGCACCTCGGGGAAGCAGGGCCCGGCACAGCGCACCGGCCCCACCAGCCGGTTGCAGCTGTGGGTGACGGCTCCCCCCACCAGGACGCCGCCGTCGGGGCCGGGCTCGGCGGTGGAGCAGGAATAGGAGCGCTCGCCCCGCACGCGGGGCTGGGGCATCTCCTCGAAGGGGCCCTGCAGGGCCAGCGTGGGGCTGCGGGCGTGGTGCGAGCACTGCACGCAGTCCACGCTCAGGCAGTAATCGGCGCGGCTGCGCTGGATGGAGCGGAACAGCACGTAATCCACGGAGCGCATGGAGCCCTGCAGCTCCAGCAGGCACGAGTCCTCCGAGGGGCTGCTGTCCCCGGGGATGTCCATGATCTCGGACATGATCAGGGACCCGCTGTCCATGGAGACTGCGAGAGGAGAGGCCGGGCACGGCTGAGGAGCTGCAGGGAAAAGCCGGCCCCGCCACCACCCCCTGCGCCCGGGGGCAGCACTCACCTTCCCCGCTGAGCACGATGGAGGGGACACGGTCACAGGTGCAGGCGTGGGAGCCCTCTGTCAGCTGTGAGTCGAACAGGGTGGCCTGTGGGGCAGCAGGCACAGGGCTCAGCTGAGCTGGAGCCCATCCTGCCCAGCCTGCCCTCCCCATGGCCCCACAGCCCCCACCTGGCTGTCTCCCCGCAGCCCCATCACAGTCTCGTATGATGGGGGGAAATCCGTTGGGTAGAGGGGCACGGGGCTGTCCATGGAGCCATTGTAGGTGATGCTGTGGAGGCAAAGCAGAAAAGCCACTCTGGGTGGGACAAGCCCAGCCTGGGGGCACACAGGCCCCCCTGTCCTACAGCCTTGCTCCCAGTGGTACCTCTGTGCATCTGTCTCGGAGCTGCAGGTGTACTCAGGCGGGTAGTAGGGGGGAGGTGGCACCGGAGGCACAAACTCCTCGAAGTCCATCATGCTCTGCAGGAAGGTGTCGGGTGGGGACGTGCATTCCAATGTCACAGAGCTCGAGCGCTGTGGGACCAGCTGCAGGGAGAGAAGGCAGAGCTGGGACCTCCTGCCCCGAGATCCAGCAAGGGATGTGCGTCCTGAGCACCAGGTCCTGCCCTGGCACCCCAGGGACCGCCCCAGCCTGGCACTCACCACGTGGACGATGTCAAGGGAGAAGATCTGGATGCAGCACACGACAGCAGAGAGCATGCAGATGATGGTGGAGAAGATGGTCAAGCCACAGACACTGAAGAGGAGATCCTGGGGAGCAGTGGGGTGAGCTGCAGAGCCCGCAGAGCATGGCCGGGGCTGCGGCCGCTTCCCAGGGAGCCCTTGCATCCCCCTGCTCCTCCACCTTGAGCGCCACACGGATGCTCCGGCAGTTGGCGTTGGGGAACATGGTCAGCTGTTCGCTCTGCTGGCTGCAGGAGGCGGGCGGGGGCTCCGAGCGGGCCTGGCAGCAGACACACGTGTCCCTCTCCTGGCGACAAGAAACACTGCGAGGAAGCTCTGGATGCCGTGCAATCCCCCTGAGAGCCACCGGCACACCCCACCAGCTCCGCAGCTCCCCAGAGCCACCCCACAAGCAGGGATGAGCCCGGGGGTCCCTGCTCGGCCTCACCCTCTCGCAGGCCTCCAGGGTCTTCACCAGCTGCGCGTTCTGGCACGACAGGATGGAGCCGGCGAGGCTCAGCATGACGCCCAGCACCGAGAGCAGCGTGAAGAAGGCGATCTGCAGCGGGAGGAGAGGGGCTGCACCCGGGGGCACGGGGGGGGGGGGGTTGCTCGGCCTCCCCATCCTGGGCTGCCCCGCCTGCGGAAGGGTGTCCCCCCAACACCTACCACCAGGGTGAGCGGCCGCTTCCAGGAGACGATGCCGACCAGCCCGGACAGTGCCAGCTGCAGGTGCACAAACCCCGGCGTGAGCACAGGGAGAAGGCTCTGTCAGGCAGAGGGGCCAGAGCAGCCCCTGCCCACGGGCAGAGCCCCCTGGTCCCTGCAGGCCTGGAGCCAGCCCGGGAGCAGTGGGGCTGTAGGAGCAGCCCTGGCGCCACGAGATGGGAGAAACTGCTGATTCAGGGTCTGGGGACTGCGGGCTGCTCTGGCTGGGCAGCAAACCCAGGCCAGCATCCGTGCTGCAGGGTCACCACGGGGGACCCCGGGTGCTGCCCCCACCCCAATACCCAGCAGCCAGAGCAGAGCCCCCATCGCCACCCTGTCCCTGCCCTGTGGTCACTGTGGTGCCCCCACACCCCTCCCTGCCCGTGGCTGCGGACCCCAGACACTCCCCCGCACCCCTCGGGGGTCCCCATCCCTCGCAGAGTCACCCTGGGGGAGCCCTTGGGATTCTCCCACAATGCACCGCGGCCGGCACGGGCAGAGGGTGGCGGAGCAGCGGGGCTGCCCTCCCCTGGGACCGGCCCCCTCCCCGCGCCGCCTCGGCCCCGCACTCACCGAGAAGCCGGCCCAGGACGGGCACGAGTGCCGGATTTTGGTGGAGGGAGTGATGGTGGCCGCCACCAGGCTGAAGGTGACGATGAGGACGCCCAGGATGGCTTGCACGAGACCCAGGACCAGCAGGACCTGCAGCCAGGTGCGCTGGAGGCGGAGGTGGGTGAGGCTGCGGGAGCTGCGGCCGGTCAGCGAGCGGCTGGAGTCGGTGGGGGAGGGCATGGCCGCGGCGGGCGGCGGCTCGGGGCCGGCCCCGGAGCCCCGGGGCAGCCGGCGGCACCGCGCCAGGACCGCGGGGAGCAGGAGCAGCCGCTCTGCGGGAACGGGCCGGGCTCCACCTTTCGGCCTTGCCGGAGGATGCTGACGGCGGCTCTTCCCTGCCCCGGGCGGGGGGGCTCGGGCAGCGCCCACGGCCACGCGGAGCCGGGGCCGCCTGAAGCTCCGCGGAGAACGGAACCGGCCTAGCGCCGCCGGCCGGAGACGGAGCGCGGCCCCGGGGCCGCCGCCGCCTCCCTGGCCGTCGGTGGAGCGCCGGGCCCCCGCCGGGAGATCATCCCGCCCCGCGGGGTCCGAGAGCCGCCGCCCGGGACGCGGCCCCCGGGGCAGCGCCAGCAGGCGGGAGCCGCGGTCCGGACCGGAGCATCCTCCGCGGGCGGCGGCGGCGGGCGCGGGGCCGGGTCCCGGTACCGGTAGGGGCGGGCGGCTACCGGCGGTCCGTCCGCCCCGCGCCCCGCAGCCCCGGCGCCGCACGGAGCGGCGGGCGGGGACGCCGGAGCGGCGGGAGGCTGCGGCCGAGCATCGCCGCCGCCGCGCCCTCCGGGAGCGCCCGGGGCCGCAGCTGGAGGCGGGAGGGCGGCGGAGCGCCGGGAACGGTCCCACAGGCCGGCGGGGCTTGGCCGCGCCCGCTCCGGGGCCGCCCCTGCGCGGCACGACGGGAGCTGTAGTCCGCCCGCACCGGCCGCGGGAGCCGCGACACCGGCAGCGGCCCCGCTGCTCCCCCCAGCCCCGAGAGGCGCACGGAGATGGCGAAGGGATTGAGTGAACCTTCATTTATTCCTTAAATAAACCGGGAGCGGTCGGGAACAGCACACGGGGAGCAGCGGAGGAGGCGGGGACGCCCGGAGGAGCCCCGGCCGCAGCGGGACCGGGAGGGCACCGGCCCCCACGGCTGAAGGCACAAAGCCTCTCGCCAGCCCCGGAGCATCCGAGAGGAGATGGAGTGAAGCAGAATGCGTGAGACCTGTCCTGGGGAGCCCCAGGGACACCAGGACAGGGGACAGAGGGCAGGTAAGGGGGCGAGGGGCTGCACACCGGGACTGGCTCAGCCCCCGAAGGCCTTGGCTGAAGGGTGCTGGGGGCAGCAAGGGGGTCACAGTCCTCGAAGCGGGCGGGGAGGGGGCTGCAGGAGCTGTTCAGCCCTCCCTGGAGGCAAAGGAGTGTCATGTAAACGCCAGGGCTGCTCCTCAGCACCCAGCCCGGCTCTGGGCTCCACATGGGCTAAAGGCAGGATCCCCACAAGCAGCAGCTGCCCGAGCCCTGCCTGTCCCTGCCCTGCTCTCCTCATCCCTGGGCCTGAAGAGAGGGAGAGGATGGGGAAAGGAACAGGACGAAAGGACAAGACACCCTGGGGAAAGCACCAGCCCCATCCTCATCCCACCGGAGCAAGCCCCAGGAGGAAGAGGGGGATGACGATCTTGGCAGAGCATGGGGGTCCCGGGGCACACGGGGGGGCAGGGGACCCTCCCACACTCTGAGGGAGCACAAGTGTCATCGCCAGGTGGGGGAACAGGAGAGCACAAGGAAGGCAAGTGACCATTCCAGTCCCTGAAGCAGCATTCCAGCCATCTGCAAGAGGCTCCTGCCCCCAGCAGCTGCTGCTGGAAGGGAGGGCGACGGCTCAGGGCTCTCCACCCTGCTCCCCCCAGTCTGCTGAGGGGAGGGGACCAGCACAAACCACAACAGCCTCTGTCCGTGAGGAAAGGGGGTTAAGAGCAGCAGACGATTCAGGCACCAGCACTTCCAAGCTGGGATGAGGCAGCCTCTGACAGCCGATGGGGATCCAGTGAAAGTGCGGCTCGGGTTTCCTCTTCCTCGGGTTTCCTCTTGCTCGGGAAGAGCCCCGGGGCGCCGGGAGGGGCAGGGCCCGCATGGCTACGGGGCACGGAAGGCGTTGGTGGCCGCGCCCGCGGCGGCGTTGGCCGCGGCCGTGCGCACGGCCTGGTTGGAGAAAACCCCGGCTGCAAACTCCTCCTGCGCCTTCTGGAAGCTGGCACCCGTGCGGCGGTACAGAGAGTGGATCTGGGGGGCACGAGGGGCTGGGGTCAGGGCTGGGGCTGCAGCACCCGGGGAAACAGAGCTGTGATGGCCCAAACCTCCCCAAAAGGGATAAGGGATGGCTCTGGCTGCAGGTCCTGGGTAAACAGAGCTGTGATGGCCCAAACCTCCCCAAAAGGGATGAGAGATGGGTCTAGCTGCAGGTCCTGGGTAAACAGAGCTGTGATGGCCCAAACCTCCCCAATGGGATAGCTCTGGCTGCAGGCCCCAGGTATATAGAAATGTGATGGCCCAAAGCTCCCCAAAAGGGATGAGAGATGGCTCTGGCTGCAGGTCCTGGGTAAACAGAGCTGTGATGGCCCAAACCTCCCCAAAGGGATGGCTCTGGCTGCAGGACCCAGTTAAACAGAGCTGTGATGGCCCAAACTTCCCCCAAAAGGGATGAGGGATGCCTTTGGCTGCAGGCTTTGATCCCAACCCACCTTTTTCAGCATGATGATCCCCAGCACAGCCACGGCCGTGAAGGACAAGGACACCAGGATCATCATCACGGCCACGGCCGTGTTAGTGCGCAGCGCTATCAGGCTCAGGATCCAGCCACTGCAAAACAAGAGGCTGTGGCCCCCAGGTTCCCTCCTCCCCAGCCACCTCTTGCCCTTGCAGGGTCAGCACGTGGCCCACCTGAATCCCCAGTTTGGGATGCCGATGGCCTGCAGCACATACATCACGTTCTGGGCAAAGAAGACGAAGAAGAAGACAAAGAAGTTGAAGGAACTGTCGCTCCTGGGAGGAAAAATGGGCACGGTCAGGAAGCTCCCAAACCTTTCTTAAAGCAGAACAGGGAGCTCGGGGTGGAAGAGCCCATCCTGCAGAGCCAGAGGCCCCCAGGAGCTGGAGCAGGTGCCCAGGGCTCAGGACACACCTGAAGGCTTTGTACATGGGCCGGTACCAGCAGACAAAGGAACAGGGAGTGTAGAGCAGAGCCCAGAGGATGGAGAGCCCAAAGCCAGAGCCGGATGAGGGATCCACGCAGAACCAGGCGAGCGAGGCCAGGAAGTTCAGGAACAGAGCAATGGTGCTGGCTGAGGGACAGCACAGAGCTCAGGAGCCTGTCCAGGCTCCCCCAGTCCCCACAACCACCTGAGCACCCCAATTTCCCTGCAGCAGCAGCAGCAGCAGCACAGGAAATTCATCCTTCCACCTGCTGCCAGGCTCTGCCCCGGGGCTCCGCTGGAGACTCACCCATCCAGAGGTAGTACATGGTTGTGACTGTCTTCTGGAAGTCAGCCGGGATCTCCACGGGGATGTCCTGGTAGAAGCACGGCTTCACCGGGCAGAAGGACGGCAGCGGGGGCCAGTTGTTGAGCCTCGCTGCGGACGGAAGGGGGTGAGGAGGAGCGAGGAGGGCTCCAGAGGGATCCCACCCCTGCCCAGCCCCGCGGCCACTCACTCTGGGAACCGCCGAGGGCCGCGTTCTGCAGCTCCCGCTCCCGCCGGTCCAGCTCCTCCGCTTTCCGGTTGAGCTCCTCCTGCCGCTTCAGCAGCTCCGCCGTGGCGGCGGCGGCCGAGGCCTGCGGAGAGGGGGCGACGCAAACCTTGGGCTCCCGCCGGCGCCCGTGTCCCGGCCTGGCGGCGCCTCCCCCCGTACCTGCGAACCGTAGGAGCCGTAGTTGCGGGGCTCGGTGGGACTCGCCTTCCGCGGGGGCTGCGCGGCCGCCGGTACCGGGGGCGGCGGCGCTACCGAAGGGGTCTGGAAGGGCGGCGGTGGCTGCAGGGAAAGAGGAGAGAGGTGAGACCCGCGCCGGCAGCGGGGAGGGCTCCGGTGCCTGGGGAGAAGATCCGGTACACGGGCAAGGCCCCGGTGCCCGGGCAGGCCCCGCCGCTCACCGCGTCGCTCTCGAAGGGGTTGTAGCCATCCAGCACAGCGCCGGGCCGGGCCTGCAGCGCCGTGGGGTCCTGGAAGGGGTTGTCCGGGAGCACCGCGGGGCCGCCGCGCTGGGCCATGGCCGGACCGGGACCGGGAGCGCGTTGGACCCGCGGGACCGGCGCCGCCGCCGCCGCCAGGCCCCGCCCCTGCCCGCCGCTGATTGGTCTCGCTGACCCGTGACGTCATCGGGGAAGACCCCACGCCGCAGGGGGCCGCTGCGCACGCGCCGGAGCCGCGCCGGGCGGGGCGCGCGCGTGATGCGGCCACGTGTCCCGGGGTCACGTGCGGCGCGCCCGTCCCCACCCCACCCCCGGGCCCGCCCGTCCTTCGAGTACCCCCGAGCGTGGCGGCCGGGACGGGTCCCTATCACCCCCCGGTGTCCCGGTATCCACCGCCCATCACCCCCCGGTGTCCCGGTATCCACCGCCCATCACCCCCCAGTGTCCCGGTATCCATCGCCCATCGCCCCCCGGTGTCCCGGTGTCCACCGCCCATCACCCCCTGGTGTCCCGGTGTCCCGGTATCCATCGCCCATCACCCCCCGGTGTCCCGGTCTCCCTCACCCATCACCCCCCGGTGTCCCGGTATCCATCGCCCATCACCCCCCGGTGTCCCGGTATCCATCGCCCATCACCCCCTGGTGTCCCGGTATCCATCACCAATCACCCCCCGGTGGCCCGGTCTCCATCGCCCATCACCCCCCGGTTCCCCCACGATTCCGAGTCCCCGCCCAGCCCGCCCTGCCGGGACAGCGGCTCCTCCTGCGTGTCCCCCGGTCCGGCTCCCTGCTCTTACCGGGCAGCCCCGGTACCGTTCACCTGCTGCCCGCGCAGCCCCCTGTCCCCCCAGGCGTTACCCGGGGGTCGTGGGGGTCACTCCAGCAGCTGTCACCACAGCCAGCCAGGGATTCGGGCACGACGAGCACTTGGGGAATTTCTCCTGTGTCTCCTGGAGCAGTTATTTATAGGAATCTCCCAATCCTTCCCCTCCAGCTGCCAGTGACTGCACACTGACCCCATCCCGGCTCCTGCTGAGCATCCCGGGAGCAGGACATGCACTGTCCCTGCCCTGTCCCCTCCCAGTGCTCAGCAAACTGCTAAAAATACTCTGCACGGACTGAGAGTGACATCTGCACCCCACAGGTGAGCTCCCACCTCAGCCCAAACCTGCAGCTGCTCCTGGCAGAGGTGGAAGCTGTGGATTTGGTGTAGGCTTGGGAGGAATGGTGCAGGTGGATACAGCTGGACCACAAAATTCCTTTCATCCCTCTCCTTCCCCCCACAGGGCACAGTAGAACAACCCCCAGGATCAGCTGCTGTCAGGCCAAACCCAGACCAGGTGCTTTATTCACTTCATATTTATTTTTCACAAAGACTGTACAAAATTCTTATAAAACTCTGGTGTGGGGATGGGCTATGACATTGATCCAAAAAATAATTCCCATGCAGTCCCACCAGTTCCATAACTTACAAGGAAACAGATAAGCTACAGAGAGCTGCAAGTCCTGGAGTATTTACACCGAGGAGGGCAGGAACAGGAGACAAAGCAACACAGGACAAGGTATTTACAGCACGGACACACAGACCCCCCTCACCTCACAAGAACAGCAGCAGCAACAGCAGGTCAGGCCTCTGGTGCTCCTAGGCCGACAGAGAATCTGGGCTATTTACAGTATCTCACATATTAACAGCTTTACAAACGTGTCCAGGAAGTTCATCTCATGTTTATATAAAAAAAAAAAGCACCAAGTGTCTGAATAGAAATCACACAGGCCTCCACGGGGGCTAGAATCCGAGGGCTGGCTGGCACCTGTGGCGTCACCGGCTGATGTCCCGGCTCGAGTCCCACATTTTTGTGCTGGGCTCCATGCCCAGCATGTCAAAGAAGGGGTGCTTGAGGGCCTCAGCCAGGGTGACACGCTTGGAGGGCTCGTACTCCAGCATGCTCTCGATGAGGTCGAACAGGCGGTGATGGTCCTCAGCCTCCGAGGTCAGGTATCGCTGCAGGTGGAGGGGAAGGTGAGACTCAGGGAGGCTACAGCCTGTCCTGGGATGTTCCCTGGTTTGTTCACACCATCTCTCAGCCTGGAGCTGAGCTGTGCACTGCTCTCTATCCAGAACTGACAGATTTTCACACACCCTCCCTTCCCCAGGAACTTCCTGAACTTTCCATGCTCTCCTTGTCCTCCACTTCAGATTAAACTCAGGCTGCTGCAGCTTCCTATTGCTGGGACAGCCAAGGCTCCCTTCAACCACCCTTCTGGTGGCCCCAACTTGCCCAGAGGGACAATCTGAGGAGGCCTTACCCGCAGTGGTTTGCAGTTCTCCCGAACGTAGCGTCCAGCTGAGGTGTTCTCGTCCCAGTCCAGGCGGCCGTGGTAGAAATATTTCTGTTTCCTGTCAGAGTCAAGGGGGCAGCAGGTTACACCTGGGCACAACACACCCTGCAGCAGCAGCAGCAAGGTGCCAGCCCCAGTGGGACACGGCTGCTTGGCTCCAAAGTGGGATCTCCCCCAGGGAGAAGCACTGCCCGTGGAGCAGGAGGGCTGGCACACCTGCAGGACTCAGCTGGCTTTGCTCACCTTGTCTTCCGGACCATTCGAGAAGGAATTGGCCCCAAAATCCTCTCCATCATGGCCAGGTGCTCTCGGTTGTCATGTGTCTGGGAGGGAAAAATGTAAAGGGAAGGCATGGAATAGATTCGAGTGGTTCTGCCTCCAGCCCTGGGTGTTCCCCCACCCAGAACCCCTTCCTGGCCAACAGCTTGGGCGTCTCCACAGGACTGCAGGGATGGAGGGATCCCCCATCAGTCTCAGGGAAGCAGCCAGCCTCCTCTCACCAGTTGGGAAGTACCCACACAACACAGTTCTCACCTGGAAAAGGGTGAAACCCACATAATACTCAAAGATGATGCAGCCAATACTCCACACGTCACAGGGCTGGCTCCAGCCAAGCTCTGAAAAACAAAGTTGTTTAAATAAATGATCCAGTTACAACCCAAGAGTCCAAATCCCTCTTTCTTTTAAAAATAAATAACTAATAAAAAATAAATAAATAACATCCTGTTCTAGCCAGGCTTCTGGTGCTCTGCTGGCAATATACTGCCCAGCTGATGGTGGATCATGGAATCATCAAGGTTGGAAAAGACCTTCAAGATCACCAACTCCAACCTGTGACCAATCCCCACCTTGTCACCCAGCCCAGGACACTGAGTGCCACATCAAGCCATTCCTTGGACACCTCCAGGAATGGGGGTGCCCAAATCTCCCTGGGCAGCCCCTTCCAATATCTGACCACCCTTTCCAGGAAGAAATTCCTCCTGATGCCCAACCCTGGCACAACTAGAGGCCATTTCTTCTTGCTCTGTCCCTTGCTCCCTGGGAGCAGAGCCCAAATCCCCACGAGGAAGCTGTGGAGAGTGAGAGGATCCTCCCTGAACCTCCTTTTCTCCAGGTGGAACAAACCCAGAAAAATGACAGGGCTGTAACCACAGAGTTCCCAGGAAGCAGCACTGTAGAGCTGTTAAATCAAGCACTTCCCATCTCCCAGGGCAAACCCAGAAAGTTCCTGAATGATGTGGAAGCCCAACACTCCCCATGCCAGCAGGGTACAAGGGGCACAGCTGCCCTGGCAGAGCCAGGGGCGCCTTACCCAGGATGACTTCAGGGGCTCGGTAGTGCCTGGTGGACACGATGGTGCTGTGATGCTCGTGGTCAAAGGTGGCACTGCCAAAGTCCACCACCCTGATGGCCGTGCTCTTCACGCTCCTCTCATCCCGTTTCTGCAGGGGGACAATGGCATCCATCACCTGGCAGCTCCTCCAGCCCCTGCCTTACCCAGCTGAGGGCACCACGGCGGGGGAAAGCTTTGGCAGCCCCAAACCAGCTCCCAGCACCAGCCACGGCTCACTCAGCACTGCCTGGGAGATCATGCAAAGCCCTGGAGGACTGCACAGAGCCCACATGCCCTGGGGCTGTGTCTGACCCCTCTGGCAAGGTCAAGGACACCAAGAGGAGAGCCAAGTGAGGCAGTGTGTTACCTTCTCCAGGTTGTAGGAGAGCTCGTAGTCAGAGTTCACAAAGAGGATGTTCTCTGGCTTGAGGTCAGTGTGGGTGAGTTTATTGTCATGCAGAACTGAGGGAGAAAAGAGAGTTTGGGTGAGAGGAGAGAAGCAGAACAAGGCTGCAGCCCCCCAAAAGCCATCACTGGTGCAGTTTGCTCATACTGGCACCAGTTGAACCCACATCTCAACCTGGCTGTGAACAGCCAGGCAAAGCCCAGGCCACGATGCTCCAGCAGAAGCACAAAGATTTATTGTATTGATCACCAGAAGGTGCAGGGGGGTGGATGCTGGAGTGCTCTGAGCTACTGCCAGCCCACAAGAACCAGAAAATGAACAAGATTCATTCCCAGAGGGGCAGAAAGGCTCCGAACCACAGCAAAAACTTGTTGCTCTGGGCCACCAGTTGCAGAAGTGCAACATACTCAGCTCCCCAGGTCAGCCCAAAGCAGGGGGAGAGCAGCAGGGAACACTTACACTTCACAGCCTGGCACACCTGGAAGGCCATGTGCCGTACTTGGTGGATGGGGTAAGGCAGGTAGTTGTTATCCTTCAGGAAATCAAAGGTGCTGAGCCCCAGCAGCTCGAAGGAGATGCACATGTGGCCGTGGTAGTCAAACCAGTCAAACATCCTGACACAGAGACTGACAGAAACATTCCAGTTGGGAACAGCTCTGCAGGCTCCTCCTTTCCCTGCTCACTCTGTACCTCACAGCAAGCCAAGGTGCTTCCAAAGGATCACGTTCAACCACACAACACCAAGCATCTCTTCCACCTCAGCCCTGAAACCAGCCCTTGCTGCTGAACACCAAGAGCACACTCACTTTGTGTTCTCAGGATCCTTCTCGTTGATTTTCTCCAGCACGTTGATTTCCAGTCGAGCAGCCTCTTTGTATTTCTCTACGTTTTTAATGATTTTCAGAGCAACGCGTGCACCACCCCTGTGGGAGAAACAGGAAGAAAGCACAAGGTGAGCCCTGAGCAGGTAAGAGAGGTTGTGCCCTGTGAAAGGGACCTTCTGACCAGCCTCCCTTGCTCAAGCAGGTTATTATTAAGGAGTGTCCACCAAAGGTGGCCCTTTCCCTCCCTACAAAACAACCCTGAAGCTCCCCCCAGCACATGGGCAACACAAAGAGGGGGAGAGCCTGGAGCAGCAGAGAATATTGAAAACCAAGAGAGTGATTTTCACCCCCAGGCTCCCACATTATGCCAGCCCTGGTCTCTCCTCTCCCCACATACCTCCGGTGATCCATGCACTGCACCACTCTGCCGAAGGTCCCTTCCCCCAGGGTGCTGATAATCTCATCTGGGAGGGAGAGAAGGAGAGGGAAGGAGCTGAGAGAGGGAGCAGGACCTGGCTGCAGCGATACACAGGGCAGAGGAGAATGCATTGCAACACCTAACCTGCACACAGCTGGAGAGACCGGAGCAGCGGAAGGCTGACACCGGCTGCACAAGGCAGCTGCCCTAATTCCCTGGCACTTCAGTAACAATACACAATATAAACGTAGCTTTAACAAAAGGGGAAGGAAAAGGAGAAGGGTTTCTCTTTAATAAACAATGAAAATAAAATGAAACAGAAAGATAAGACAGATCTGCGACTGCGATGGGAGCTTAACTAGAGAGCTAAATTATGTTACGATTTGGCTGTACATCTTTCTTGTAGCCAGTCGCCGACGCGATAGATCAGATGCCCCTCGTCGTCGTCCTCCACACTCTTGGCCCTTCTGCTGCTCTGTCGACTCCGCTGCTGGCCCAGGCAGACAGGGAATTCATCATTCACCAATCAGATTTTCAAACCAGCGCAGCAGCAGCCAGCGTCACGCATTGGTTGGTTTGGAAATTCACATGGTTGTTTGAGGAGGGGTTGCAGGAGGAGATTCCCAGCCAATTCATACGGCACAGAGGAATATATAACGATAGGGATATTGCAAGGGAACATGTCAAGATACAACACACTAGCTCAGAAAAGAAAAAAACAGTTTGCTTTTCGTTGTAGCAAAAAAAAAAAAAAAAGGAAAAAAAAAAGAAAAAGAAAAAAATAAGAAAAAAATAAGAAAAAAAAGAACCTACAAACAGCCCCAACCCGAACCAGTGTGACAGCAGAGCTGTCAGAGTGAGGGAGCTGAGGGGCATGGAAAGGGCTGGCTGTTCTTGCTCCCACGGGGGCTCAGAGAGGAACAGCATCGGCCTTCGGGTCCTGGGGACTGCCTGAGCACGCCGCAGAGCAGGGGCAGCAGGAGGCAAGTGCTGGCTGGGAGGTCCTGCACAAGCCCAGGCTGCCCCCACAGGCACCCCTATCCCACTCCAATAACCGCCCACACAGCTTCCCCCAGCCCCGACACTCAGGGAAAGATGAACTCCGAGATTTCAGAAAAGCAGCTTTAGATACAATGATCCATCCAAAATGGAAAGTTCCCAGTGACTGCCTGGGGAAAGATGGACACTTCTTCCTAGACCCTCCCCCAAAGAAGCTGATCCTGGAAGGACTAACTTCCAGAAGAGAAGCAGAACCCAACAGGGAACTGGGACAGTCCTGGGATGAGGCAGATAAGAGGTTTATGCTGGAGAAGAGAAAATTCCTGCCTTCGGTTCCTCAGCTAAGTATCCCCATACTTGGGAGCAACCAGCCAACAAACTTGGGACCCAAATCCAGCCCCCAGTCCCCTCCCTGGACACAGAGCCAGAACAGACCAGACAACACTGAGAGCTCCACACACAGAGCAGAGAATGTGTCTGGGGTCTAACAGAAGTGGAAGGTGAACAGCAGAACAGACAAGAAGAGAAAGCCAGGGATGCTTCCGGGAAGAGCCTGGGATGGTTCTGCCTCCACCTGAGCTGAGTGCTCCAAAAGCTCTGCTCCTCCGCAACGCCCACATCAGCTGGGCCCAGCCAGGAGGATCCTGCTCAGAGCTAGGGCCCGAAACAGGGACCACAGGGGCAGTCACCTGTCCCAGGCTCTCTGGGACTGCGACCAGCTGAGCGCTGGCTGTTCGAGCCTTGCACAAACCCTGCCTGGCTGGGGCTCCTCCGTGAGCATCACTGAATGGGAGGAGATGCAGCACCACCCTGGGGACCCGCCAGCCTCGCGGGGCACTCCTGTCCTCCCACCTGAGAGAGGGCCTGAGCCACCCGTGCCCAGGTGGCACCGGGCAGCGCCAACCACGGCGCACAGGGACGCGAGCAGCAACGCTCTGCACCAAAACTCCTCCAAAACAACACACACACACATAGAGCTCAAGCCGACTCGGAGAAGAGCGTTTAGAAAGTGAATTTTCTACTTACCCAGCTCAGCACCTGGGAGAGAGAGAGCAAGGTTACAGGGCAGGCACGGCACAGCAGGATACTCACCGATGAGGAGCGGCTAAAGGACCGGCTGCGGCGCCGCCTCCGCCTGTGCTTACGCCGGCTGCTTTTGCAGCTCCGGTAGCTGCCCTCGCGGTCCCGGGAGCGCCGGTACTCGTACGAGTGGCCCCGGTACTCGGGCTCGTAGTAGGCGTCGCCCCGCTCGCGGCTGTAGTCGTTGCGCCGGTAGCTGTCACAGTAACGGCGGTCGTAGGCCCTGCGGTCTGCCGAGTGGTCGTCGTAGCTGGGCACGGGCATGGGGAGAGGGGAGGTGTTAGTCCCTCTCAGAGGGATCAGCACAACTGAGATAGCCCAGCTACCCCAAATGGCAAAAATTTAGCAGGATACCTTCTAGGGTAGTGTTGGAACTGGAAAAAACATTTAATAATAAAAGGCAAAGTAACAAAGGTCCTAGAGAGAAAAACCAAGCCAGGGCAAAGAGGTTCTTGCTCTCAGAGGGACCCAGCACACCTGAGATAGCCCAGCTACCCCAAATGGCAAAAAATTAGCAGGATGCCTTCTAGGGTAGTGTTGGAACTGGAAAAACATTTAATAATAAAAGGCAAAGTAACAAAGGTCTTAGAGAGAAAAACTGAGCCAGGGCAAAGAGGTTCTTGCTCTCATAAGAACCCAGCACATCTGAGATAGCTCAGCTACCCCAAATGGCAAAAAATTAGCAGGGTGGGTTCTGAGGTAGTGTTGGAAAAAGGTTTAATAAAAGGCAAAATAAAAAAGCTCTGACAGAGAAAAACCTGTTGTCCCTGGCTCAGTTTTTGCTCTCAGAGAAACCCAGCACACCCGAGATAGGTCAGCTACTCCAAATGGCAAAAAATTAGCAGGGTGGGTTCTGAGGTAGTGTTGGAAAAAGGTTTAATAAAAGGCAAAATCAAAAAGCTCTTACAGGGAAAAACCAAGCCAGGGCCAGAGGTTTTTGCTCTCAGAGGGACTCAGCACACCCGAGATAGGCCAGCTACCCCAAATGGCAAAAAAACTAACAGGATGGGTTCTGTGGTAGTGTTGGAAAAAGGTTTAATAAAAGGCAAAATAACAAAGCTCTTACAGAGAAAAACTGAGCTGGGGGAAAGAGGTTCTTGCTCTCAGAGGAACCCAGCACACCTGAGATAGCCCAGCTAACCCAAATGGCAAGAAACTAAAAGGATGGGTTCTGAGGTAGTGCTGGACAAGGTTTAATAAAAGGCAAAATAAAAAAGCTCTTACAGAGAAGAACCTCTTGCCCCTGGCTCGGTTCTTGCTCTCAGAGGAACCCAGCACACCTGAGATAGCCCAGCTACCACAAATGATATAAAAGTAGCAGGATGGCTTCTGAGGTAGTGCTGGAAACAGAAAAAGGTTTAATAAAAGGCAAAATAAAAAAGCTCTTGCAGGGAAAAACCAAGCCAGGGCAAGAGGTTTTTGCTCTCAGAGGGACCCAGCATACCTGAGATAGCTCTGCTACCCCAAATGGCAAAAAACTAGCAGGATGAGTCCTGAAGTAGTGTTGGAAAAAGGTTTCATAAAAGGCAAAATAACGAAACTCTTGCAGAGAAAAAACCAAGCCAGGGGCAAGAGGTTCTTGCACTCAGAGGAACCCAGCACACCTGAGATAGCCCAGCTAACCCAAATGGTATAAAAGTAGCAGGGTGGGTTCTGAGGTAGTGCTGGAAAAAGGTTTAATAAAAGGCAAAATAACAAAGCTCTTACAGAGAAAAACTGAGCTGGGGGAAAGAGATCTTTCTGCTGCTAAAACACCCCACAAAAAGGATTATATCCTTTGTTCTCTTCTTTTTCTAGTGAATTACTGTCTGACAAATTACCTAGGCTGGACCTCTTGGCCTCTGTCCAATTGGGCAGCCCCAGGTCTGAGGTGAAGTCCCAAAGGTTCTATGAAGTGTCTTTGTACCAAATTGGGAGAGAAACCTCTGGGCTTTTTGCCTTTTTTAAGCAGACAAAGAATAATTTGGTCACTCTGACAACAGGGAGCACATTCCTACACTGGGGAATGTTGAGGGGTTGGAGTGGACTTGAAGATCATCATTGCCTTGTCCAGTCTGGCCTTGAACACTGACAGAGCTGGGGCAGCCCTATCCAACCTGTGTGCCAGTGTCTCACTACCCTCACAGGGAAGATCTTCCTCATGTCTAGCCTAAATTCTCTCTCTTTCAATTTGTACCCATTACTCCTTGTCCTGTCACTACAGTTCCTCACGGAAGGTCCCTCTCTAGCTTCCTTGTAGGCCTCTTGTAATACTGGAAGGTGCTGTGAGGTCTTCACACAACCTTCTCTCCTGCAGGCTTGAAAACTCTCCCAGCCCAAATTCTCCACAGCCTTCTCTTCTGCAGGCTGGAAAACTCTCCAAGTCTCAATTCTCCCACAATCTTCTCTTTTGCAGGCTGGAAAACTCTCCCAGCCCAAATTCTCT
>JAWWEY010000099.1:4862615-4881044 GCA_035582745.1 Loriotus luctuosus
TTATATTATGTTACATTATACTATATTTTACTATATTATATTACATTACATCTAAACTCAGTTTGCCAAGTACTCAACCAAGTACACAACTGCTTAAAGTCTCATGGCTCTCAGCCAACAGTCCAGAAACAAAACACCATCACTTTGGGTAAACAATTTCCATATTGCATTCTGCTTTTGCACAAACACAGGCACAGAAAATAAGATAATAATTGTTTTTCCTTTCACTGAGGTTCAGAGAATGTGAAACCCAGAAATATTCTTGGGGAGAATTGTGTCTTGCTTTTCTCTGTGAAGAGAAATGTGGCTACACTCGTTGATCTGCTCCTCATCCTCACCCCACAGGAAATCATCAACTTCAACTGCCGCAACCTGGTGGCCAACATGCCCCTGTTTGCCAACGCTGACCCCAACTTTGTGACAGCCATGCTGACCAAGCTGCGCTTCGAGGTCTTCCAGCCTGGGGACTTCATCATCCGTGAGGGCACCGTGGGCAAAAAGATGTACTTCATCCAGCACGGCGTGGTCAGCATCCTCACCAAGGGCAACAAGGAGACAAAGCTGTCTGATGGCTCCTACTTTGGGGGTGAGGCTGGGCTGGGGGAGCTGGTGGGCAGAGCAGGGGCCAAAAGCTGCCTGGGAGGAGAAGCTGGGGCATCCCTGATGTTTCTGCCTGCCCTTCTCCTCTTGCCCAGTGCCAAAGTCTTGGCATCCAGTCAAAGTGCCAAGGTCTTCACGCCAGTTCTGTCTGACTGGGGCAGAGGGAGCATCCACTGCTGGCCAGGGAGGAGAGGAGGTTGGAGCAGAACATCTGAGCCAGTTTATAGGATACAGGCACAGCTCTGGGAGGGAAACAGGCCAGGCCATCACAGCAGCCACACCTGTGGGCATCTCCATGGCCTGGAGAGGAGGAAAATGCCTGGCCAAGGAGAGAGGCTGCGGGGTCTGTCCCTGTCTCTGAGCCAGGCTTTGTGCAGGGTGCTGGGCTGCTGGGCAGTGCTGTTGCTGCTCCCAGGGCTGGCAGGGGGCTCCGTGGCTGTGTCCCCCTGAGGCCAGCCCCGTGTCCCTGCAGAGATCTGCCTGCTGACGCGGGGCAGGCGCACGGCCAGCGTCAGGGCCGACACCTACTGCCGCCTCTACTCCCTGGCCGTGGACAACTTCAACGAGGTGCTGGAGGAGTACCCCATGATGAGGAGAGCCTTCGAGACCGTGGCCATGGACCGCCTGGACCGCATAGGTGAGGAGGAGGAAGGACCCCCTGGGCTCAGCACAGCCACCCCCAGGGCCCATGGAGCCCCAGACACACAGGTGGGGAGTCACAGAGCTGGGACGAGGTGATCACGGTGCCCCAAGCAATGAGGATGATGGGGAGCATGGGGAAGGAGCCTGCCCTTTCTCTCCCCACCCAGCAAGATCCAGGCAGTGCCATGCCATAGGACAGGCTTCCCTGGGGAAATGCAAGTGCACTGCACGGTGCTTGCAGTGTTTGGCAGTGACCAGCTGCTTGTCCTCACCCTTCCTCGCCTGTGGAGGACAAGCAGGACCTCAACCCCCAGTCCCTTTGGAGTCAGGACTCTCCTGTTTGTCCCTGCTGCTTCCACTGCTCTACTCTAGACCCTTCCCAGGGTCTTGCTTCCCCTGGAAGGCTGGTGAGGTTTTATCGTCCCTTCCCCAGTGCCACCCTGCCCTCCACACTGCTCCCAAGAGCCCATTGTCCCATGGTCGGTGACACTCCTGCCTCCCCTGCAGGGAAGAAGAACTCCATCCTGCTCCGCAAGCGAGCCGAGCACAGCTCGGGGCCCCTGAACACCGAGATGATCCAGCAGATCGTGAAGCACGACCAGGACATGGCCCACAACATCCAGGACCTGCAGCAGATGGCGATGGGCCGGGAGCTGAGCGGCAAGCCGGTGATTTGGGAGCCTCTGGTGCACGCACCGCTGCAAACGGCCGCCGCCACCACCAACGTGGCCATCGCGCTGACCCACCAGCACAGCCTGCAGGCTCACATCTTCCTGCCGCCCTCCTCCATCTCCAGCCCGCTCTCTCCCGAAGCCACGCTGCTCACCAAGCCCGTGCGCCGCTCCCAGCCCAGCCTGGGCGGCTCCCGGCCCTCCTCGGTGAGCTCGCCCTCCGGGGCTCCGTCCCACCTGCACACGCCGGCCGCGGGTTCGCCTTCCTCGCCCATGCTCCAGCCCCAGGCACCGCTGGAGAGCGGCGGGGCCCAGAGACCCAGCTCGGGGGCTCAGCCCCTTCCCCGCTCGGCGCAGAGGGCGGAGATGCCAGCGGGGGCCAAGCAGCCCCCGGCCGGCCCCCAGCCCCAGCTCTCCCGGTCCCGCGGCGCCTCGGTCTCCACCTCGCTGCTGCAGCAAGCGGCGGGCGCCGCGTCCCCCAGCTCCGAGCAGGCGCTGCCGCCGGGGAGAACGCTCCACTACAGCCTGTCCCGAGCCACCGGCTCGCACATCTCGCTCCTGATGCATCCCCAGCAGTTGGTGAAGCACAGGAGCATCCAGGGGCTGCCGGTGGGGCGGCTCACGCAGGATGTCCGGCTCCTTTCCGCCTCCCAGCCCTCCCTTCCCAACAAAGTGGCCCAGCAAGCCGACGGGAGCTCCTTGAAGCAGGGCAGGAAATCTGCAGGGAACCTGGCCCGCAGGTCCTCGCCCTCGGTAGCCGGACTGCTGGCCAAGCCGTGCTCGGGGATGCCCGCACACTCGCAGCCGATGCCCTCGGGATCGTTGGCTCAGCCCGGCCGCTCCACGCCGCAGTCCCCGGGCCCCGCGGCCCGGCCGGCGGCCGCTCCCTCCCGCAAGGGCTCCGTGGCCTTCAGCCCCGAGGTGGAAACGGCGAAGCCCAAACTCCCATCCAACATGTGAGTGAGTCCTGGCGGCGGCCGCACGGGCAGGAGGGAGCCGGGCGTGCCGAGGAGGAGGCAGGAGAAGCAGAGCAGCAGCCCCGCCGGCTCGGAGGGAAAATGAGGTGAGAGGCAGCAGCCGGGGCCATGGAGGGGCTGTGTCAGGCACGGGGACACGGCAGGGATGGGCGTGGGCCCAGCTGGATGAGGAGGGGGCTCTGCTGACTGCCCCAAGGGGGTCGCCCTGCCCGGGCTCTCCCCTCCTTGCTCATCACCATCTGTGAGTTCTGCCCTCCTGCCGGAGGCATAGGACAGGTCAGAGCCCTTGCCCAAGCTCTGGCCTCTCTGGGGAGCTCAGCTCCCCATAACTGCCCCTCGGGGGCTGGGCCCCCCATGCTCTGTGCCGTGTGTCCCACAGCCTGTCCTTGGGCCAGGCTGACACTGGCAGCTCCTCCAGCCTGTCCTGTGTCACAGCAGGGGCTGCCCGATGCCCACCTCGGTCCCAGACTGCTCTGCCCAGCCCCTTTGCCCTCAGGGTGAGGGGGCACAGGCACCCCCTGGGTCCTCTGCCCGGGTGGAGGGAGGAGCTGGAGCCCATGGCAGGGGGATGGGGGTCCAGGGTCAGCACTCCCCCTTCCCAGAGTGCCAGGACCACCTGGGGGTCCTGGGCAGGGCTCCCCTGGTGTGATGAGTGCCATGGGGGGCAGAGGAGCAGACCCCCCCAGTCCCTCTCCCCTGCTTGTGGGACCGTTTTGCCTCAGAGGTGCTGAGTGCCAGTGAGGTTGGGATGTGCTGCTGGGCAGGGCTCTGCCCCACAGCCGGGCACTGCCCCTCCACGTGCCCCTATGGGGGCAGCCTGGGGCGATTCTGCTGCCTGCAGCTCCAGGAGGATGCTCAGAGGGTCAGTCAAGGAGATCCCTCTGTGACTCCAGGAGGAAGTCTGGATCATCTGGGATGACCCCTCTGTGGCTCCAGGAGGATGCTCAGAAGGTCAATCCGAGGGGACCCCTCTGTGGCCCCGGGATGATGCCCAGAAGATCATTTGGGGTGACCCTCCTGTGGCTGCAGGAGGATGCTCAGCCCGGGCTCTGCTCCCCTGCCCTGCCCTGCAGTCCCATTTCCAGGTCCCCTGGAGATGATGCCACTCAGCGGTGCCACAGGAACAAAAGGCAGTCACAAAGAGATGCCAATCCCGGGCAGCGCCTGGGTGACGTGTGGGGCTGTGGGGTCACCCCCCTGTCCGACAGGAGCCCGGGGTCCCCACAGATGCCCCGTCCCCCCCCTCCAGAGACAGTAGTGTGCAATGTGTGTGCGAGTCGTGGCTCTGCCAAGCAGCCGAGCTCTGCTTCCAGTGTCGCTTTGGGCCAACCGTGTTCAGTCCTGGTTAGAGTAGCGTCCCCTCCGTCCCCACCGCGCTGTACCAGCTGCTTCCCTCCCCCGGGCTCAGGAACCGGGGCTTGTCTTCGTGCTCTGGAGCTGAGCGGGGCCCGCCGGAGCCCCAGCGCAGCGGGCGAGGTCTCGTTCCCCTCGGTAATTCCTGAAATGAAGCGTCCCGTTCTCCACCCTCGTGTTTTGGGGAGTGGGGAGCATTCCGGAGCGCTCTGGGAGCACCAGCCCACCAGGAATCCCGGCAGCGCCTGCCACAGGGGATGTCCTGCACTGCCTTTTCTTTCTCCATGGATTCCAGCCGCCCTCCCCTGCTCAGCCCCGCGTCCCGCTCCATCCCCGCGCTCCGTCGGGCGGGGAAGCCGCAGCGGAGCCGCGCTGTCCCGCGTCCCCGGGCTGTGTTCACACACTGCGTGATGTCGATGTCTTAGCGGTCATCCCAGAGCCCCGCAGAGCGTGCGGGGACAGCACCGAGCTCCCTCCGCACCGCACAGCCCCGTGGCGGGAGCCGGAGCCACCCAGCGCTCGTGGCACCACCGCCGTGGGCACCTCGCGGCCCGGTGCCCACCCCGGGCGAGGCTGGAGGGGCTGGGGGCGCGAGTTTAGCCACCAAAGACCATGATCCTCCACTCTTGCACTCACGGCAGTCCATGTACAGAGCTTGTAGTTTTCATATTCGCAGAGAATTTCAGAGCGTTTTTTTATTTTTTGGTCGTTGTACATAGCGGATTTAAATAATAAAGAGAGATTCTGAGCTGGTCTTGGGGGGAAACTTCTTCTGCACCTCCTGCGACCCCGCAGCACCGTGCCCGGGGATGGGGCAGGACAGGGGGATGCTGCAGCACCCCAGCTCCAATCCTGGCCTTCTGCAGAGCCGGGAGCAGTCGGGAAACCCTCGGGAGCCAGCGAGGAGCCTCTCCCCGGCCCCACAGACCAGGGTGGCACGGCAGGAGCCCAAAGGCAGCGGGTCCCCTCCCAGCCAGCCCGGTCCCTTTCAGATTAATGTTTAATCTTTGGTTATTTTCCCCTTCCATCTCCGGTGCCTTTATTGCGGGGGAGGAGGGGCGGGTTTGATCCCGCCTGATTGCAGAGCAGCACTCGAGGCATTAACGCGATTAAATGAAGGTCACACAGCGCAAGGTGGGCCGGGGCACCCGAGCCACGGGCACTGCGGCACCTGGAGCGGCTCTCGGGGCACAGCCGCGCTCTGTCACCGGCCACAGCCCCCGGGCAGGACACGGCGGTGGCAGGACACGGTGACAGACAGGACACGGTGGTGGCAGGACGCAGGTGCTGGTGGTCACCCCGCTGTGCCCTGCCCGGTCTCCTCGGTCTGCCCACCGCATCCCCGCCTCACCGTCCTGCCCGCAGGACGCATTACCGGGGCAGCCCCGCGTTACGGGGGCAGTCCCTGCCCGCAGCCCCCCGTTACCGGGGCAGCCCCTGCTCGCAGCTCCCCGTTACCGGACCAGCCCCTGCCCTCAGCCTCGCCTTACCGGGAAAGCCGCTGCCCTCAGCCCGCCGTTACCGGGGCATCCCTTGCCCGCAGGACGCGTTAACGGGGCAATCCCTGCCCGCAGCCCCCCGCTACCGGGGCAGCCCCTGTTCTCAGCCCCCCATTACCGGAGCAGCCCCGGCCCACAGGACGGTGCTGGCGGCTCTCCCCCCGCTCCCCGCAGGAATTAGGCTCCGTGACACACGAAGAGCTCAACGCTGATTAACGGTTTCTCTCTAATTTGATTATTTCAGATTACACCGCAACCAGCCTGATTAAGGGGGCGCAGGGCAAAAAAAGGGAATTTTTTTGGCAATGAATTCCAGCATATCCCCTATTCCTATTCCAACGCTCTCCTATCCAGTTTGCGTCCATCGGCAGGGCCGGCGGCTCTGGCGGCCGAGGCACGGGGACCACCGGGTCACGGCAGAGTCCCGTTGCCCACCCGGGGCTGAGGGCAAAGCCCCGGGAGCCCCGCAGAGCCCCGGGGATGCGGGCAGAGCCCCGCCCGTGCCCCGTTCCCGTTCCCCAAGGACACCCGGCCTGGAACCGGAGGCTCTGCCCCGAGCCCCCGCGTCCCGGTGGCGGCGGGAGGGGGATTAGAGGGCACCGCTAAGGGATTAATTAACGCGGGTGAGCCGGGATTAGGGGATTCGGGGCGGGCGCCAATCTGCGGGGCGGGGGCCCGGGCAGGAGCTGCGGGCAGCAGCGGGGAGATGGCACCGCGTGTGCCCGGCCCGGGTCACCCCTGCGGCGTCCCCTCGAGGGTCCATGGGCAGCTGGACACCCCGGAAGCCGGGAGCTCCCCCGGGCACACGGGCGTGTGGAGGAACCCACCCTCCACACCTGTACTGCACCCCAGTACCTGTGCGGCACCCACGCGGTCTGCAGCGCACCCCACAGCTGCTCTGCACCCCAAAACTGCTCTGTACCCTATAACAGCACTGCACCCCATAGCTGCAGCACACCCCACAGCTGCTCTACACCCCAAAACTGCTCTGTACCCCATAACTGCTCTGTACCCCATAACTGCACCACACCCCACACCTGCTCTGTACCCCACACCTGTGCTGCACCCCACACCTGTGCTGCACCCCACAGTCGCGTATTATACCGCACCTGCACGGAGACACCTGCACAGAGCCCCAAACCCGCCCTAAAACCCCCCAGACCGCATGGCCCCCCCACACCGGCCCCCCACATCCCCGTTTAGCCCCAGTTCCAGCGCACCCCGTTCGCGTGCCCGCGGCCCCCGTTCCCCTCCCGGTTACCGACCACGCCCCGCCACGCCCTGCTCTAAAGCCACGCCCCAAAGCCCGCCCTCAAACCCCGCCACGCCCCCGCGCCACGCCGGGCTCTCTCTCCATTCCCCCTTTCCACCAATCACCGGCCTCACTCCCGCCCCCGCCGCGCTCCCATTGGTTCAGCCCCCTTGGGCTCATCCTCGCGCGATGAAACGGGCCAATGGGCGCTGCCCCAGCCGCGTGCTCGCTGGCCCGCCCCCAGACGCGGGGCACACTCGGAGTTGTAGTCCGATAGCGGCCCTGGAAGCGGCCGCGGCCGGGCCCCGGGACTGCACATCCCGGCATGCCCCGCGCGGGGGGCGGAGAGAGGGCGGGGCCAGGGGCGCCGTGGAGGCCGCGGGCGGCAGCGGCGGGACCGTGAAGCGGCGCCGCGAACCGGCAGCGCGAACCGGCACCATGAGCGGCGGCGATAGCGGGGCTCGGGCAGCGGCCGAGCGCGAGGAGTTCGCCGCCTTCTTCCCGCAGATCGTCCGCGACCTGACGGAGGACATGCTGGGACACCCGGAGGTGGGAGACGCCGTGGCGCGGCTGAAGCAGGTGAGAACGGGGAGGGGGCGGCGGGACCGGGCCGGGGAGCGGCGGGACCGGGGCTGGGGGGTGGGAAGGGCCGGTGAGACCGGGGCTGGAGGGCTGGGTCAGGTCAGGTCCTGGCTGCTCACCTGGCTGCGCCCCGCAGGTGCTGGAGTACAACGCGCCGGGCGGGAAGTGCAACCGGGGGCTCACGGTGGTGGCCGCGTTCCGGCGGCTGGCGGGCCCAGAGCGGCAGGACCCGGAGAGCCTCCGCCGTGCCCTGGCCGTGGGCTGGTGCATCGAGCTGGTGAGAACCAGGACCCTCCCTTGGGGATGGGGACCCCAATGGGGGTGGGATCCCAATGGGAATGGGGATCCTCCCGGTGGATGGGACCCCAATGGGGATGGGACCCTCCGGGGAATGGGACCCCAATTGGAATGGGACCCCCACCTCTGGATATGGGACTCCCAATGGGATGGGACCCCCCCCGGGGGAAGGGGCCCCGCTATAGGACCCCCCTCTGGATATGGGACACCCCTCAGGGAATGAGACCCCCCCTCTGGATATGGGATCCTCTCAGGGAATGGGACCCCCCCTCCCCAGTGGGGATGGGACCCCCTTGGATATGGGATCCCCATGGATATGAGGACCCCCTCCTGGGGATGGGACCCCCGGTGTTGCCCCCACCCCTAACCCAGCCCCTGGCAGTTCCAAGCCTTTTTCCTGGTGGCCGACGACATCATGGACGCGTCCCTGACCCGCCGGGGGCAGCTCTGCTGGTACAAGAAGGTGAGAGAGGGTTCAGGAGGGCCTTGTTGGGGGCTGCAGGGTGTCCCCTGGGGGTCACCAGGCTTTGGGACACCTCCCTGCCTCCCTGCTGCAGGAGGGCATCGGGCTGGATGCCATCAATGACGCTTTTCTGCTGGAGTCCTCGGTGTACAGGCTGCTGAGGAGGTACTGTGGGCAGCAGCCCTACTACCTGCACCTGCTGGAGCTCTTCCTGCAGGTGAGCCTGCCTCCCCAGACCTTGATTTGGGGATTTCTTGGGTGTCTGAGCCTGTTTTCTGATGTGTTCCTGAAATTCATGGGTGTCCTGCTGGATGTGTGTGGTGGTGTTCCCAGGATGAGGGAAGAGATGGGAATCTTGACTCTATGTTTCAGAAGGCTATTTATTATTTTATACAAAAATTATATATTTATATATTTATTTATTTTTTTTTTTAATTTATATTTATATAATATAAATGTAAATATTGTGTTAATTCTATAATATAATGTATAATTATAATAAGTATAACTATATATTTATATGTAACTTATATATAAATATATCTATATTAAGAGAAAATGATCTATTAAAACTATACTAAAAGAAAAAGAGAAAGGATTTCAGCAAGGAATAGAAAGGAATGATGATAAAATCTTGTGACTGCTCACAGCCTCGACACAGGTGGCTGTCACTGGTCATCAAGTAAAAACAATTTCACATGCTGGGTAAACAATTCTCTAAATCACATTCCAAAGCAGCAAAACATGGGGAAGCTGAAGTTTCCCAGCTTCCCAGGAAAGAAAGATCTTAACTAAAGGATTTTTCATAAAATATGTCTGTGGCAGACGTGTCCTTCCTTTAGAGCCAAAGAGGAGCTGAAACAGGGCTTGGGCTCTGCTCTGTGGGGTTGGGATTCTCCTGGAGAGCTGTGTGTGAATCAATCATGGAATCCCACAGTGGTTTGGGTTGGATGGGACCTCAAAGATCTTCAAATTCCAACCCCCTTCCATGGAGGGCTGTGTGTGAATCAATCATGGAATCCCAGACTGGTTTGGGTTGGATCAAAAGATCATCAAATTCCACTCCCCTTCCATGGGGACACCTCCCACCATCCCAGGCTGCTCCAAGCCCTGCCCAGCCTGGCCTTGGGCACTGCCAGGGATCCAGGGGCATCCCCAGCTTCTGTGGGCACCTGTGCCAGGGCCTCACCCCCTCACAGCCAGAAATTCCTCCCCAATCTCAACATCACTGATGCATCACAACCATCACCCTTTACCTCACTCTCCCCATGCCAAACATCCTCCTCCCCGTTTTTTACAAGCCCTTTAAACACTGAAAAGCTGCAAGGAGGCCACAAATCCTTCCTTTCCTCTGCAGACAGGCTACCAGACCGAGCTGGGGCAGGCCCTGGACCTCATCACTGCTCCAGTTTGCCAGGTGGAGCTGAGCAGGTTCAGCGAGCAGCGGTACGGGGCAGAGACAGGGCCCTGCCCAGCCCTGCTCAGCCTGGGGCTGGCTTTGGGGTGCCTGGAGCTGGGGTTTGGGGTGCCTGGGGCTGGTTTTGGGGTGCCTGGGGCTGGGGTTTGGGGTGCCTGGGTCTGGTTTTTGGGGAACCCTGCAGAGGGGGCCCTGGGGCTATTTTTTGGGGTGCCTGGGGCTGTTTTTTTGGGTACCCTGCAGTCCCTGCCCTGCAGAGACTCAGCCTGGGCCTGGTTTTGGGGTGCTTGGGGCTGGGGTTTGGGGTACCTGGGGCTGGTTTTTGGGGGGCCCCGGGGCTGTTTTTTGGGGTTCTGGGGCTGGTTTTTGGAGTGCCCTGCAGTCCCTGCCCACAGAGGATGGTCCTGGATCTGGCTTTTGGGGTGCTCTGCACAGGGTGGCCCTGGGGCTGGGGTTTGGGGTGCCTGGGGCTGTGTTTTGGGGTGCCCTGCACAGGGTGGCCCTGGGGCTGATTTTTGGGGTGCCTGGGGCTGTTTTTTGGGGTGCCCTGCAGTCCCTGCCCGGCACAGGGCAGCCCTGGGGCTCAGCCTGGCTCCTCTGGCACAGGTACAAGGCCATTGTGAAGTACAAGACGGCGTTTTACTCCTTCTACCTGCCCGTGGCTGCAGCCATGTACATGGTGAGTGTGCTGGGAGCTGCTCAGGAGGTCCTGGAAGGTTTGATCCCCAGGTCCTGGAAGGTTTGATCCTCAGGTCCTGGAAGGTTTGATCCCCTGGTGCTGCAAGGCTTTACTTTAGTGCAGGTCCTGGAAGGCTTTATTCCATTTTTGGTCCTGGAAGGCTTTGCTTGATCTCCAGGTCCTGGAAGGTTTCATCCTCAGGTCCTGGAAGGCTTTACTTGATGCCCAGGTTCTGTAAGGCTTTGCTTTGTGCCCAGGTCCTGGAAGGCTTTATCCCCCAGGTCCTGGAAGGCTTTACTTTATCCCCCAGGTCCTGGAAGGCTTTGCTTTATCCCCCAGGTCCTGGAAGGCTTTGCTTTATCCCCCAGGTCCTGGAAGGCTTTTTTATCCCTGTTATTCCCTCCCCCAGGCAGGCATTGATGGCAAGGAGGAGCACGAGGACGCCAAAGCCATCCTGCTGGAGATGGGGGAGTTCTTCCAGATCCAGGTAGGAGTTGTCCCTGCCCCCCTGGCTCCGTGCCAGCTGCTGCCTGTGGCACTCAGGCCCTGCCACTGCCCCTCAGGACGATTTCCTGGACTGCTACGGGGACCCAGCCCTGACAGGGAAGGTTGGCACCGACATCCAGGACAACAAGTGCAGCTGGCTGGTGGTGCAGTGTCTGCAGCGGGCCACGCCACAGCAGAGGCAGATTCTGGAGGTAAGGCTGGCACCACACACCTGGCAGAGGGGGTGGAGCACCAGGATGGGCACCTGGAGTGCCAGGATGGGCACCTGGAGTGCCAGGGGCTGTCACCTGGCTGGGAGGAGGAGGGTGAGAAGAAAGAAGAGAGCGTTGGGGTGTTGTTTGTGAGAACCCTAGAATGAAGGAAGGGGTGAATCTGACTCCATATTTCTTTTTATGTTATGATATTATGTTAAAAGAAATGATACACTAAATCTATACTAAACAATAAAGGAATACATCAGAAGGTTAAAAAAAAAGAATGAATAATAAAAACCTATGACAGACCAGAGAGTACCAACACAGCTGGACTGGGACTGGTCATCGAGTAAAAATAATTCACATGGCACCAATCAAAAAAATGCACCTGCCACATCCCAAAGCAGCAAAACACAAGGAGAAGCCATCAGATAATATTGGTTTTTCTTTTCCTCCGAAGCTTCTCATCTCAGCTTTCTCTTTTTCCCAAGAAAAAAAGAAAAAATCCTAACAAAAAGATTTTCCATAAAATATCCCAGTAACAAAGAGAGGAGAGAGAACAAAACTGCTGCCCCATGAGCAGGGATGGCTCTGACTCACTCCGGGGTTTTTCCTCAGGAGAACTACGGCTCTAAGGAGCCCCAGAAGGTGGCGAAGGTGAAGGAGCTTTACGATGCCCTGGGCATGCCGGCGGCGTTCCGCGAGTACGAGGAGAGCAGCTACGGGCGGCTGCAGGAGCTGATCGGGCGGCACGCCCGGCGCCTGCCCAGGGAAATCTTCCTGGACCTGGCACACAAGATCTACAAGCGGCAGAAGTGATGGAGGGGCCTGGCAGGGGGGGCTGGAGCTGCTCCCTGCCCTGGGAGGGGCCGGGGAGGGGTTCAGCCATCTGATTTATGGCAATAAATATAAATTATTGTAGGTGGGTGGCTGCTGTGGTTTGGATGGCGCGGGGGGGGGGGGGATGCCGGTGCCCCTCCGGTGCTCTCCGGGCTGGGGGGATGCCCGGAGCGCCGCCCCCGCCGGCGGCGGGGCGGGACCGGGCGGCTCCCGGCGGGCGGTGGCGGGGCCGCGGCTCCTCCCTCGCTCCCGCAGCCGCATTCGCCGCCGCAGCGCCGAGGTGAGCGGGGGACGGGGAAGGGGATGGAGCCGGGCGGGGGCTGCAGGGGGATGGGGAGGGCCGCGCCCAGCAGGGCCGCTCCTGCTGCCGGGCTTCGGTGCTCGCCCCGGGGCCGGGGGATGCTCGGGGCCGGGGGATGCTCAGGGCTGGAGGATGCTCGGGGCTGGGGATGCTCAGGGCTGGGGATGCTCAAGGCCGGGGTATGCTCGGGGCTGGGGGATGCTCGGGGCTGGAGGATGCTCAGGGCTGGGGGATGCTCGGGGCTGGAGGATGCTGGGGCTCGGGGGATGCTCGGGGTTGGCAGATGCTCGGATCCGCCCTCCCGCGCTCTCCGCTGCCCGTTCTCTCCCTGGAGCCTCCAGCAGGTGCCCGGGGCCGGGGCTCCTCCCCGGTAAAGCCGGGCCCGGTGCTGCGGTGCCGGTTCTGCAGCGGTTCCGGCCAAGCCCTGGTCCCTGAGCCCCCCTGGTGCCACCGCCCCCAGCCAGGACAGCGTCCCCCCTGCCCGCCCCGCCTTGACGAGGCTCCAAGGGCGTTTTCTCCTTGACGGCATCCCCGAGCTGCTCCCGACCCTCCGGAGGGAATCCAGCCCCCGGGCAGCCGAGCTTCCTAGGATCATTCCCAGGCCATGCTCCAGGGACCAGGGCTGCCTTCAGTCCCTGCCCGGCTGCAGAGCCCCAAACCGGGCAGGAAGCTGCGGGGCAGCGCCTCCCTGGGGGCACATCCCCTTCTCTAACCCCGGCCCTTGTGCCAGGCCCTGCTGCAAGGTCACTGCCGTCCCTCTTCCCCCGGCTGTGCCTCTCTCCAGGTTTGTCCCGCCGTGCTCTCCCCTGACCAGGAGGGTGTTTGGTGCTTCCAGGGAGCTGGATGGTGTGAAGAGAGGAGCTGCCGGCCTTTCCTGGGAGCCCTGGGCGCTTCCAGCGAGGCAGCACCATGCTGGCCCCAAAGAAAGGCCTCCTGTGCAACCTCAACCACATCCACCTGCAGCACATCTCCCTGGGGCTGCACCTCTCCCGGCACCCCGAGCTCCAGGACGGCTCCACGGCCGGGGGGGAGCAGACGGGCTGCCCCCAGTGCCCGGAGAACCGGGAGCCGGTGGATGCCAATTCCAACAATCCCTCGGTGAAATGCCGCTGCTGTGAGTCCCACGCTGCGGAGCCGGAGACGCTCGGGCTGCAGAACGCTGAGGATTTCCCCTGCCTGCACAGCGGAGACGAGGAGGAGGAGGAGGCGGCTTCCCCTTGTGATCCCCCTTGTGATCTGGCTTCTTCCTCCTCCTCCTCCTCCTCCTCCTCTGTCAGTAGCTGCTCGGATTTCAGCTTGGATGACTCCCCGGTCTCGGTGTACTGCAAGGAGTTCGCCAGAGCAGAGTCGCAGTCCCCTGACAAGCAGCTGAACGTCATTCCCACAGAAAATGCTTGGCATGGAGAGCCTCTGGCTGATGGAGAGCCTCTGGCTGACCAGCACAGGACATGCCACGGGAGAGATGCCAACCACAACTCCCCGGTGCCCCCGAGAGCCACCAAGAGCTCTGTGGCCAGCAAGAGCCCAGACAGCCTCTGCAGCATCAACTCTCTCGATTCTCGCTGCGACGAGCTCTCTCCCAGCACAGCAGCACCGGAGACCACCGGCACCGACCTAGACCCCAACTGCAACCCCCTCCCCGAGCCCGATGCCGCGCCCCCGGGCCCGCCGCCCGTGCCGGAACGGAGGGATCCCGGTATCCCGAGCGGCGCTCCGGAACCGCGGCCCCGGCCCGCCGGGGTCCCTCCCCCGGTGCCCCCTCGGCCCCGGCGGCGGCTGCAGGTGCTGAACGCGCACAGAGCGGAGCAGCCGCTCGGGCCGGAGCTCAAGGCCGGCTCGGGTGAGCTCTGCAGAGACGCGGCCACCAAGACCATCACCTCCTTCCACGAGCTGGCCCAGAGGAGGAAGAGGAACGCGGCTGTGCCCACCCCCGCCCAGGCCAGGGTTGACCGCAGTGACTGGCTGATCGTGTTCTCGCCTGACACGGAGCTGCCCCCCACCAGCGAGCTGCTCTCGGGCACGGCGGGCCAGGAGCCGACCCGGCCCCAGCCCCAGCCCCAGCCCCAGCCCCAGCAGGACGGGCCAGCCAGGCCCCCCGGGCCCAGGCAGAGAGAGGTGACCACGTTCAAGGAGCTGCGCTCCCGCAGCGCCGCCAGGCAGCCCAAGGGCCAGCGGGCAGAGCCGGCCCAGCGCCCCCCGGTGCCCCCGGGGCCCGCCCCGGGCTGGGGGCCCCCCGCGCCCCTGGCGGGGACAGCGGGTCTGGCAGCCAGCGACGGCCACCAGGCGAGGAGAGCCCGGCCGAGCCTGCAGCCCATCGCGGAGGGGCAGCCCAGGGATGTGGAGAAGGGGGGGCTGCCCCCAGGAGAAAAGGGGATGGGCACTGCCCCGCTCCGGGGGCTCGGGGCGCCCGGGGGGAACCCCGCGGTGCCACGGGCGGCCCAGAGAGGAGACGAGACCCGCACGGGGGGTGAGTCTGGGGGTGAGTCTGGGGTGAGTCTGGGGGTGAATCTGGGGATAAGTCTGGGGGTGGGTCTGGGGTGAGTTTTGGGGGTGAATCTGGGCGTGAGTCTGGGGGGGAGTCTGGGGGGGAGTCTGGGGTGACTCTGGCTCCCTCCGGGGTCCTGTCCGCGGCTTGCGGGGCCGGGTGCGGGTCCTCGGGCGGTGGGAGCGATCCCGGGGCGCTCCGGGCCGGGCACGGCGGGGTCCGGGGCTGTCCCCGCGCGGCCCGGGACGTGCCGGGGCTGTCCCGGTGCCGCTCCGCCCCGCGGCTCCCAGCGCGCTTCCTCCGCCCGGCCCGGCCCGGCCCCGCCGCCCTTCGCCCCGCGGCTCCATGAGCCGGAGCGAACCGGGCCCCGCCGCCGGCCCCGCTCCTCCCCCGGGCCCGGGCAGCGCTCCAGCCGCCGCCCCGCCTGACCCCGCTGCCCCGCTCTCTCCAGCCAGGCCCGAGCCGCTCCCCGCCGGAGCCGCCGCCGGAGCCGCCGCCGGAGCCGCTGCTGGAGCCGCCCGGCCCGGCGGGGGAAGAGCGGAGGGGCCCCATGGCGAGCAAACGAAAGGTTGGGGCAAATCCTCGGCGGGGGAGTGGGACAGAACGGGGAGGGAGGGGAGGAGGGGGCAACGGGACCCGCGGGGTCGGGAGGGGGCGAGGGGCTCGTTCTGGGGCGGGTCGGTGTCCTGGGCGCCCGCAGCGCTGGGCTGGGGCAGGGACAGCGAAGGGCACGCAGGGACAGTGCAGGCAGGGACAGGCAGAGCTGGGCTGGGGCAGGGACAGGGACACTGCAGGCAGGGACAGGCAGAGCTGCGCTGGGGCAGGGACAGGGACACTGCAGGCAGGGACAGGCAGCGCTGCCTGCACCGGGCCCGGCCCTGCCCGCCCCCGGCAGGTGATCCGGGCCAGCCGGAGAACGCGGCTGCAGCCACCACTGCAACCCCCTGAGGGTGCCCGACCTGCGGTTCCGGCACAGCACCGTGGGCGCTGCAGGGTCCGGTGGTGCCCGGGGCTGCTCGGTGCCTGGTGGGTCCCTCCAGACTGACCCTCCTCTCCTTCTCTCCTCCTCTCCCTCATCCCCAGCGCTGCTGGTCGCCGTCAGCTCGGCTGTGGACAAGGTCATCGCCCACTTCAGCACCGCGCGGAACCTGGTGCAGAAGGTGAGAGCTGGGCTGGGAGGATTTTGGGATTTCCTCGTCCTTCCCATCGGCATCAGGGCCGGGTGCTGCCCTTCTCCTCCCTCCCCTCTGCTCGTGCCTCCCTCAGGCCCAGCTGGGGGACAGCCGGCTCAACCCCGACGTGGGCTACCTGCTGCTGCACACCCTGTGCCCGGCGCTCTACGCCTTGGTGGAGGACGGGCTGAAGCCTTTCCAGAAGGATGTTATCACAGGCCAGAGGAAAAATTCCCCCTGGAGCGTGGTGGAAGCCTCGGTGAAGACAGGTGAGGATGAGGCTAGGGCATCTCCAGGTGCCTGGGGTGCTGCTGTGCCCTGGGCACTGAGTGTCTGTGCTCTGGGCAGTGTCTGTGCCCTGGGTGGGCACTGAGTGTCTGTGCCCTGGGTGGGCACTGAGTGTCTGTGCTCTGGGCAGAGTCTGTGCCCTGGGTGGGTACTGAGTGTCCGTGCTCTGCACCCCACAGGCCCCAGTGCCCGCTCCCTGCACTCCCTGTGCTGGCACGTGGCCGGGCTGGCCCCTCTCAGCAGCAGCAGGCAGAAGTTCCACGCTTTCATCCTCGGCCTTCTCAAGTGAGTGTTAAACCTGCCAGCCCCGCTGCCACAGCAGGTTGGAGCTGTCCCAGGGGCTCTAACTTGGGTTCTCTTCGTCTTGTTCAGCATTAAACAGCTGGAGTTGTGGATATCTCACCTGCAGAAGAGCCCAGGTAAGGACACGGTGCCCAGGAGTTCCCTCCCTGAGCCCTCTCAACCTGCCAGGCTGAAAATCCCACTCTGGGCTTGGGATACATCCAGTTTCCATAGTGGATCATTTTCCACAGTGCATCTTCAGCACAGAGGGTGCTCTGACTGACACGGCCAGCCTGGCTGGCCCTTGGTGGGGATGTGACAAGGGCAGGGGGCATCCTGCCCCTGCCTCACCTGTCCCTGTCCCCACAGGTGTGATCTCCGTGCTTTACTCACCCACGGCCTTCTTTGCCCTGAGCCAAGGCCCTCTTCCCCACCTTGCTGACGAGCTCCTGCTGCTCATCCAGCCCCTCTCGGTGCTGACTTTCCACCTGGACTTGCTCTTTGAGCACCACCACCTCTCCGTGGACGTCCGGCCCTTGTCCCGCCGGCTGCAGTCCCCGCTGTCCCCCGTCCCCGTGCGGGGGTCTCTGGGGGGCCAGGGCGCTGCTGCTGGGCACAGCCTGGAGGATGAGACCCCCCCCGATGCTCTGGGCAGGGTGGGGGGCACAGGGGGCCCGTTCAAAGCGACCATGGGTGGGTTGGTTCCTGCCCCACCAGTGGGGGCTGCCCTGCAGCAAACCCTGCAGCACGTGCTGCGCTGGGGCGACCAGCTCAGCCGCGCCTTGCTGGGCTCTGACACCTCCCCGCAGAGCCACGGGCCTCAGCAGGGCACTGGGGGCACTGGGGGCACTGGGGCTGGCCTCAGTGGCTGGTGGGGCCAGCTGAGCCAGAGCTCCAGGATTTACGCTGCTCCCAGCAAGGAAAAGTCCCCCTCGGTCTGGTGGACGAAGCTGCGGGCGGGGGAGCCCAGCCCGGGCCAGGCTGGGCAATCCCAAACTTCCCTGAGTGAGCCCAGAGCCACGGAGCTGCAGCTCCTCCAGACCAAAGCTGGCCCTGAACGCTCTGGCCCAAAGCCCAGCAGCAGCACTGACACCTCAGGGACCTCTTCCCCTGAAGATCTCTTCTTGCCCACTGGAAGCGGAGCGTTCACCAAGCTGGATGATCCCACTGCTGGAAAGAACCTGCTGGCTGCTCCCCCAGAGCCTCCTGCCCACAGGAACCAGGCAGCACCTTCTGGCCCAGGGATGGCTGATCCTCCCAGTGCTGACAAGGGCAGCTGGCTGGGCTGGCTCTTTGGAGCCACCAACCCCTCATCCAGGAGCTTCCCCTCCAGCCCTGACTCTGCCTCGGCCAGGTCCAGGTAAGACCCAGCTTGGGCAGGCACACGGGGAAGGGTTTGTGTGTGCTGAGGAGGGGTTTGTGTGCTCAGGTGGGCTGAGGAGGGGTTTCTGTGTGCTCAGGTGGGCTGAGGAGGGGTTTCTGTGTGCTCAGGTGGGCTGAGGAGGGGTTTGTGTGCTCAGGTGGGCTGAGGAGGGGTTTCTGTGTGCTCAGGTGTGCTGAGGAGGGGTTTCTGTGTGCTCAGGTGGGCTGAGGAGGGGTTTCTGTGTGCTCAGATGGGCTGAGGAAGGGTTTCTGTGTGCTCAGGTGGGCTGAGGAAGGGTTTCTGTGGTGGCCTCGTGGGGATCTTGTAGTGTTTCCCCTGGGATCAGTGCATGTCCCGAGCGCTGCTGCCATCACCCTGGAGCAGCAGGAGCTCCTGGGGAGGCTCAGTGCTGCTTGTCAGCTCCCACATCAGCAGATCAGCAGCAGGAAGAGCTGCCACAGAGCTGGTGGCTCCCTTTGCTCTGGCAGGAGGCCGTCCCGCTGGCTGGCCCCCAGTCCCCGTGTGCTGGCCGGGGTGGTGAAGGGTCTGGCGCCCGACAGGAGCC
>JAWWEY010000099.1:4881144-4891161 GCA_035582745.1 Loriotus luctuosus
CTGAGGAGGGGTTTGTGTGCTCAGGTGGGCTGAGGAGGGGTTTCTGTGTGCTCAGATGGGCTGAGGAGGGGTTTGTGTGCTCAGATGGGCTGAGGAGGGGTTTCTGTGGTGGCCTCGTGGGGATCTTGTAGTGTTTCCCCTGGGATCAGTGTCCCAGGCGCTGCTGCCATCGCCCTGGAGCAGCAGGAGCTCCTGGGGAGGCTCAGTGCTGCTTGTCAGCTCCCGGATCAGCAGATCAGCAGCAGGAAGAGCTGCCACAGAGCTGGTGGCTCCCTTTGCTCTGGCAGGAGGCCGTCCTGCTGGCTGGCCCCCAGTCCCCGTGTGCTGGCCGGGGTGGTGAAGGGTCTGGCGCCCGACAGGAGCCGCGCCCCGGAGCAGCCGCCGGGCGGGACCGAGCCCGCCGTGCCCCCGGCCCGCAGGTGAGGCGGGGCTGGCACCGGGCGGGGCTGGCACCGGGCGGGGCTGGCACCGGGCAGGGCTGGCACCGGGCACGGCTGCGGGGGCTTTTCTGGGTGGGGGAAAGCCGGGGCTGCTCTCACACACGGCCCGGGGGTCGCACACATCCCTAAAGGGAAAGCCATGGCTGCGCCCCCAAGGATCCCCTTCCCCTGCTGGGCTCTGGGGGAACCTGAGCCTCGGCCCACCTGGGGTCAGCTATTTTTCCAGAATGTTTTGGGGACAGTTTTTTTGCATTTTCTTGTGTGCTTTGTGGATTCGTGGCAGCTTGTGTGGGGCGAGTATGTGGCAGCTGTAGGAACAGCTCTGTCCGAGTGGGCAGGGTGGGTTTGTGGCCATCCCCAGTGGTGTTTGGCTGCTTCCCTCTTCCCCATCCTCGCTGACCCCGCTGTCCCCACACCCTCTGCGCCATCTCTGGTGTCCCCACACCCTTGGGGGACAGTGGTGGTGCAGGGAGTGACATTTGTGGCACAGGGGGTGACATTGGTGGTGCAGGGGTGACATTTTTGGTGCAGGGGTGACACTGGTGGCACAGGGGGTGACATTTGTGGTGCAGGGGTGACATTTGTGGCACAGGGGTGACATTTTTGGTGCAGGGGTGACATTGGTGGTGCAGGGGTGGCATTGGTGGTGCAGGGGTGACATTTGTGGCACAGGGGTGACATTTTTGATGCAGGGCAGTCCGGGCACTGTGTGACCACACGGGCACGGCCGACGGGCACCTGAGCTTCCACAAAGGGGACATCCTGGAGCTTCTCTCCACCGTGGATGAGGACTGGATCCGCTGCTGCCATGGCAACAGCACCGGCCTCGTTCCTGTCGGTTACACATCCCTGATTTTGTGAGGAGGAGGAGGAGGAGGAGGAAGGGACCCGAGGGAGCAGCTGAGCTCTGCGGAGCGGGTGCCAGCTCTGGGTGTCTCCTGTCACCTCCAGAGCGTCACCACCTGCGGGGCTGGCGGCTCCCAGGGGACCCTGCCCTGTGCCTGTCACTGCTGCATGAGGTCACCGTCTGCCACCGTGTCCCCCGGCTCCTCTCTGGCAGCTCGGGGGTCCCTCAGCTGCTGCCCACCCCCCGTGCCAGGGCAGGGGCGGCTCCTCTCCCTGCCCCGTGTCACCTCCGTCCGTCCGTCTGTCTGTCCTGCCACCGCTGCCACCTCCACGTGCCCCGCCGGGGCCCGGGCCGGTCCTCCCAGCACTCTGTAAATAATTGTAACCACTGGAATGAGCTCGTTCCGCCGGGAAGAAGCTGGAAATAAAGGTTGTGACTCACGTGTCCGCGTGTGGCGATGGGGCTGGGGTGGGATGAGGAGATGCTGGGGCTCTGCTGGTTCTCAGCATCCCAGCTGCCAGCCAGGGAGAGCAGGGAGGTGCCCTGAAGATGCCCAGGCTCCTCCACAGCGTGGGAGAGGCGGCTGCAGCCTCCCAGCGCCAGGAATATCCCTGGAAAAGCTGCTGGGACCAGCCGTGGGAGCTGCACGGCAACTGGGAACGGCCCAGCTCGCTGGTTTGGTTATTTATGTAACTCCAACTGATCTTTCCATAGCCCAGACGATGGCAGTAGGGGCTAAACGGCTCCAAGTTCTTCGTGTTTTTGTCATTGCTTGCCATTTCGTGCCGGAATTTGCATTTCCTGCTGGAAGAAAGTGAAAGAAAGGTGCGGCCATGGCGGGGAGCGGCCACACGGCAGCAGCAGGGGCAGTTCTGGGCCTCTGCTCCCTCCCCTGGCCGCGTTTCACCCTCCGATTTCCCCTTTCGGTGGCCAAAAGCCGCCGTGTCAGCCGCGGGTGAAGCTGCTCTCCTTTCGCTCTGCTCTCATTTCCACTTCTCTCGCTGGGGTTTTTATTCTCAGCCGAGTGACGTTCAATCCTAATTGCAATGTTCCTTGGCTCGCCTCAAGGAGGCTTGATTGATTTCCACAGCTGCTTCTGGACTTCCTGAACGAGGTCATGCCAGGAGGGGAGGAAGCCAGGTGGCACTTCCATTTGTTTATTTTCTTTTTAAATAAACAGCCCTCCGAGCCTTGGCCTGGGGCCTTGGGTTTAAAAGGGGCACAGAGGTCAGACGTGGCATTTTCATGATCACAGAGAGCCAGACTGGGAAAGGGAAAAACAAAAATCAGGTTCCACAGAAAGGGAGGGAGGGAGGAGAAGCTGTTTCATTGCTGAGGGAGCCTGCAGGTGAGAGATCTCTCTGCACTCACCTGGGCAGGTGAGAGCCCTGGCACAGCAGGACATGCCCTGGGGGTGACAGTCCCCAGCCTGTGCAGGACAAGGGGGCTCATTGGGTTTATCCCCTGGGAATGGGCACCAAACCTCTGGATTCAATGGCTCCTGCCCCAGTTTGCCTCACAGGCAGCCGGGGTCAAAGCCCCTGTGACCCCTCACAGTGGCCATGCTGTCCCCACCCCTCCTGCAGAGCCACCAGGGTCACACTGAACCCTCTGAGACCTCTGGCAGATGGGGGCTCCATCCCAGGTGGATGTTCCTGGGTGGGTTCCCATCCCAGGGGGTGCTCCTGGGTTGGTTCCCATCCCAGGTGGATGTTCCTGGGTTGGTTCCCATCCCAGGTGGATGTTCCTGGGTGGGTTCCCATTCCAGGCAGATGTTCCTGGGTTTGTTCCCATCCCAGGTGGATGTTCCTGGGTTTGTTCCCATCCCAGGTGGATGTTCCTGGGTGGGTTCCCATCCCAGGTGGATGTTCCTGGGTTGGTTCCCATCCCAGGGGGGTGATCCAGGCTCCCACCCAGCTCAGCAAAGAAAACCCCCCGAGCCAACCTTAGGAAAAGATTTTCCATTTAATACTAGACTCTCAGGATTGAGATGCAGGCTTTTTATGCAATTACATCCAATGTTAAAATTGGTAATACATAATTTACAAAGATTAACATCAAAACAATGATCTATTTAGATATGCTTTGTAAAAAGGAAATATATTAGCAGCATTTATTTTCAGCAATCACACAGCCTACACCCATGCAGACTAAGGTTCAGCTCTATTTGCAGTAACGTAGTGCTTCCTGGCTCCGGCGGCGATCCTGGGGACACACGGGTCTGCTCAGTATTATAAAATAACCAAAAAATAAAAAAAGTCATTAATTTCTACACCAGTAAGAAAAAACAATTCTTTGCACTTACCTAACATTTGATTGTCTAAAAAACATTTTGTTTAGTCTTTCAACAAAAGAAAGATAAAATGACAGAGCTAGTGTCTCGCTTCTGTACGCACTTTATTTTTTTTTTTTTTTAAAAACTTTTTAGTGTTTAACACCATTTGAGACAATGATTTCTGTTTGAAACTAAATGAGACAACTCAAGGGTTTGGACATGCGATATTCCTACTACACGCACGAGTATTTTATACTCAGGGTTCCTGGTACTGTACAGTGCTTCTCTACAGTAAGAAAATATTCCAAACTATTTTCTTATTTCTTTTTTTTTTTTAATAAAATATTTTTTTTTCTCAAAGGGTTTTTTTCCTTTCTTTTTTTTTTTTGTGGTTTTTTTTTGTTTGTTTTGTTTTGTTTTCTCTTTTTAAATCAACACATAAAAGTTAATGGAATGAGTCATGTTCCACTAAGAGTAAAATAATTATAATAATAACAAGAATGTACATTAGGACGAGCTTGGTCCATAAAAAGGAACATGTAACTACGGTATTGCTTTACATCCACGCAGCAGATATATACAACTTGGCACATTAAAAACCGGATTTCATAGAAGAACACCTAAAACAGGACTGGATATGCATGTGTACGTCTGAGACAGGAAAGCAAAGCCACCGTCCGGGGGCAGCGGGGGGTCGGGGCTGGCGGGACAATCGCGACAATCGCGACAATGGCCAGGGGGTGGGGCCAGCTGCCCGGACGTTCGGCGTTCCACCAGCACACGAGGGTAGTGTTAGCAGTTGATAAATTCTACAGCTCACGACAAACACTCGCTCGGATACTGCCTGACGGGCACGGAGTGAAAGGGTCCTTGGGGTTGGTTTTTTTTTGATTTTTTTTTTTTTTAGTTTTGTTTTGGTTTTTTTTTTTTTTTCCTTTTTTCTTTTAACGGATTTTTATTTGCACAACACACGAGACACACGAGAACCACAGCTTATCAAAAAAACCAACAGCAATGGTGGCGTCAGGAGCTGACTTCGCTTTTATAAAATTTCTCTGCAGAAAAAAAGTGAAAAAACTCACACCCCACGCCCTCCCCCCGCACAGCAAGTGCCTCATCCCAGCTCTCCTGCCCTGCTCCAAGGGCCTCTGGAAGCTTCTCCTTGGCACAGACCACAGGGACACGTGCTCAGCTGTCCCACGGCGAACCTCGTGCTCGGCTGGGGACGTTTCTCTCTTCTTGGAACTTGTGCAAATCAGAGGCCACAGCTTCAGGGCAGCTTTTCCTTTTAAGCCACTGGGCCTTTCCTCTCCCCTCTGGATTCCTGGATTCCCTTCCCTGGCGGTGCTGAGGGTGGCTGGTACAATCCCAGGTGAGCAGTGACCGTGTGGGGAACATCCTCCTCAGAGTAACTCAGTCCTTTTCCTCTGCCCTCCCTATTATTATTATTTTTTTTTTAATTTTTGTTTTTTTTTCTCCTCTGAGTGGGAATATCAAGCAAAAATAAATTAAATTTGACCATCCTGGACAATAACCACGAGGTTTCCTCAGTACCTAACATCAATACAAGGCACGCCCACCAACACACACACCAAGAGCACTGCAGAGCAGGGTGGGCACCGTGCCAGCCCGGCCCCCCAGGTGCTACTGTTTGTATTTTGTCAGTTTGCTGCGCCCTCCTGGCCCAGGCTGGGCTCTGCCCCCAGCGCAGACAGACCCCAGAGCTCGGCTGCCCCTCCTGGTCACTTCCTGAAGCTGCTCTCGGGGATGGTCAGCGTGCGGCGCCGCAGCCTCCGGCCCGAGCCCTCCTCCAGCAGGTAGGTGACATCGATGGCTGCAACAGAGCACAAGGGGCATCTCGGTCACTACAGCATCACTGAGCTGGGAAAAGACCTCCAGGATCATGAATGCAACCTCTGAGTGATGCCCAGCTGGGCACCCAGAGCACAGCACTGAGCGCTGCCTCCCATCGCTCCTCGAACACAAAATTGCTGTTTCTTTATTCCTGGCTCTTTCATGGATGCTTCCCTCCAGGAAATCCAAAACATGCCTGGACAAGGTGCTGAGTGACCCAAGCCCTGAGCCATGGCTGGACCAGAAAACCTCCAAAAATCCTCCCAACCCAAATGAAGCATCAGTCCATGTCTGTGTGGCATTGGACAGACTGGACAGGGCTTTCATTTAAAAGCAGGGTCACAATTCACCAGTGTCCCCCTCATCCCACAGCTCAGACAACACCTACAGCAGGTACTCAGAACCAAAGGAAAGCTCATGAAAGGTCAAAAGAGACTTTCCAAATTCCTCTCAGTCTTTCCTGGCCTGTTTGCTAAGTTTCTCCATTGTAGATATGGAATTATGGGTGAATTAGTTTATGGAAAGGTTTTGTGGTTATTAAAAATATTAAAAATATGATACAAAACAGTGTCACAGTTGTAAGAAACTTCACTTGGATTTAGTGGATTTCTGTTGCAAAGGAAAACGTGGCTACAAAGAAAACTGACTTTCCTAATGCCCGCTAGCAAGAAATTCAGACAAAAACATTCATTTTATCAACACAGCTCAGCCAAGCAACCCCAGAGCTGCAGGAGACCCAGGGGCTGTGTGAGCAGAGCCTGAACCCTCACCATTTTTCCCTGGGATTTTCTCTAGGAGGTTGAGCAGGATCTGGTTCAGCCTCTCCCTCTGGAGGTGCCGCCGCTCCTCGGGGCTGCAGAGCGGCCTCGTGTCCGAGGGGTTCTCGTCCCCTTTCTTCTCAGCCTCGCAGCTCTCGCTGGGCACGGGCTCCTTGTCGGGCTCCTCGGGGCTGGGCAGCTCCCCTGGAGCCTGCTCAGGGGCCCCCAGCACCTCCTCCATCAGGGGCAGGGAATCTTCCTCTTGGTTTAAGTCTTTGATCTGTGGTTTCGAGCGATCCGATTTCCAGGATGACCTTGTAAGAAAAAAGGGGTTTAAAGAGAAGTTTTTCACCTGAAAGGACAATTCCCAGCGAGTCCAGGACTCATCCATGGGCTCTCCCAGAGCATCCAGTCCAAGCTCAATTTCTTCCCTCCATCCCTGCACTCACACCCACCAAAGCTTTATTTGCACCGCACCAAACACAGCTTTGAAAAACAAATGGATTTTTATTTTCAGTTGCAAAAGATTTTACCTCCAAAAACACTTTGGCCCAGCCCTTAGTGGGATGTTCTTGCAGGCTCTACCAGATCTGGGCTCTGACTGCCCCACAGACACAGGCAGCAGGTCCAGGACCTGGGCTCCTCCATCTGGGAAGGCTGGAGCCTCCTGTTTTGGGCATCTCCTCACTCAGCTGCTTTTTTCTGACTGTCAAATGGCTCCTTTCTTTTCCTGATGTACATTATTATTAAGGCTGCCTATCCCTGCTCACTTCTTCCCTTTTATCTCTCTGAAAGTTTAGAGAGCTTTAAATAATTTAAACTTCTTATTTCCATAGCATCCAGAGGAAAGGGGCAGGAGGAGAGTGGGCACAACAAACAAACAACATTATTTCATCTCTTCTCAACAATCTGGGAGGGGAGACTCACCTGCCTCCATTCCTCTTGTAGTTGTCTGGCACATAATGAGGCTGCAATAACAATAAAGATTATGATCAATACCAAATCAAATTCACACTGGAAGGAAGTGCTGGTCTGTCAAATACTCTGGAAGTGCCAATGCAGGACACTGAAAATGCTGGTGTACCTCAAAGAGACTTCACAGGAGGAGGCACAATCATGTAATAAGATAAATTAGAGCCAGACTTGTCTGATTCTTCACATCTTCTAAATAAATTTCAAGCCACAGACCATCGTGATAAAAATCAGCTTTGCTTTCTGCACAGCATGAATCTGGAACCTTCTCCAAAGCCACTACAAAAACCTCTGCTCCAGGAAGAGCAGAGCTCACTTGCAGAAGGTTTGCAGATCTGCCACCTCTGAGTCTCTCTCTGAGCTCACCATCACCATCCCTTGAGCACCTCTCTGCCTCTCAACTGCAGGTTCTGTTACACCCAGTTCTATTTCCAAGCTTGCTTTCCAGCCAGCTTTTTCCCCCAGGCTGTGCATACTGACAGAGCCATGGAATGACTGAGGTTGGAAAAGCTCTTCCAGAGCAGCCAATCCAAGCTGTGCCCCATCCCCACCTTGTCCCCAGCCCAGTGCTCTGAGTGCCACCTCCCCAGGTGTTCCCTGGGCACCTCCAGGGATGGGGACCCCAAATCTCTCTGGGTTTGGAGGGAGGTTTGGATGGGGACCCCAAATCTCTCTGGGTTTGGAGGGAGGTTTGGATGGGGACTCCAAATCTCTCTGGGTTTGGAGGGAGGTTTGGATGGGGACTCCAAACCTCCCTGCCAAGGCCTGACCACCCTTTCCATGAGGGAATTCCTCCTGATGTCCAGCCTGAGCCTCCCATGGCACAACTTGAGGCTGTTTCCTCTTCTCCTCCCCGTTGTTCCTTGGGAGCAGAGCCTGACCCCCACCTAAAGCATCAGCTCCCTCTGCCTGACCAAGCTTCATTTATCAACACTCAGGAGCTTTCCAGAACTCCATCCAGCCTCCTAAAAACAGGTAAGGAAGCTGAGAGCAAAGCCACTCACAGAGAAATCCCTCTTGGGTGTGAGTTTCTTGGGGAAGTGGTCGAAGGCGTAGGGCTTGGTGCACACGGGGTAGCGGTTGCGGTGGATCTTGTAGAAGAGGTGAGCTGATTTATCCAGGCGGTAATCACAGATGTAAACATCCTGCTCCCTCACACCCTTTGGCCTCCCTGGCACCAGAACAAGGACAAAACAGTCACAGACTGAGGGGGAAATGTGGTTTATCACAGTGGGAGCGAGGCAGGGGCTGTCACAGTGTTCCTGTTTGCTCTCGCACTCAGAACCGCAGCAGGATCACTCTGAATACCTGCATGCTCTGATCAAACACTTCCCAGACTTTCACAGACACAATTATCAACTGACATCATTTTCTCTCCCCTCTTCAAACAGGAATCCCTGTCCCAGGGCAAAGCCTCAGCTTTTGGCCAGCTCTGAGGCACACAAACATTCCCCATGGCCTTTGGACAACAGGAACTGCTCCAGTGCATGTCCTTGCTTCCAGAACACAGTGGATTTGTCCCAGTGCCTGGTTCAGGGTAAGGATGATGTTGGCTGGTGCCCAGCAGTGCTCACCCTCAGCCCAGCACTCTCCAGGGTCCCCTGCTCTGCCAGCAGGGCCAGCACAGCTGACCCCAGGATGTTCTGCACCACGGAGTGTCCAGCCCTGTGGGGGTGGCTGGGATCCCCAATCTGTGCTGGGGAGTGGCTGCACTGGGCATCACTTGTGCTCCCTGGGGTTTACTCACAGAATCGTGGAGTGGTTTGGGCTGGAAGGGACCTTAAATCTCATCCCATTTCACCGTGCCACAGGCAGGGTCACCTTCCACTGTCTCAGGCTGCTCCAAACCTTGTCCAACCTGGCCTTGGGCACTGCCAGGAATCCAGGGGCAGCCACAGCTGCTCTGGGCACCCTGTGCCAGGACCATCCCACCCTCACAGGTAAGAACTTCCTCTGTGTATCTAACCTAAATTGCCTCTTTTTCAGGTTGAAGCCATTCCCTCTTGTCCTGTCATGATTAAGAGCCTCTCTCCACCTTCCTTCTAGCCCCTTCAGATACAGGACACCTCTCTCTCTTTCTGTAACCTCCCTTTCCATTACTACTACTGCTATCATTACTATTACTACAATATTTTAATTTACTTCAACCATGAAACTGATTTTATCCCAACCTCTGGGTTTTAACTTTTTCCAGTTCCCTCCCATCCCAGGGAGTGGCTGGGTAATGAGCTTCCAGCAGGGGTTAAACCACCTCAGCCCAGTGCCCAAACGCTCAGGAATGTGTTTAATTCCCACCTTTGCAGTAGGTGTAGAGGTCTAGCACACAGCAGGTCCCCACCACGGCCTCCAAGGGGATGATTTCATACAAGGGCACCCGGAAGAGCTCGTTGTGGTAGAACTTGCGCGACGGGGAATGGTGCGTTTCGTGCGGACGGAAATAGTGGTGGCCAAAGGCAAAGCGCTCCTCCCTGAGGGTGCAAAGGGGACACAAACACCAATCAGCCCACGACACAGCCCACTCACTGCCCCCTGCTTTGTTTGGAGTTCCCTTTCTTGCACTTGGCTGTGATGAACAGCAGAGTCACACAAGTTCCACGTTCCACTGCCCGCCTCAGTGAGGGGAAACCATCCCAGCGTGGTTTCCATGGGCACAGCAGACTGTGACTGGCCAGGGCACAGCACAGCTGTCACTGCCTGTTCCAACACTGAGGAAATCCATCCATTTCTATCTCTGATCCTTTGATTAAACCTCCAACCTCACATGCTTCCACCATGAAGTTGTGGAGCACAAGCTCCAGCGTGGTTTCCATGGGCACAGCAGACTGTGACTGGCCAGGGCACAGCACAGCTGTCACTGCCTGTTCCAACACT
>JAWWEY010000099.1:4891261-4904438 GCA_035582745.1 Loriotus luctuosus
CATCCATTTCTATCTCTGATCCTTCGACTAAACCTCCAACCTCATGTATTTCCACTGCGCAGCTGCAGAGCACAAGCTCCAGTTGGGAATTCCCAACCTCTGCACCAGCACCTTGCTCATTCCTAAAGGTGAGACTACCACAAAACTCCTGTGCTTTGGCAGGCAGGCCAGTGGGATAGCTCAAACTCCAAGGCTGTCTGGCACTTACTTCTCGTTTTTCCAGAGCTTCTCGATGCGGAAGATGTCGAGCTTGTCGCGGTTGATGTGGGACAGCAGCCGGTACGACTGCCGCACCGGGTGCCCGTCGGGGGTCCTGCGGCTGTCTCTCATCAGGTACACACAGTCACCTGTCCAGGGGCACAAAGGACACACCTGTGAACGGCCTGGCCTGAGCCCAGCACAGCAGAACCACAGGGAATCATCATTAAAATGAACACAACCTAATGCTGGATTGTAAGGAATGACATGAACCCGCTGCAGAAGCTGCCAAGGGCACTCAGATGTTTTTCACGGCAGCTTTACAGAAAAAATACCCACAACTTTCCATGCCAGACTGAAAACACCAACCTGTAAGGGATCAAAACCATGACAAACCACAGGATATGTAAACATGTCAGTCATGATTAGGAAAAGGTGTAGGAATTAGCGATGGCTGCAATAAATCTGTGAGAGAGAAGATACTTAGGGAGGAGGTTACTGTTAAGAAAATAAAACCTGTCCTGAGAAGCCCCCAAGCCTTTGGTTATTCCAGCAGAATTCTAATGAGATGTAGAGCTCAGAAAAGATAAAGAGAATGCAAAAAGGACTGAACAAACTGGCACTGCTGGCAACCAAAATCGTTTCCCAAGGGCAACTCCTACGCTTAAATTTATTTATTTTGTCCCATAAGTGAATTCACTCCTTAATTTCTCTGCTGACCTGTGAAATCCCAGAATGACCTGGGCTGGAAAGCATTTTAAAGACCATCCAGACCCACCCTCTTGCCATGTGCAGGGATATCTTCCACCAGACCAAGCTGCTCAGAGCTCCATCCCACCTGGCCTTAAGCATTTCCAGGGCTGGCAAGAGATTCCACTTCTTCTGTTATTTACCTCAAAATGACCAAAACCTGGGAGGTCCCAAGTCATAAAAGCTCCCTTGGGTAGGAGCAGAGGTCACACAGCAGAATGCTCTGGCTGGCAGCAGCAGCTGCTCAGGAGGAGAGAGCACAGGAACAGACAACCCAAGGAAAATCTCCCTGTGCTGTCCCTGCCTTTTGTGTTTATGGACTTTCAGAGCCAAAGGCTAGAGCTTTGGGGATTAATCCTTCTTCCAAGTATTTGTCTAATCTTTTTTGGAACCATTTATACTCTGACCTCTCCACCCTCCTGTGGCAAGGCTTGCTACAGTCTAGTCATGATTTTGTATAAAAAAGCCTTCCTAGAGTTTAACTGTTGCCAGCTAATTTCTGTTTGCTCCCTAATTTCTGCATCGTTGCACCTTCCTGAGCCACATTTCACTGACCTTCATCACCCACCCTCCAAATCACCTGGGCAGACTCTATCCACACAAAAGATGATCCAGATCAGATTATCTTTGTTATCCTTGTTTTTACAGAATGGCATGGCAGAGCAGCACAGGGCAGGCAGGGCAGACAGACACCCCAGGAGGTTACAGAAGGGCACAATCCCTCTGCTATTTTGTGCATAACAATTTCTGATACTCCCTTTGCCTTTCTGACTCAGCTAGAACATTTTTTATCATGTTTCCATTAAATTACAATGACTCCTGGGAGTTGTTTTCCCTATTTTTTCCCCTGTTTTTGTACCTGTGTAGTTATGGCTGTTTGCCTTCCACAGATATTTGTGTTATTAATTAGCAGGTTTGGGAAAAAGATGCCAGGAACCACTGAGGACATCATGGTCCCAGGGTCATCAACACCCCAGTTTTGCTATAATCAGATTCAACATTAAAGTGAAGCACATTATGTTTTCATTCATATAATCTCATTTATCAATCTTATCTAAGTTTAAAAGATGCTCCTAAGGACTCCTCATAGGTAGAAATTTCTCCCATATATCCAACCTCAATTTCATGAGGTTCCTGTGGTCCCACCTCTCCAGCCTGCCCAGGTCCCTCTGGATCCATCCCTTCCCTCCAGCATTTTGACCACACCACACAGCTTGGTGTCTTCTTCCCACCTAACCTAAAACTGGGATAACAACAGCCTCCTTTTACAATTTTAAGGGTAAGAAATTGGAGAGGTGGGTTCCCTAAAAGACTCTTAGAATACAAGGAACATACTCAGAGGAGCTACTGGCCCCAAACAGAATGTAAATAAAACTATTCAATTTTAAACCAGCTTTTTTCAACTCTTCTTTCCCACCTCTCTCATGAGAAGAAAGCAACCCCAGCATTATTGTGCCTTACTGGAAAAGGAGCATTCAGGAGGAGATGTAAACAGATGCTCTCTTGCTCTAAAGATCAGGAAACTTGATTTCAATTCCAGTTTATACTGATATTCTGCCTCAAAAATGAAGGGAAAAAAAACCAGTAGCTGTTGCTGGTGCATCAGGGATGATGATTTGTTAGAATTTCTGGCTAGGTGGGTTTTCCAGGATCCATTCTGACCCCTGTTTATCAATTTCTACCCAAGACAGAACTCCATGGGATGTAATGGATCAGATCTGTTTTATTTGCATCATCTCTTGAGTTTAGGTATTAGGGAATTTTTGCAGGGGTGTAACACTCAATAGCTTCCAGCAAAATTGCCAAAAAATTAAGAAACAAGTTCTGCAACCACCCCTGAGATCCCTCTGAGAGGGATTTGGTCACAGCAGAGTGTGACCACTCACACAGCTGATTTTCAGTCTTGTTCCTCCAAAACATCACCTCTCAAGCTGGGAACTGCTGTTCAGGGTGCAGCTTCTCCTGGGCAGGCACTCAATGCAGAGCTCCCAGGAAAATGTAAACCACACACACACTGAGGGGCTGCAGGGCATGATTTTGCCTCAGAATGTGGAATTATGAGGCCCTGTAGACACCAGAGGGAGTAAAAAGCTGTTTTTCCCACAGTCCAAGCTGCCTGATACACCCACAGCACACTAAAGGTCCTGCCTCAGGACTCAGGGTGGAAAAATCAACAAGCCCATGGATTTCCCCTTCCCCTGCTGGAGCTGCACGTTCTGTTCCAGCACCTTGTGGTGGAATTTGCTTCAACTGCTCCCTGTGCCTGCACAGGCATTTGGTGCCCAGCAGCTGCAGTTTGGTCTCCTTTGTCCCCCGCTGATGGCACACAGAGCTCAGAAATGTCCCACAGAGGGACATTTCTTTCTTTAAAGGGCATTTCTCTAATTAAAGTCACCAAGATCAGATCAGAGACACACAAGGAAAATTTAACACACTTGTGACAGAAATGATCTTAATGCTCTGAACACCTGGAAGATGCCACAAGCCCTTGATAAAACATCATCCATTTCAACAGAGAATGTAAAAGCAAGTTTTGATACAGCCCTTGAAGTAAAAAAAGACAGAAGAAACACAAAGGCTGAACTCTGGACAGAACAGACAATGCAGAGCAACACCCAGCAAGGAGAGCTGAATGCAAATTCCAGAATCTTGCAGATGGGGTAATGAATATGCTGCTTTTTGACCTTTCCTAAATTCCCCATTTTCCTGAAGGCTCTCCTATTCCCCTCTAGCAAACTTATCAGCTGGTTTCACTCATTCAAGAGCAGTTTCCTGATAATGATAAAGGGCTTTTTCTAACCCTGTGTGTATCTGTAGGATGAAATTAAAAAAACCCATAATCAGTGAGCTGAATTGTGTGGCTGTGGCAGCTGCCTTGGAGAGATTCAGGAATTCAGAGTACAGTCCAGAAGAGATAAGCTTTAGGAACACACAAGCTGGATGTTATAATGACCATTCTGCACTAAAATCCTGGAGGTCTGACAGCCTTCTTGGCCTTTACTTCTAAATGTTAACTACCAGCAGTTGGCTCAACATCATCCTCCCCTGGCCAGGACAGCCCTGTGCCAATTAACATTTCTTCATCAGCAGCCTGTGAGAACTCTGACTGTGTATCAGTCCCAGCACTGCAGAGAGAGCAGTGAAAAATGAAAGTATTTTTGACAGAGTGATGCCACAAGTGGCAGCTTCCAGTTGGGAAAAATGGAAGTATTTTTGCCACAAGTGGCAGCTTCCACTTAGGAAAAATGGAAGTGTTTTTGCCAAGGTGATGCCAGAGATCCTTGCACACTGCTGGCCCCAGAGGCAGCACGTACCTTGGCGGAGCAGCAGATCATCCCTCAAGAGGCAGATGTAATAAACACAGCCAGGCTGGGCATAGTGGGGCCGAGGGATCATGGGAACCTCCTGCAGGGAAAAAAAGAAAGGGAGTTGTGAGATTTATAAGATAGGAAGTAGTTGGTTATAGGGTTTTTGTTATAAGGTAGTATGTAACTTTCTGACCCAATAGGCTGATGTTAAGAGAGTTTATTTTGCTTTTTTCATTTATCACTTTTATTTCTTTTTATTGTAATGTGGATATTTTTGTCTAATAAGGTCTTATTACATGTATGTAATATGTAATAGGTAACACATTACATATGTTTTTATGATAACATCTAAATTTTTAGTTTATTTTATACAATTACATTATTACATTACTATACTACAAAACTTTTAACCATCTTATTTACTATATATTATAAATAAATTTAATATAGTATAGTATATGATATATAATATATATAATATATTATATATTTAATATATATATTTTTATATATGTGTATTAGATGTATTACAGATATATATTTTCTTACTTAAAGAATATTCTTACTTATAACTACAAAAGCATAAGTTTATGATTTTTCTATTCAATGTTTGTGTATTTTGCTTTGATACCAATTTAGGCTTCTTCTAAGGCTACAAATCAAACCCTCTTGAGTCTGTGAAGATTTCTATCTTTCCAATTCCCACACCGCCCTATGGAAATACACAGAGAAAAACTGAGACAAAAACAGAGAAAAACTGACCCTTCATGGAACTGAACCTAAATCAAGGAAGCTTCAGCAATCCCAAAAGATACAAATTCAAAACCCAAATACAAAATAAACCCCTAAGGAGGTGCTGTAGTTTTAGAAGAGTGATAGGAAGGAGAGTTTTGTTTTACCCTGTTCACAGCTCGAGGTTCACACTGCTCACACAGGTAGTGCTCAACGTCTGAGTTCACACCCATGCAGTCACAGTGCTGCCACACCTGGAAAAACAGGTACGGCTCAGTCACAAAGTCCTGGCACAGATTATAGCTGCAAACTGCATTTTCTCAACAAATATTAAGGAAAACAAGAAAATAATCTTCACAGAGGAGATTTTCTATGAACTATTTCACACCACATCAGCAGACAGACAAGATCTCCATGCAACAGAAGTGTCTTTGCCTTCCACACTGATTTATTCATGCAATAAAAAACCTCACAGCAACCCAGCACCGCTTGTGTCTCTGAAGACCCAAAACCCAGCAACACCCAACACCCACCATGCACTTTTCACACTGGATCATGAGCCCCTCGTCCTTGTAGAGGCCGCAGATGCAGCGGATGACGTCCTCGTCCTTCTCGTGCCCGTTGTCCTTGTCGCACACCGAGGTCTCGCTGCTGTCGGCCTCGCTCGCCGTCTCCCCCACGATCTCGTCGATCTGGGCCGAGGCCTCGTGCCGCGCGTTGTAGTAGGCCTTGCGCAGCCGGCACACATCCCGCCCCGTCGGGGACTTCCTGCCGTAGTATTTCTGCAAAAATCACAAAAAAAAACCCAAAAAAGCTTTATTTCCAAGTCCTGTCCTGTTTAGCTCCTGTCTGTACACTTGGGAGGCCTGGTGGCCTCTCCATCTCCCTCATGATTCTGGCCAGCACTGTAGTAGGCCTTGTGCAACCCGCACACGTCCTGCCCCGTCAGGGACTTCCTGCCGTAGTATTTCTGCAAAAATCACAAAAAAAAACCCAAAAAAAGCTTTATTTCCAAGTCCTGTCCTGTTTAGCTCCTGTCTGTACACTTGGGAGGCCTGGTGGCCTCTCCAAGTCCCTCCTGGCTCTGGCCAGCGCTGGAGTAGGCCTTGCACAGCCCACCCCCTTGGGGACTTCCTGCCATAGTATTTCTGCAAAAACCAACAAAAAAACCCAAAAAAGTGCTTTATTTCCTATTTAGCTCCTGGGAGGGGTTTTCTCTACAGCTGCAGCTCCAAAGCTGGGGTGGCCTCTCCATCTCCCTCATGACCCTGGCCAGCACTGTAGTAGGCCTTGCGCAGCCGGCACACGTCCCGCCCCATCGGGGACTTCCTGCCATAGTATTTCTGCAGAAACCACAAAAAACCCCAAAAAAAGCTTTATTTCCAAGTCCTGTCCTGTTTAGCTCCTGTCTGTACACTTGGGAGGCTTTGTGGCTGCCCCTGGATCCCTGGAAGGGTTCCAGGCCAGGCTGGACAGAGCTTGGAGCAGCCCGGGATAGTGGAAGGTGTCCCTGGAAGTGGCAGGGGTGGGATGGGATGAGCTTTAAGGTCCCTTCCAGACCAAACCATTCCATGATTCTGTGATTCCATGACACCTCATACTGAAAAACAGGGTACCCCTTCCAAAAGGAATGAAAATTTCTTTAAATCAGCTATTCATTAGTGTCCTTGACCTAAGGCAGTCAAGGGCTCATGATTTGCTATTGAGCCCTCATCAGGAATGGATCAGCACAAGTTCTCTTCCTCCAGATTAAATTTCTTCCTTTATTCCTGTAAGAGCCTTAAAGGAGGGCACATCCCTGCTGCCAGTGCAGCAGCTTTCAGGCCAGACAGAGCCTCACCTCTGCATTCCTGAAGACCTTCAGCATGTCCCCATCAAAAGCTTCCACAGTTTTGTAGTAACCAGTCAGGATCTGCTTCTCAATCGTGGCAAGGTCCAAGGGGTCAGAGATCTTTTCATAATAGTCTGCATTTCTACAACAGGAATGTTGGCACAATGTCAGGACTCAGCAGCAATTCCCACTGTGCAAATCCATCAGAGAAAGCAGCTCTGGGAAGGCAGCACTTACTTTTTCTTTGGGGGCAGGTTCAGGAGAGGAGCTGCCAGCGCCTGCCTGGAGGAGTCTGCAACAGCAACAGAGCTTAGTGACATCACTGGAGTGAAACTTCCAAAGAAAAGAAAATTACAACATTCAATCTGGGTTAAAAAAAGGCTTTTCTGTTATCTGAGCCACAGGGAATTGAAATGCTTCTGCATTTCTAGATGTTGGTGCCTGTAACTGCAGTACAGGTAGCACAAGGATGACAGTTTTTGATTTTTTTCTGGAATTTTGAAAAATCAATTTCAAAGGACCGCAACATCTGCAGATTCTGGTGGTAAAGCAGGGGGTTCAGGCTAAGGCAAAGTGATTATTGGTAAGGGAAGAAATTTTAAAAAACAGGAGTGATTTAACACCCCATATTTTTCTAGCATTTCCTATTCCCAGAGCCTATTTCCAGAGGTTGAAAACATACCCACGGAGATTTTTTTAAAGAGAATCACCTTCACCTTTGTAGGCTATGATGCTGTCACATATCTCCTTGAAGATCTGAGCCAGGCGGGCGGCACGAGCCACCTCGAGGTTCTCCTCAGCCGCCGCCAAGCGCCGCGTCCGCACCGAGCGCGACGTCTGCAGCGCCGAGAACTGGGTCATGAACACATCTGGGAGAGGAGCACAGGGTCACCTCCACATCACAGAGACACCTCAGAACACTGTCTTGGTGTAAATATTAACATGGATTCTGTGTGTGTGGTGTTAAAGTAACTAGTTATAAAGATACGGTTTTTGTTTCTTTTTTATTTTTATTTATTTTTAAGCTTAGATATAGTAGTGAAATATAGTTGATGTAAGTGACATATCACTGATATGTGTTATAGATATATATTACAATATTGGCTTTTTGTAAATATTAAAGTGGATTCTATATGTGTGATGTTAAAGTAACTTCTTTGTAAAGATATGGTTTTTATTTCTGTCATTAATTAAGCTTAGACATAGTAGTGAAATATAGCTGATATAAGTGAAATAGCACTGATATAAGTATGTGTTATAGATACATATTATAATATTAGCTTGTTGCAAATATTAAAGTGGATTCTATCTGTGTGATGTTAAAGTAACTTTGCTATAAAGATATGGTTTTATTTCTGTCATTAATTAAGCTTAGACATAGTAGTGAAATATACGTAATATAATTGAAATAGCACGGATATGTGTTATAGATATATAATATTGGCTTCTTGTAAATATTAAAATGGATTTATATTGTGGTGTTAAAGTAATTTTGTTATACAGTTTTTATTTCTGTTGTTTATTAAGCTTAGATATAATACTGAAATAGCTGATATGTGTTATAGATGCACATTACAATATTGGGAGATGCTCCACCCAGGGAGAAGAGCCAAGCATTCCTACCTGGATACAACCTGAGGTTTGGGAACACCACAGCAGCCTTTGCCCAGTGCATTGCCAGAGGAGCAGCTTTCTGCTGCCCTGCATTGCCAGAGGAGCCCAGGCCCATCTGCAGCAGCCCTGGAGCTGCAGAGGAAAACTCCCCCCTTGTGCAGGATCCCTGCTGCAGCAGAAGCACAGCTGGCACTGCAGGAGGGCTGAGCCCCCATGGCATGGGGCTGTGCCACCCCCTGGCACACAGGGGGTCAGCTCAGATTCTGACTCAGTGGTTTGGTTTTTTGTTTGTACTGTTACATTTGTATTTTTATTTTTCTTAGTAAAGAACTGTTATTCCTATTCCCGTATCTTTGCCTGAGAGACCCTTAATTTCAAAATTATAACAATTCAGAGGGAGAGGGTTTACATTTTCCATTTCAGGGGAGGCTTCTGCTTTCCTTAGCAAACCAAGACAAATATATACCAAGGTTGCAAGTTACTCATGCCAAGAATGGATTTACACAGAGTTTAACTCTTTGTGTGCCAGAGTGGCCTCACCAGATTTGATGTTGCCGTCGTCGCGGCAGATCCCGTTCCAGCGCGTGTACAGCGACGAGCTGTGCATGCTGTCACTGTGCTTCACCTCCTCCTGCTTCTGCCTGATCTTCTCCCAGTTCCGTACCAAGAACACGTGGTGTTTCAGCACAAAATTCCTGCAGGGATTAGGGAGCTATTCAAGAAGCTCTTTTTACTGGAAAATTAATTCTTTAATGTAGGGAAAAGCTGGATATTCAGAGGTGTAACCTGTGCATTCTCTCCTCAATGGAGAGGAATTCCAGCCTGGCTGGTCAAGGAGAACTAAAAGCTGCATCCTCAGCAATTTCAGGATGCCCCATCTTCTAGAAGAACACATCAGCATTTCCACAGCACTCCATTTCTGAGGCAAATCCCCCTGAAATCAGCCCTTACCTTTCCCTGTTAGACATGGGCTTCATCTGCAGCTGAGGTGTCAGCCTGGTTGGGGCGTTCACACTTTCACTGGGCTCCTCAGGGATGTGGCCCCTCTGGAAAACAGATTGTTCTGATAGACAGGAAAAACTGTGCCAAGAACTCAGCACAGCAGCCAAACCAGTCCCTGAGACAGAACCTACAGCTTTACTCGACTGTATTTCTGTTTAAAGTTTGGGTTTCTGTTTCAAGTTTAAAATTTACAAATACCCCAGTTTTTGGTCTGGTGGCACAGACTGACTTCCCATCAACCTCATCCACCCAAACTCTGTCTTTGCTACTTACTCTCTTCTTTAGTTTGTGCTTTGACTTCCTCTTCTCTTTCGACCTCCCAGGTCTTCTGTGGGTGCTCACAGGCTGGTTGCTTTTGCTTGAGAGTCCATTCATGCGTTGACTTTTACCCCCAATTATTCCTCTGCATTTGTCAAAGCCACATTTGCAGAGTTGCTTTGAGGAAAAAGAAAAAAATCCAATAAACTCCAAAGGTCTAGTTTTTCTCTCAGTATTAAAAACAGCATTTTCTGCCTAATACAACACGTTATATTTTGTTGTTTCTACACTTTACAGAACTATTAGGTTTTAGTGAGATTTTTCAAGGTCTCACAGTGGGGTTTTTACCTGTTTTTCAACATTAAATGAGTGGAAGTTGTAGTCATAGGTGAGCTCAGTCCCAGCAGGCATGTCCTTCAGTGCATACAACCCAATCCGATATACACCATTCACAGACCTGAGGGGAAAATACAATCAAATACCCCAAAAATTCAACATAAAATAATTTTTGTGCACAGAGTGGCAGTGCAAGAGACAGGCAGCAACACCTCCGCTGTGCCCTGGCTTATGCTTGTGCAGCTCTTTCATTTATCTCTTACAATAAATCTTGAAAGCCAAAAAGAGAACACATTTAACAAGAGTAGTAATGCCAGGGTCTCCCCACCCTCACAGGGCACATTTCCTTTCCAATATTCTATCTAAGCTGGCAGTGAGAAGACATTGCCACGTGTCCTGTCACTCCAGGCCCTTGTAAATGATCTCTCTCTATCTTTCCTGCAGCTCCTTCAGGTACTAGAAGGACACAATTAGGTCACTTGCAGCTCTTCTTCTCCAGGCTGAACAGTCCCAATTCTCTCAGCCTTTCCTCATAGCAGAACTGCTCCTTCTCTCTAATTAATTTGGTGCCTCCTCCAGACCCACTCCAGCACCTCCGTGTCCTTCCTCTGCTGGGACTCAGACTGGAGGCAGCTCTGCAGGAGGGGTCTCACCTGAGCAGGGCAGAATTCTTCAACTATTTTATTTTGAGTTGGATTTTCAAATGTAAAACTTTACTATTGTTTAAATCTAGAATTATCTGAGAACCATGAGCTACTTTGATGTACAGTGACTCCTGTTCCACCATCTGCCCTTCCCCTGCAAATCACTCACAACAAATCCCTCAGCAGTATTTCCTCATAAGTGCTGGTATGACACAGGGTGTGCTGGAATTCCACTATTTCCTTTCTTCCTGCTTCAAAAAAATATTTGAATTGTCAAAACAAAGGGTTTATATACAGATAGATTATTTTAGAGCACTACCCAGGCTTCAACCTTTGCAGCAGATTAAGAGTGTGAAAACCAGCAATACTGAGAGGGAAACAGCCCAGTGTAACCAGTAATGCTGGGAGGGCAATGTCCCAGTGTGACAGCCACCAGTGCTGGATCTGCCAGCAAACTTGGATCCTGTCTCCAAAGCATCCAGCACTCACCAACACTACACAATTTCTCCTGAGCAATGTGAGCACCTGTAAGGATTATTTCCAGCTTGGCTCCCTATTGACTTCACCATAGGTAATAATGTGCTCTGATTCCATTGATACAGGAGGTTGAATAAATGCTTTATTAAGGTATACTATATTACACTAATACTATACTGTATTAAAGAGAGAGACACTATACTAAAGAGATATTATACTAAAGAGATGCTATATTAAAAAGATACTAAAGAAAAACCCATCTGAGACAGTCACAACACAGCTTTGACCCAACTGGCCAATCAATCCAAACAACCATCACTGGTGTCTAATTAACAAATCACTTTGGGTAAACAATCTCCGTAATATATTCCACATGTGCCAAACAACAAGAGTAGAAAGTAGAAACAAGAATCGTTTTCTCTTCTTCTCTAAATTTCTCACTGCCTTCCCCAGGAAAAATCCCAGGAGAGAGAATTATGTCTCTCTCTGTTCAGAGAATGTGAATACCACAACTCCCCTCCCTATTTTTAGATCTGACTCCCTCAGCTGAAGTGGTTCTCCCTCTCTCTGGGCACACAGGTGTTGCAGGGAGCAGAATCCCTTTGCTCACCATTTCTGCATCTCACAGTTGGGGTTGCAGCTGTGGTTGATGAAGCGAGCCTCGTTGCCCATGCGGTAGCTGTCGATGACCATGCCGCTGTCCAGGTTCAGGCAGTAATGGTCACTGTGGTTGTGGTACTGCTCAATCATCCTGTTCCTGTGGGGCAACACGGGGGGAATCTTGTCATTCTGCTTGTCCCCACACAGCACACAGGGAGTGAGAGCACATCTCAGAGAGGGTTTTGGTCCTAGGTTGGAAATGGGTGTGTGTATTCTGTTCCTATCTGCGGAGCAGTTATCTTCTGTTCATTGGGCAATTCTCTTTATCTCTTCCACAACCAATCCTCCCTCCAGGAGATATCTTCTGTTAATGAGTCATTAACTATTAATTATCTTCTGCTCATGGCCAGTGAGTGTCCCTGCATGGCTGATCAAATTCCAGCATCCCACGGGGAGAGGCTCTGCCCAGGGGAGGAGCCAAGCATTCCTACCTGGATATAATCTGAGGTTTGGGACACCCCAGCAGCCTTTGCCCCCTGCATTCCCTCTCTCCATGCCCCTAAAGGTCATTTGTGAGCTTTCCATGCTAAATGCACTTTGCATTTATAGGGCAGATGAGGCAGATGATCCATTACAAACATTAATCACCCCTCAAAACTGGACTGGGAAAAACCTGGTTAACCAAAACCCCCAGAATTCTAAACCTTCCTTTTCCCCCTCATCCTCGTTTTTGTGCCAGCCTCAGGATATCCCAACCACTCCAATCAACACATGCATGACCTAGAGTAGAATTTATAATTACTATTAAATGCCATAAAATATGTACCAGTGCTGCAAGTTACTCATTGCAAGGACCTCTACACTGGATTCACACAGAGTTTAACTCTCCATGTCCCTCAAAGCCATTTATGAGCCTTGCATGCCGAAGCAGCAAAGAAATATTTCTACCTGAATTCTTGCTCACTAACAACTTCTCCCAGGTACTCGATGATGAACTGTCCTGCCTTCAGGGGCTCTTTGGTGCGGATGCCCCAGCCCTTCTCCTCAGCCCTGAACCTCTCCAGGCACTGCACCCACTCGTGCCTCTGGATGCGCTGGTTGCAGCACTGCTCCCCGCAGGGACACGTGTTGGGGGAGCACTCTGCAAAGATCATCCTGCAACAGACAGCACACAGCGTGAAGGGAGGGGAACAGGCCTTTGGCATCTGTCATGTAAGGAATAAAGTAATAAATATGAAAAAAAAAAGAAAATAAATAATGAACGAAATAATAAATAAAATAAAAAGTAAATCGATATATTAAATCAAGATATAAATATAGAAATCATCCCATAAGTTATATATAAAATAATTTATAAATATATAAATATATAAAAATATAAAAATAAAAATACAATATAGAAATAATATATAATATATAATATATAA
>JAWWEY010000099.1:4921127-4933975 GCA_035582745.1 Loriotus luctuosus
GGAAAGGAAAGGAAAGGAAAGGAAAGGAAAGGAAAGGAAAGGAAAGGAAAGGAAAGGAAAGGGGAAAAAGGAAAAAGAAAATCCTCCATATATTCCTCCTCTCAACTGAATCCAAACTCCTTGATTTTCAGAAGAGTTTGGAGAAGACCAGCCCTCCCAGCCCCTCTGGATGAGCAATCCCAGGTCTCAGCCACAGTCCCACCATTCAGGGCACTGGCAAGGAGATGAAACCCTGAGTGGCTTTGTGCTGCTGATCCCATCCCTCTGTGCTGGGAGGTGCTTTTTCATTCTGGAAAAGCATTCCCTTCCCCTCCTTGGGCAGAACTGCTCACCAGGAACTGCAGAAAGGTGAAAAGCCATAAAGAAAATTCTCAAGATTTAAAAATTCTTTAGATTTCTCCCTTGCTGTGTTGCTTTTCCTTTTCAAGACCTTGTCACAATAAAACCCACAAATATTTCTGCTCCAGTCCATCATGGCAAATCTGTTACAACCCTGGGGCCTAAACCTGTGAGGATGATGATGATCTACACACAGAGCAGCACTGGATTTTAGGCACCTGCAGAACACATTTCACTCTGTGTTCCCAGCACACAGGGCTGGTTGGTACTTGCTAAATCCCTGGATGATGTCACCAGGCAGCAGGAAGCACAATTATCATTCCTTGGTTCAAAACCAATTTTAGAAAGACACAGGAATCCCACAACTGCTGCAGGGTGAAGGGACAGGGCTGGGAATGGCAGCTCTGCTGAGAACACGAGTGAAAATCTATTTGTTTCCCTTTTTACACATAAATATTTTCTTATAGTAAACTGCTTTATTTTCCTGAAATTTCAACTTTTAGAGAATTCCAATTACTCTTGAAAGCAAAGGCTGTGGGAGTCATGAAAATGTCACAGAAAAACCTGGTATTGCAGTTATGAAAATGCTGAGATATTAAAAACTCTGATCAGTACAAAACCCCAGACAAGCAAAAATGCATGTGGTAGTGCAAGAGGAGAATGTGCATATCCTGAAAATATCTAAAAGACAAAATCCAGAATGCAAAATCCCAGATTTTTGTGTTTCCCTTCAAAATATGGTATAGTAATGAATATTATATATTTACTATTATACCATATTTTGGTATATCATTGATTATTTTATATATCCCTCCCTTCTTCAAAGAATCCTGCAAAAGGTAACAGCAGGACACCGATGTTCTGCCCAAAATTCCTCCCCTGCCCATGGCCTCAGTGCCTCAAGGGAAACCCCAAGGTGTGTGAAGATGGGACAATCCTTGAAAATCCAAACTGATTCACCAGAATCTCTGAGAAAATCTCCTTTTAGATCCTCTCCAGCCTCAAAGTTTGGAATTTTTTAAATGATGGGCACTCTTAGCTCCTGATGACTGCTGGAGGGAATGAACAAGAGCACTTTCCCAAGGATTCCAACCTCTCAAGAGCTGAGCTGAGCTGGGCTGGGGCACTGCACAGGTGCTCAGCACTGAGAAGAGCTCTCCTGGTTCCAGCTGGGACAGGGTGAATTTGTCCCAGTGATGCCTCAGGGTTTAGTTTTTATATTTTTCAAGTTCTGTGCTACTTTACTGTGTGGGTCTGGGCTTCATATTAGGGGATGGTGAGCTCTCTGCACAGAGAGCAGGGAGACAAAACAATTCCTTCTCCAGCTGGGCACCAAGGACAAATGATCCAGATTTCAGGCCCAAGAGCACCTGAACCAGGCATCATTTGTGCTTCTTGGCCTTCGTTTCCCGCTGCCCTTTTCATGACAATTATTACTACTGTTATTATTATTATATATAATTTTATTTCAATTATTAAAGAGTTCTTAACTCATGAGTTTCACTTTATTCTGACCCTCTGCCCACCCACCCCTCTGGGCTCAGGGAGCTGCTGTAGCAGGTCTGTCATTCCAGGGTGACTTTTCCTCCTGAGGACCTCCAAAACGCATTGAATTTTAAAAATCTACATTAAACCAAATACCCTGGGAGCTGGCATTGAAAACAGAAATTAAACAGCGGGAGTTGAGTGAGGAATGGACTGTAATTCATAACAGGGAAAAAAAAAGAGGGAGAAGGTTTTGGAGGTGGCACTGCTGGCAGGGGGTGGCACATCCTGGGGGCTGTCACCACAGTGTCCCGGGGGCTGTCACCGCCGGTGCTCCGGGAGCCGGGGCCCGTTCGGGTCCCCCTGGCCCGGTTCGGGTCCCCCCCTGCCCATTCAGGTTCCCCCGGCCCGTTCGGGTCTCCCCAGACTCGCTCAGGTCCCCCCGGCCCCTTTCAGGTCCCCCCGGCCCCGCTCAGCGCCCCCCGCCCCACCGGGCTCGGCGGGACGCGGCAGAGGAGCGGCGCGGCCGCCAGAGGGCGCTGCTGCCCGCCAGTCCCGCGGCTCCGGGGCGGGAACGGGAACAGCCGGGACTCCCCGGGACCGGCACAGGGACCCCTCGGAACGGGACGGACACAGGGACCAGGACCCCTCGGAACGGGACGGACACAGGGACCAGGACCCCGCGGAACGGGACGGACACAGGGACCAGCACAGGGACCGAGAACTCTCAGGACAGGGACTGGCACAGAGACCCCTCGGGATAGGGACCGGGACTCTGTGGGGCAGGGACAGACACACGGTCAGGGACTGCCCGGGTCACCCCAGGAGCACACGGCCGTGCCCGGTAACACCGGTTATCAGAGCCAAATTTAACCCTCTGAGTGATGCAGCACTTGGAACTTCTCTTCCCATCACTGCAGGAGAAGCAATCTCATGGTTCTGCTGCCTTCCCCACACTCCACTCACCACTTCAAGTAATTTCAGTACCAGCACAAAGAAATATGACTTTGTCAAAGATCCAGCTGCGCTTTAAATAAAGAAGGAAAACATAAACCACTGAAATCAAGAGAAAATCCCTGTCCACACACAGGTGTGTAGAGCAGAGGAGGTGGCAGCAGGCACCAGAGCAGGAGAATCCCACGGGAAGGAGAAAGATCTGAGCCAGGAATGTGAGGAGGGATTTTTCAGTCCTGGCTGGCAGCTGGTTCTTGCTCTGTGAAATATCAGTCACAAGTGGCTTTGGGCAATGATTTAAACTCCGAGGGAGAATGCAGGCAAGAAGGGAAGGGAGAAGCAGCTCAGGCTTCCTTCACACACTGGAAGCAGGCAGGAGCACAAGCTGCACTTGCCCTTTGCAGCTTATCTTTCCTTTTCCTTAATATTATGCAAATGACAAGCTCCTGTTCCTGCTCCTCCTGTTCCAGTTTTGCTCGAGGCTGTCAGATGCATTTCCCAACTATGAATAAATCCAAAATTTCTAGGTTTGGTCTCAGGCATCCCCAGCATCAACTCCAGTTGCTCTGAGGTGTTGCAAGAGGCCTCGAGGCAAGGATTGAAAGCTCTGTTGTAGCAGAGATTGTCAAATTACCAAAATGGAGTTTCAAAAGGAATAGGAAACATTTTCTTAAATGGAAACATTACTCACAACGGTAGCAGCAACAGGTGGTCTCAACCAAACTTCAAACATGGCTTTGAAAATATCAAAAATCGTGAGAATTTCCCTCATTTCTCTGGAAAATTAAAATTGCATGGAAAAACCAAAGACCTTTGCATGATAAAGCAAAGCCTTAACCTTTAAGGAAGCAAGAGGAGTTTCTTGGGAGGAGGGACAGAGTGCTGTGGGTGGCTCTGGGGGAGATCTCATGTCAGTCTGTGCTGACTGCAGGAACAGAGCTTTTGGTGAGGGCAGGGGCAGGGCAGGACCCCAGAATGATCCCTGCAGAGCCAAAGCCTCACCTGCCCCTTCCTCCAGCTGTATTTGGTACAAAAGGACCCAGCAAAACTCATGAAACAGAGCTCTTGGTGAGGACAGGAATGATCCCTGCAGAGCCAAAGCCTCACTTGCCACTCTTCCAGCTGTGTTTGGTACAACAGAACCCAGCAAAACTCATGGAACAGAGCTCTTGGTGAGGACAGGAATAATCCCTGCAGAGCCAAAGCCTCACCCGCCCCTTTCTCCAGCTGTGTTTGGTACAACAGAACCCAGCAAGATTCATGGAACAGAGCTCTTGGTGAGGGCAGGGGCAGGGCTGGACCCCAGAATGATCCCTGCAGAGCCCAAACCTCACTTGCCCCCTGCTCCAGCTGTGCTTGGTACAACAGAACCCAGCAAAACTCATGGAGCAGAGCTCTTGGTGAGGAGAAGACCCCAAAATGATCCCTGCAGAGCCCAAACCTCACCTGCCCCCTGCTCCAGCTGTGTTTGGTACAACAGAACCCAGCAAAACTCATGGAACAGAGCTCTTGGTGAGGGCTGGACTCCAGCACCAATCCCTGCAGAGCCAAAACCTCACCTGCCCCTTTTTCCAGCTGTGCTTGGTACAACAGAACCCAGCAAAACTCCTGGAACAGAGCTCTTGGTGAGGAGAAGACCGCAAAATGATCCCTGCAGAGCCCAAACCTCACTTGCCCCCTGCTCCAGCTGCATTTGGTACAACAGAACCCAGCAAAACTCATGGAACAGAGCTCTTGGTGAGCACAGGGGCAGGACTCCAGCACCAATTCCTGCAAAGCCAAAGCCTCACCTGCCCCCTGCTCCAGATGTGTTTGGTACAACAGAACCCAGCAAAACTCACGGAAAGCCCGAGCTCCCTTACCTGCCAGGGGCTGCAGGGCCTTCTCCAGGGAGGAAGGCACGGGCTCCTTGCGGAGGGGCCGGCTCAGCGCCGCGTCCTGCCCGCCGAACAGGCCGGGGCTCTCAGGTAACTTTTTCCGTCCGTTGGTGCTGGCAGAGTTGCTGACTCTGCAGCTGCCTATTGCACTTGTGAAAAGGTTTGTGTGCTCATCGCTGCTGGCTGCCTCTGAGCTGGGAGTGAATCCCCCCAGGGACAGAGCTGGGGAGTTTTCAGAGCAGTCTATCTGCAGAGGTGTCTGCAATCCCAGCGCCAAGGAATTGGACTCCGGAGGCTCTCTCCTGACCCACTGCTCATCTCTGCTCAGCAAACCCTTGGAAGGTGACAGGTGAGGACAAGCCATGTGGCATCTGTGTTTCTCTTTGTGTTTGTACCTATCTCCAACGGCCTCCTTGCCAAACCTGTAGCGCTTCAAGGACTCCAGAACCGTTCTGGAGGAGCTGTTGGCCGTGATGGTGTCCATGGAGACCTGGGGCTGCTCGGAGGAGCGGTGCTCCCGGTGCTTGTGGCGGTGCCTGTGCTTGTGCTCCAGCATCCAGCCATAGGCCATCTCTGGGGGGACGCTGGGGTACGTGCTCATGGACAGCAGAGGAGTCCTGCTCGTGGTGAGGAAAGCTTCCTGGCGCAAGAGTTTATGCTTCTTCTTGTGGTATTTGGTGGGGTTGAGGAGCAGGTGGCCTGTATGCATGTAGGAAGGTGGGGGTAGGGGGGTGGTGAAAGAAGGAGAGGGTGGAGGAGGGTAAAGAGTTGGAGGGTACCTTCCATAATAACCTAATCCTATGGGAGCAGCTGCCAGGGGAGAAGGGGAGTAAGGCATGCCATAGGAAGGGTAGAACCCGGTGCTGGACAGGGGGAAGCTCAGGCTATGCATGAAAGGCATTTCTGCCATAGCTTCCCGCATTTTTGGAGGCCTGCCTCTCTTTTTCTTTAAATCAGGTTTTCTAATGTAGTGCAAAGGATCTAAAGGAAAAGTAGGGTGGGTGTAGAAACTATTGAAATTTATCCTAAAAATGGTAGGCAGCAAATCTCGGGGTATAAAATGATGACTTCTGTGGGTTATTCTAATTTCACTTAACCGACTTATTAACTCCTCTAACTCAGCGAGGAAATCAGGGTCCTGCCTCCCTCGGAGCTGAGGGTACTTCTTTTTCCTTTTCCTCTTCTGCCTCTTCATCTTGTCGTAGCTGAGGTAATCGTGGCTGCGGCGCTTGCACTTGTGCTTGTGCTTCTCCTTCAGGTTGCTGAGCACGGTGGAGGTCTCAGTTGGGATGAGGGACACGTGCTCGAACGAGTGCCTCTTCTTCTTCTGCCCGCAGAACTTCTCGGCGCGGTCCGAGGTGCTGTTGTTGTCGGTGCCTATGCCGCTGTCGCTGGGGATGGTCTCGTCGCTGTGCGACTCGCTCACGGGGGACGGCGTGGCCTCTTTGAGCGACGGCAGCTCGCTCAGGTGGGACGGCGAGTTGGGCAGCAGCGTGGGTGGGGACAGCCTCCTCCTGCCCTTGGCCGCTTTCTTCATGGCCAGCGTCTGCACCACGCTGCCCTGCCTGGAGTGCAGGTGCAGGTAGGGCACCGAGCTGGGCTCGATGAAGCCCGCGTCGCTGCTCACGGGGCTCTGCCCCCCGCTCACGGCCGAGGACTGCGAGCACACCGGGGACGGCAGGATCTCCGAGGGGGTCGCTGCCGAGGGCAGCAGGTGGGGAAGGACTTGTCCTAGGGACGTACCAGGAGCTTGCTGGGCAGATTTCTCCAGAACCGTCAGACTGGCGGCGCTGCTGGCTAAAATGCCGTTCAGGACAGCTTTAGGTTTCCTCCCTCTCCTTTTTCCTATGTAAATTGTTCCTTTCTTGCTGACGTTGATTTGCTGGCCTAGTTTTGAACCGAATGTGGCAGCAAGAGTTGACACGGTGTTGTGGAGCTTGGATTGCATCTTCCCTTTGGTATTTGGTTCCACTGTAGTGGACAGAATCTGATTCAGGAGTTTCTTTCGCTTCAGAGTTTTCATTTTATTTATTTTTCGAATAATTGTTTTCATTAACTGGCCATTATTTCTCTTGGCAACTTTTCTGTCTGAGTCTACTTCCAAATCACTCATGCTACAAATACTGGGGCTTTGGACTTCCTCTGGCCCTCGGAGCTGGTCCTTCCTCTCAAAGAACTCCCCGGGTCGATGCTGTTCACTTTCAGGCCCCATCTTGCTCGAGTTCTCTGTTCCAACAAAAGGTGCCACAGACAGAATAGGTGGTTTCATTTTTATTGATGACCGGATCTGCCTTTTAGGTCTCCCTCTCTTTTTAGGAAAAGCTTGTCCTGATAAGCTTTGTTTTAGGGAGGGAATTTCGACTTCAGGTTGCAAAATAGGAGGTTCTTGCTCTTCTTTTGACTGCACTGAGAAGACTTTTGATGCTGGGATCTTAAGAGTTCTTTTGGGGGGACCTTCGAGTTCTGGCATTTCCTTGGATTTAGGTCTTCCTCTCTTGGGTTTGTAAATGTCAGGTAAGAAATCATCCGACATACACAAGCTAGAGGGTTGTTTGTGAGAGCTGTAGAACTTTGGAGTTTGTTTGTCAGTCTCAGCCAGCAGCGCCAGGGACTGTCCATTAGCTTCATTCAGCTTTGGCAACTGATGCTTAACAAATTCATGCTCCACAAACGAGGATGATCCGATGTTTTTCAGGAATTTGGCCTGCTCCAAATTACTGCTAGATAGTGCACTGTATGAAATGTTTTTAAAAAGCTCTGACCTTTCTAGTTCCAGACCCTTTGGAGGTCGGCACGCGCTCCTCGACACCACTTTAGTCCATCGTGGCTTCCTTCCTTTTCTTTTCTTTAAAGGTTTTGATTGCTGAGTGCTGCTCAGGTTTTTTGCTCCTTGGCAGGATTTCTCAGATGCAGCTATTGCACCGATCTTGAGGAACTGCTTGCTCCCAAACAAGCTGGTAAAACTAACCACTGAAGGGGTGACAGTAGCGTGGATGCTTGTCTCAGCTGCCAAAATGGGCTTTTTCCCTGTGGGAGGACTTGTTCTTGAAGTTTCCACGTAAGATGCTTTTGAATCACTTAAGTCTTTCTCAGCACCTTTAAAATCAGTGCTGAGGGTGTGGTTCAATGTCCTGTTGAGACTCAGCAGGGAGCTGTCCGAGGAGAAGGGCGTTTTGCCCATGGGATCTGAAATGCCTTCCAAGAGCTCTGCCGTGGAACTTAAGTGCAATGAGTTGGACGCCAGCTGGGAGGAGGCTGTGGAGAGGCTCCTGTTCAGGGTGGGGACAGACACAGTGGGGGAAGGAGATGGGAGATTCCCCTCTCCCACTGCACTGAACGGGGACTTGGCTGTCGACACCTCCGAGGCACCTCCTGTCCTGAAGTCTGGTGAAGTGCAATAAACTGGAGGCTGCTTCTCGTGCTTTGATGTTTCATAAATCCCTTTCTCACTGGATGAGTAGGCATCCTGTGGAACACACATTCCTTCATTGAACATCTCTTTGCCTACATCAGCGATTTCTTTCCGAATTGAAAACTTGTCCAAGATACTTTCTTTGCTCTGTCTCATAATGTGCTTCTCAAAGGTTTTGCTGGTTGTGTTTTCCTTCAGTAAATCCACGGGCTCATGGCTTTCAAGGCTACTGAGGTTTGAATTGCAAGGAAGCTTAAAGGGCTCTGAGGAGGGCACGAGGGAGTCTGCTTTCAGAGTTCCAGAGTCCTTGGTAGCCAAACCAGCTGGGCTGCCAGTCCCTGCTGGCTTCTTCCCACACTCCTTGCTAACCAATCCCACAGGACTGCTAATTCCTGGCACCTTCCTCCCAGGGTCCTTGCTAACCAGTCCCATGGGGCTGCCAATCCCTGGTGTCTTCCTTCCAGAGTCTTTGTTAACCAGAGCTGTGCTGTTCCCAGTCCCTGGCATCTTCCTTCCAGAATCCTTGTTAAGCAGACCTGCAGGACTATTTATTCCCAACAACTTCTTCCCAGCATCCTTGTTAACCAGTCCTGCTGGAGTGCTGATCCCTACTGGCTTCTTCAGAGGCTCCTTGTTGGGCAGGGCAGTTGGAGTGCTGATCCCTGGAAGTTTCCTCCCCACATCTTTGCTGATCAACCCAACTGCAGAGCTGGTCACTGGCTGCTTCTTTCCTGAATCCTTGTGGACTAACCCTGGTGGAGTGCTGATCCCTGGAGGCCTCTTCCCAGAGTCTTTGTTAACCAATCCAATTAAGGGGCTGATTGCTTGGGGCTTCTTCCCAGAGTCTTTGTTAACCAGTATGGCTGTGCTGCCAATCCCTAATGGCTTCTTCCCTGAGTCCTTGTTCACCAATCCAACAGCAATCCCAGAGCCTGGCAGTTTCTTCACCAAATCTTTGTTAACCAACCCACTTGCAGTTATAGCTCCTGGCAGCTTCTTCCCAGAGTCTTTCACCAAACCAGATGTAGTTCCATTTCCACTTCCAGGCTTCTTCTGCTTGGTTTTGGAAGACTTGGAAGGAGGACAAGTTGCAATAAGTTGAGCCAATTTTTCTGTGACAGTTGTTGCTCCGTTAATTTCTGTTCTATCCTTTAAATCTGAATTATGGCTACTGATAAGGGTTGGAGGAGATGATTTTATATAATCTGTCATTTCAGAATGCAATGGGGAAACTTTCTTAGATAAAGGGGTTGTTTCTACTTCGATACCTTCTTCCACGTGTAACTCAACTGGTGCAACTTCTCCAGCTTTCTTGTAAGACTTGGAAGGGTCCTAAGAGTTAATAAACAAAAAGAGTCTTTAGGAACAGGGTACAAAGTATCACTTTGAGTAACAAAGTATTTTTTTATGTTTAAGTGAGTAATACTTGCTCTGGTAACAAGGTTACTGTATAAACAGAGGCTTCATGATCCTATTAATTTCAAACCAAACAACAGTAATACCAGTAATTTAAATAATGGCAGAATAAAATAAGCACATTCAGCAAATAATAGTGATATTCATATTTAAAGCAAAATGTTTTAATGGTGGACACGCTGAGGCTTTGCTGATGTTAACAAAACCCAAACTCCCTCCCAATCTGGAAATACAAACCATTTAATCTGTCCCCCAATTATTACAAATATCCTCCAAAAATACTGTTGATGTTTATCAATAAAAACTCACTACCAACAAAGTGCTGGGCTATTTATAGTGTGAGAGCACTTGAAGAGCTCACGTGGTGCTGAGCAGCAGCTGAGCAGTGCCCTGGCAGGGCTGGCACTGTCACCCTGTCCCTGCACAGCCCTGCTGGCAGCTCAGCCCTGTCCCACAGTCCCTGCACCAACAGCTTCTGCTGCCAGCACAGCACTGACAGGCAGGAAAAGAAGCAAAATAAAATAAGTCAAATAATTCTGTTTGCATGGAGGGGAAGGGGTGGTGATAAGGCACACACATGGAATAACTGAAAGTCACACTTATTTCCAGCTCACACCTAACCAAACTTGAAATTTATTCTGTAAAGGTTAAAATCAAAACTGCAACACATCATTAATCCTACTGAGAGCATCTCAATAAATTCACATTTTATTTTGGAAGGACATTCTTTACACACATCTCTGCAGTGCAGGGGACAAGTCCTCTGCAAGCAGGGGCTGGGAATGGAAGGATATAATGAGAATTATATGATGAGATAATTCTATTATGTGATGAGATAATTCTGCCCATGGTTCTGATGTCCCCAGCATCAGAAGGACATGGAAGTGCTGGAGCAGGTCCAGAGGAGGCCATGAAGTTGATGAAGGGACTGGAGCACCTCCCCTATGGAGAAAGGCTGGGAATGTTCAGCCTGGAGAAGAGAAGGTTGTGTGGAGACCTCAGACCTTGCAGGACCTGAAGGGGCTCCAGGGAAGCTGGACAGGGACTGTTCATCAGGAACTGCAGTGACAGGACAAGGTGGGATGGCTTCAAACTGACAGAGAGGAAATTTAGGAAATTGATATATGGGAGAAATTCCTCCCTGGGAGGATGGGCAGGCCTTGGCACAGGTGCCCAGAGCAGCTGTGGCCGCCCCTGGATCCCTGGCAGTGCCCAAGGCCAGGCTGGACAGGGTTTGGAGCAGCCTGGGACAGTGGGAGGTGTCCCTGGTGGAACAGGATGGGCTTTAAGGTCCCTTCCCAGTCAAACCCGTGTGGAATTCCCTGACAGCAGACATGGGGGGTGAGCTCATTGCACACAGGGCCAGTGGATTTAGTGCTAAAAGCTGAATATTGGACAGGAAAGTCCACAGCACAGCCACATGCAAGAGCAGGCCCAGGCAGGTTTGTGGGCATTACCTGACGTAGAGATCCTTCTGGTTCAGGAGTCTGACACCCTCCTCATACAGGGCTTTGTTCTCCTCCTTCAGCAGCACCAGCTGCTCCGAGAGCTTCTGATTCTCCTTCTGGCACTGCACATGCTGGAAAAGGGCTGGGTTTAACTGGAGGGGCCCCCCTGCCTGGTCTCCAAAGCTTCTCTCTCATCAATCCCAGAGGTTCCCACTACAGCCAATATCCAGCCACCCCCCAGAGTAATAGTTGCTTTTTCGAGTTAAATCTTACAAGCTCTTAAAGGTCTATTATTCACTCAAGATAGTTTAGTTACTTTTGGAGGCCTAAAATTAGCAGGACGGCTTCTGTTGCAGTGTTGGAAACAAAAAGGTTTAATAAAAGGCAAAATAACAAACAGAGAAAAACTGAGCCAGGTGTAAGAAGTTTCTGCTCTTGGTGAAACACCTCACAAAAGCCATTAGTTTCTTTGTTCACTTCTTTTTCTAGTAAATTGCCCAGGCAATTTTAGCTCTTGTCCAATTGGCTATCTTTAAGTTTGAGGTGAATCCTCAAGGTCTTATGAGGTGTCTTTTTCACCTTATCAAAGAAAGAAACTTCTGAACTTCTTTCTTTTTTGAGGAGACAAAAGATAATTTTGTCACTCCATTAACAAAAAGCACACTCCCATACCCCAGACCACTCCCTTCTCCCCCTAACAAGCAGTGGGATTTTATTGCAATGAACCTTTCCAGACAATGGACTCTGACAAAATTTCCAAGCAAAAACTGCAAGTTCTGCAAGATAAAAGGAAGGAAGAAACCACCAAGCCTTCCTGTGCCCTGAGAGCTGCATACCAAGAAACCAGCTGGCAATGGGACACTGCAGTGAGATCTGCAAGGGCTCAGCCCCTGAGCACATGTTCCCAATTCCAGCACCTCCCACGTGCTACCATGACATTTTATGAAAAATCCTTTGCCCGGTTTTTTTCTCCTGAGAAGCTTCAGCTTCTCCATGTTTTGCTACTTTGGAATGTGATTTGGAGAACTGTTTACCTGGCATGTGAATTGTTTTAATTTAATGTCCAATCACAGCCAGCTGTGTCAGAGTCTCTGAGTCTGTCACAGGTTTTTATGTTTCATTCTTGTTGAGCCTTCTGATGTCTCTCTTTCTTTAGTATAGTTTTATAATATCATATCATGTCATATATAGTATAACATAGTATAATATAATATAGAATAATGTAATGTAATATAATATAATATAGTATAATGCAATGTCATCTAATATAGCATAGTATAATATATATGATATATTATAATAATGATATGATATTATATGATATAATAATATAATGTAATGTAATGTAATATAATATATCAGTCTTCTGAGAACTTGAAGTCAAATTCTCATCTCTCACCTCATCCTGGGGACCCAACAACACCACAACACCCAGGAGCAGATTGCAGCTCCTGATGCTCCTGTTGCCCCTTGTATGATAAGGAACCCCCTCAGTGTGACTCACCTCACCAGCATCCAGCTTCTTCTCATCCTCCAGGACATGCAGGGTCTTGGCCTGGAGCTCCACGTGCATCTTGGCCAGCGACGCCTCCGTCTCCCGGGAATGCCGCAGCTGCTGCCTCAGCTCCTCCACCTGCTGCTCCAGGAGCCTCCTGGGAACACCACGGGGGGACAGTGAGAGCTGCAGGGGTGCTCCAGGTTGCAAGGCAAGATGTGTCCTATTGCCATCTGTATGGCAATTGTCTTTTGTCAAGTGGGCAGTTTGCCTTATCTCTCTCTGAGTGACCACAATCACTCCTCCCTCAGGACAGACATCTGCTGATAACAGCCATTGAATGTCCTTGCATGGCTGATAAGAACTACAGCATACCATTGTGAGATGTGAGCCCAGAGGGAGGAGCCAAGCATTCCTACTTG
>JAWWEY010000099.1:4934075-4949345 GCA_035582745.1 Loriotus luctuosus
GCAGTGCCCAAGGCCAGGCTGGACAGGGTTTGGAGCAGCCTGGGACAGTGGGAGGTGTCCCTGCCATGGCAGGGGTGTGGAATTAGCTGGGCTTTAAGGTCTCTCCCAGCCCAAAGTCACTGTGATGCTGGGATTCTATTCCCAATTTGAAAACCACCTGGGACCTCTCAGAACAAACACTAAACATGGAGTGAAAGACATCAATGCCACAGTTCTTCATCCCTCTGCCATAAAAACCGGCATGGCAATGGCCTGGCTCTTCCAGCACCTGAGCACAGGCTGATCCCAGAGCTGCACCTATGGATGCTGAAGGAAAGGACAGCCTGGATTCCTCCCAACAGCCAATTTGGGCGCTGATCATGAAGGATTTGTTCAATCAGCTGCACTCAACCAGGAATTTGCAGCTGTGTGGGTAATGGGGGAGCCCCTGCACCCCAAATGCAGGGCTGCTCCTCCCTGCAGGGATGGCAGAGGGGGCTCTCTGTGCCCACCTGCAGGCCTGGCACTCCCATGGAAACCCCTGAGTCAGCATGGCACCACCCTGAGCCTGCAACCCAATGCTCCTGGAATTCCCTGGGGCACACTCTGAGTGCCAGAGAGTCACTAATGACTGTCAAAGCCTTCAGAGAGCTGCATCCTCCTCCTCCAGCCTGAATTTCTGACAAGAACTTCGGCAGAAAAATCTCCTTTGTTCAGCAGACTTCAAAAATCCACCTAAATACTGACTTGGGAATTCAGCTCCTCGTGCCTGTATTTACATTCCATATTTATTTCTTTTGTTTTCTGCTCCTCCTGGGTGCTCTGCCACCCCTGGGCCAGGCTCTGTGGTGCCCTCACTGTCACTTCTGGGTATCCAACACTTCTTGGCAGGCTCTGCTTTTCCCTGCTCACCTCCATTTCCAAACAAAGGGCTTGGAAGTTTGAACAGACACTTAAATAATAAATACCTAACTAACAAAACCCTTCCAAACAGCACCTTTGATCTGAGCAAGATGCCAGGATTCTGAAAACAAGATTTTAGCATCAAACACACAGATCCTTTGAAAGCTGAAGCTGTGTGCCCTGCAAAGCTTCTTTCTCATCTAAGGGTGAGTGAGTTTGCCAAGCACACTGGAAATTATACAGATATTTTTACTTAAAGCTATAGAAATACAAGTGGATGATTTTTCTGTTTAATATCTGTGTATTGTATTTTTACATCAATCCAAGCTTCTCCTAAGGCTGCAAATCAAACCCTTCTGTGCCTGGGGAAGTTTCTGTTTCTCTGATTCCCACATGCTCCCATGGACCTCTAAATGTGTCCCTGTCTCCTGCTTCTGCAAGCTGGGCTCACAGGGCAGCATCCAGCCCTGAATTCCTTCCTGAGCACTGCTTCCCTTGGGCAAATGCAGTTTTATATTGATAACAATATTTATTATATTTCTATTTTAAATATATTTATATTTTTGCTATATTTCTATTTTATATATATATATTTATACTATATTTATCTTTTAAATATATTTCTATTATATCTATATTTATATTTGTATATACCATATTCACACTATATATTTATATTCATGCTATATTTATTTTCTATTTATAACTATATTTATATTTATACTATATCTATATTTCTATTATATTTGTATATACTATATTCACACTATATTTATATTTATGCTCATGCTATACTTATATTTCTATTTATAACTATATTTATATTTATACTATATTTATATTTGTATATACCATATTCACACTATATATTTCTATTCATGCTATATTTAATTTCTATTTATAACTATATTTATATTTATACCATATCTATATTTCTATTATATTTGTATAGACTATATTCACACTATATTTATATTCATGCTATACTTATATTTCTATTTGTAACTATATTTATATTTATATTTGTATATACTATATTCACACTATATTTATATTTATGCTCATGCTATACTTATATTTCTATTTATATTTCTAACTATATTTATATATTTTTTTTAAATATTTATATTGTGCCAGGGAAGCACAAAGTCAGGTTTTAATCAGACACATTTGTGAGCACTTTGGGAAAAAGAAAACAACATCAACATCTCCTGTTTCACCTGCTCTCTCCTCCTGGCTCTACAAGGAACAGCCTCAATGTTGCAATCAAATGGACAATGCCATAAAAAATAAACCAGAAGAGTTTTCCTGGAATTCTGTGCCTTTGCTGCCCAAATTTCAAGGCCTGCTCGACGTTCCTGTGGTGTCAGCTGGAATGAAATGGCCCATCTGGGCACAAAGCTGTTCAAAAGGGTGAGATTACACTGCATCAAAAAGCATTTTGTGCTTTAAAAACTGAAACATTTGTTCCTGTGCAATCTTCAGTTCAACTGGCTGCTTTAAGAACCCATCCAATAAAAGTATTGCCCAAAGCAATTGCATAAAACACATTTAAGTTTCCATAAAATTGGCATTATTCTTACTTTGACTGAGCTGAACTGAAAATTCTGTATCTCTTATGTGAGCATACAGTTTCTAGACTTGCACCAATCACCTGAGGAATAATAATTCCATGTTATTTTGATATTAAATATTAAAATTAACAGGTTATATATAATTGCTGGGGCACAGGTTAGTGGTGGCCTTGGCAGTGCTGAGCTCCAGCATCTTTAAAGTTCCTTTTCAACCTGAACAATTCTGTGATTCCAGAATCATCACAGGCACCAACAGCAAAATAAATCTTTATTCTAAAAAGGGCATCAGGGTTTATTACTACTAGATCATTATTTACTGTCATTAGCACTGGTATTTATGTGCAAAAAGGTCAAGGGTAGCTGAGCCTTCCTGAGAACAGGGACATCCATCAAGTCTGGTGTCACACTTCTCAACTAAACCCAAGTTACAAAACTCAAAAAATAATCAATAAAATAGAAATAAAAAGATAAAATTAAAATAGAATAGAAAAATAGAAATATAAAAATAAAATATAGACTCAAAAATTTAAAACAAAATAGAAATATAAATATAAACTGAAAAAATTAAAAAATAAAAATTAGTTTCAGCTTCGAGCACCTGAAGGAGTTAAAAGGAACCAGCCTGTCCATGAAAATGTTGTTTGGGATTTCTCTTGAGAGCCACTGGCAAGCAATAAGGATTTTTTATGCACATGCACAGATTTCTCCATTATTGTTTTGGCTGTTGTACTTCAGGCCAATGCTCAGAGCAGAACTCAAAGGAGCATTCTGAGAAATCACAGGAATTGTTCTGTAGCTGTGGCATCAACACATCCTAGGCAATCCCCCAAATAAAAATGCTGTTTATTTTTCACCTCCAAGACTTTTTATTTTTCAGCCTTTTCTAAAAGCAAAACAGCAATTCTGTGGAATTAACCTAAAACAAAACCCTCTTGTCCCAGATCCTGCAGGAAATATTCTCGAGCTACCCAAAAAGAAAATAAATCAATTTTTCATCTTTTTCTTTTTGGTTTGAAACTCTTTCAGTGGGTGGCTGTGATTTCATCAGCAAACTTCCCTGCATGACCAAAGGCAAGAGAAAGAAATCCAGAATTCTGCACTCAGCAAATTTAGCCAGGAAAAAGGAGATGGAGCAGGAGAGCAGGTCCCAACCTGCTGCCCTGTGTTCCCATTGTCACTTTTATTGCTAAATCTTCACTGCTAAACCATTCCTACACATCACCCTATCAAATAAAAGGGAAAAAATGTCATTTTTTGTTCAAGGCTCAGGGTTTTGGGCTTAGCACAGCCATGTCTGCCTGCCCCAGGATGCTTTTTGAAAGAATGAAATCCATCCTCAGTGTCCAAAAGCAAACTGAACACAGCAGTACCTGTTAATTTTGGGTTTTGGAACATCTGGGAATGTCAGTTATTTCTGGGTTTTCCCTTTCCTGTTCTATGATTATCTCATCAGCAAAAAAAAAAATTATTAATTTTTACGTCTACATAAAATTAATTAAACATTTGTATTAATTTAAATAAATATTAAATTGCAGAAAACAATTTAATAAAAATAAACAATAATATTAATTATTATTATTAATTACTATTAATATTAATTCTTATTATTTTGGTAACATATTTATTGATTTTTATGTCTACACATTTCTGGAGGACAAACTGTAAATATATAAGGGAAAGATTTCTCTGCTGAAAGGGTGGTGAGGCACTGGAACAGGCAGTGTGGAATTCCCACCCCTGGAAATGTTCAGAATTGTTCAGTGCTGGGAACTGAGCTGCATTCCAAGCTCTGGGAGGATTCTGTGATTCCAACTTCCATCACCTCCCTTTTCAGCCAGGAGATAAATCCTCTGTTTAAACATCTGAAGACACTCCCCAGGTTTTATCAGTCCTGTCAGCATTAAACTTGAGGAAAAAAAACCTGTCAGAGATGGATTTTCAAAGGATTTTTCTCCTATTTCCATTTTTATTCCCAGAAGGAGAATCCCACTACTTCTCTCTGTCTGTCAGTGGTGAATTGTGCACACTGCAAGTGCTGAATTTTCATTCTAATTCTTCATTGCTCCTTGAAAAGAACACAAAGTTCCCTTTCAGAGCTGCAGGTAAAGCCACACCTGCCTCTGAATGGGTCACAGGTTTGCTTCCCCTCCTCTGCATCCACAGCAAAAATTCCTGGGTAACTTTGCTGAAGTGTAATTTGCAGTGCTAAAACTTTTATTTATTTTTATATATTTATATAAATTTACTTCTATAGATATTTTTATATATTATATAAATATATTAAATATATTATTTTTATATTTATAATATTTCTATTATAAATACAATAATTAGTTATGTTTATATATTATATATTTATTTATTATCATTATATTATAATATATAATTATATATAAAAATATAATGTAATTATATAAATATATATTTATATACTATATAAATATAATTTAAATGTATAACTATATAAATATAAATTATTGATAAAAATTAATTACATTTATCTTTTTATATATTCTTATTATTGCATGTTATATTTATATTATTTATTTATATTATTATATTCTATTTATTTATATGTATATATATAAATATATATACATATAAATAAATAGAATTATATATACATATATAAATATATGTATATATATAATATATAATATAATAAATTATATTATATATTATATATATACATATATGTATATATTATATGTATACATATATGTATATATAATATATATGATATTATATTATATATTATATTTATGTGTATATATTATTATATTTATTTATTGTATATTATATTTATATATATTTATATTATTTATTTATAGATATTTATATTATTTATTTATAGATATATTATTTATTTATTTATATTTATATTATTTATTTTTATATATTTTTATTATTTATATACATATATTTATATTATTTATTTATATATATTTATATTATTTATTTATATATATTTATATTATTTATATACATATATTTATATTATTTATTTATATATATTTATATTATTTATTTATATATATTTATATTTATTACGTATATAATGGCAGTAAGACAAAAAAAAACCCCAACCTTTGGCTATTATATTCAAAACATGTGATGATTTCAAGCCATCATTCCCATTTATTTCCACACAGACACTTCTGATCCCACTTCAGGAATCAGCAGGATTTTGTTTTTTGTCATTTTTAACAATCCAAAGTGCAAAATGGCAGCAGGGAACAGCCAGACTTAAACACCATCTCAGAGCAGAGGATCTGACAGGAGTTCTCATGAGTCAGGGATTTGAAACTCTGCTAAATAATGCAAATTTCATGCAACAGATCTGCATCCTCTGCATGCAGGGCTGCCTGCCAGGCAGCAGAGCAGTGCCTGCCCTGAGAGGAGCTGCAGTCTCAAACTGATGTGACACCAACGTGCATCACACCAATAACACTCCACACCATCAATAATATTTGCCTCCCTTTCTGCTTTCCATTTCAAATGGCATGCACCTCTAAAAAAAATTTTAAAATCCTGGTGTATAAACAAAGATGTCAAGGATGAAGAATCCCTGCTGTCACCATGAGAATTCAAATATTGATTATTTTCTCTGGTAAAAACTCCCAGGGCACGATCTCTTGATGCAAAGGGAAAGTCTCCAGACACTGTGGTGCCTTTTGAGAGAAAAATCAGAGAATTATGGAATGTCCTGAGCTGGGAGGGACCCACAGGGATCAGCCAGTCCCATCAGACACCCCAAAATCCCACCCTGGCAGCATTTCCCAAACCCTCCTGCAGCTCTGGCAGCCCTGGGGCTGTGGCAGCACCCTCTGGGGAAAAACCTTTCCCTGATATCCAACATAAACCTCATTTGATTAATTCAACATCAAACCTCCCCTGAATAAGAGATTTTCAGCTGCAGGAGCCACCTCAATTCAGACATCAAGAAAAATCATTGGTTGGATATTCTAGACTGTTCCAATACTCAACTTCTTGCAATAGAGTCTTGTAAAAAAAAAACCAAAAAACCAAAAACAAACAAACAAACAAAAACAAAAAAAAGAAAGAAAAAGTATAAAAAAAAGAAAGAAAAAGTTACAAAAAAAAGAAAACCATCAGTGTAATAACAAACTGCCATCAACTCTTCTGATGTTTTTAAGCCAAAATTAAAAACATCATTAGAAATAATAAGCTTGCTCTGAAATGGAAGAATGACAAATAAAGACCACTGCCAAAATGTGAAGTTATGCAATGAACACTTGAGAGTTTCTTGTTCAGTGGGCTGGATGCAAGCACCTCTGTTTGCAGTGCAGGAAAACCCCAAAGTGAGAGCACTGCAGAGTCTGGAAAAAGCAATTTTAGTCCTTACACATCACATCCAGCACACTTGTTTTGTAAGCACATAATTACTCACTCAGAATCCCACACTGGTTTGGGCTAAAAGGGATTTTAAAGATTTCATTCCACACCTTCCACTGTCCCAGGCTGCCCCAAGCCCTGCCCAGCCTGGCATTGGGCACTTCCAGGGATGCAGGGGCATCCACACCTGCTCTGGGCACCTGTGCCAGGGCCTCACACCCTGCCAGGGAGGAATTCCTGCCCAAAATCCCATCCTCTGGCAGGGTAAAGCCATTCCCCCTGTCTGGCACTGCAGGCCATTGTTAAAATTCTCTCCCTGGCATTGGAAGGCCACAACGAGGCCATCCCCAAATTCCCCTTCTCTTTAGGGTGATTCTTCCTCAAGGGCAATTCCAGTCAGGGAATGCCAGGGGACAGGAAAAGGTTTGGGTATGGCAGGGGACAGGAAAAGGTTTGGGTATGGCAGGGGAAAGGAAAAGGTTTGGGTATGGCAGGGGACAGGAAAAGGTTTGGGTATGGCAGGGGACAGGAAAAGGTTTGGGTATGGCAGGGGAAAGGGTCTGGGTATGGCAGGGGAAAGGAAAAGGGTCTGGGCATGCCAGGGGAAAGGGACTGGGTATGCCAGGGGAAAGGAAAAGGGTCTGGGCATGCCAGGGGAAAGGGACTGGGTATGCCAGGGGAAAGGAAAAGGTTTGGGTATGTCACGGGAAAGGGTCTGGGTATGGCAGGGGAATGGAAAACTATCTGGGTATGCCAGGGGACAGGAAAAGGGAATGCCAGGGGAAAGGAAAAGGATCTGGGTATGCCAGGGGAAAGGATCTGGGTATGCCAGGGGAAAGGAAAAGGTTTGGGTATGGCAGGGGAAAGGAAAAGGTTTGGGTATGCCAGGGGAAAGGGTCTGGGTATGGCAGGTGAAAGGAAAAGGGAATGCCAGGGGACAGGAAAAGGTTTGAGTATGCCAGGGGAAAGGAAAAGGGAATGCCAGGGGACAGGAAATGGGTATGGCAGGGGAAAGGAAAAAGGTCTGGATATGCCAGGGGACAGGAAAAGGGTCTGGGTATGCCAGGGGACAGGACAAGATCTGGGTATGCCAGGGGACAGGAAAAGGGTCTGGGCATGCCAGGGGACAGGGAAAGGGTCTGGGCATGCCAGGGGACAGGGAAAGGGTCTGGGCATGCCAGGGGACAGGACAAGATGTGGGTATATCAGGCACACATCACCTCAGCACAAGGTGAGGAATTTTCCTTCCCCTTGGGCAGGTTGTGCCAGGACACACTGATGCAGGGAGCCCTGAGAACAGGACCCAGGCTGGAGACATGGAAATGCTTCAGCCTTGGGAAGCTCTGGAGCAGGAACAGCCTGAACAGAAAATCCCTGCAAAGGAAGGACTCCAACTTCCAGGGATTCCCTGGATTGCCCTGGCAGTACCACACGAGGGTACATTCCAACCTTGATTAACAAAACTTTTATGTTTATGGGAAAAAAAACCAGCAGGCTGTAACCAAACCCTTCAAAAATTCAGCATCTATGCAACTGTAGTTGTAATCCTTGCCACTTATCCTGTTTTCCCTATCTGCCACTGCTGCTCTGATCACATCATGGAGATGACAAAAACAAATCCTCGAGGCAGGGCTACTTCCTGCTGTTTGGAAAAGCCCTGGCACATCTCTCCAGCCACTGCATTTACATGCAGTTATCCCCAGGCTGCTTTCTAACTCAGGTGGAAAAGTTTATTTTACTTTTCAGACCCTGTCTGAGCAGTGACAGGTGAGACACAGCAAAACAAGTGCTTCTAACAGGTAGGAAAAAATAGAAATGCAAGCAGCAGAGACGAGCACAGCACATCCAGAGCCCCATCTCAAACCCCTCCACTTTGTCACAGAAAAGAGACTGAAAATCTCCCCAGTACTTTTCAGAAATGAACCCAGGAATCATCTTTCACTGCTGTTGAAACAACAAACTGGCACACTGTGAAAGAGCATTTTTTTTCCTCCTAATGGCCACAAAATAAAACCATTTCTAACTCCAGCCACTTCAGTCTCAGAGGTTACACAGAAAACCAGCAGAACACAGCAATGCAGAGATGCTGAAGCTTTTAAACCCAGCTTCAGTGTACCATGACTTGCAAATGACCCCACAGCCACATCACTCACTTGCTTTGAAGGACAGTGCTCGTTCTTCTCCTCTGTCATCTTCCCACTCTTGGGAGCCCTTCTTGGCTGTTTGATGCTGGTTTTTATGGCAGGCCTGCAGACATAATTCTCCAGGTTCTTGGGAGGTTTTTTTGTCCTCTTGGCTTGAAGGCCAATCTTCAGTTTGAGGTTTCCCTCCGAGAAGTTGGTTTCTTTCACTGAGAACTGCTGCTGTGCATCGCCCAGAGCCTCGCTCTTGCTGCTCTCTGTGCTCCCCTCCCTGCTCTTCTTCTTCCCCTCCTCCTCCTCCTTGCTGCAGCCTTCGAGCTCCGCTTCCCCTTTGCCCACCAAGGTGCCAATGTTTGCCACAGAGGGGCTTTTCCCAGCAAACCCTTCAGAATCAGAACCCAAGCCTAACATAGCAGTATTCCGAGGGTCCATCACAGAATATTTGCCTTCAGGTGATTTTTTTTAGGGAAGATTTACAGAGATATGTTCCTCAGGAGAGCTGTTCCACTATGGGCAGTCAGCATCTTTCACTCTGTGGGAGGAAAAGACAGACAGCATCAACTTGGATTTTCTAGCAGAAATTAAATTAATGTTAAATAAAAACAATATAGAAATATAAAAACAATATAGAAAAAATAATAACATATAAAACCAATATATAATAATATATAAAACCAATATATATAATATATAAAACCAATATATAAATAATATATATAAAACCAATATATAAATAATATATATAAAACCAATATAAATAATATATAAAACCAATTTATATAATATATAAAACCAATATATAAATAATATATAAAAAACCAATATATAAATAATATATAAAAAACCAATATATAAATAATATATACAAAACCAATATATAAATAATATATAAAACCAATATATAAATATATAAAACCAATATATAAATAATATATAAAACCAATATATATAATATATAAAACCAATATATAAATAATATATATAAAACCAATATATAATATATAAAACCAATATATAAATAACATATATAAAATCAATGTATAATAATATATAAAACCAATATTAAAATAATAACATATAACACCAATAAATAATATCTAAAGCTATATATAACATATAACCCCTATATATAAATAATAATATATAAACCCTATATATATAATATCTAAAACCAATATATATAATACATAAAATCAATATATAATACATAAAACCAGTACATAAATAATATATATGAAACCAATATATAAATAATAATATCTAAAACCAATATATAATAATATATGAAACCAATATATACATAATATCTAACCAATATACACATAATATCTAACCCAAATATATAAATAATAATATATAAACCCTACATATTATATAAAGCAATATATAAATAATAATATATAGACCCAAACAATTGTACTTCAGACAAGCACAGCAGCTGATGTTCCAAGACACCAATGCTTCCAGTCACCTCCTTCAAAACCACAATTTAACTGTAAAACACTTTTAAATAATAAATATAAAAATAAAAAGTATGTGAATATTACAATTTCCAAATTATCCACGTGACATTTCAAATGATGGTTACAGATTTTAATATTGCCCATCAAATGAATTTTTTTATTTATAACCAGAACCCAGTTAGTCCCAGTCTTGCTGCTTCTGGATGCACTGGAAGAGCTGCAGCTGAGGAAGGAGCAGGCAAATGAAAGCCATGAGAAAGCATGAAAAGCCCAGCAATATTCTGGTTTTAATTATCTGAGCCTGGGCCACGTGTGCATCAGTTTACAAACACACCACAAAACCCACTGGGCAGCTGAGGACTTTGCACAGCTCAGGGAGAAGGATGGGAGAACAGATGCCAACCCCAAACATTCACACACTGCTTTGTGCTTCCTGAGGCAGGGCAAGTGCACACTTCCACCAGCACAGACATTGGCAGGAATAGAAAATTGACCTATTTAGCAGAAAATAATAGAGGGAATCATCTTAACTGCAGCAAATTCGAGTCAGCTCTAAGTTTGTGAGGATCCCCAGACCCTCGTGCAGCACTGACCCTGAGCTTCCCTCCCTGCCACAGAACAAACCAAACCTGTGCTCCTTGTACTTTTAGCATGCAGACAAAAATCAAAAATCCCAAAATCCCAGAGCTGTTTGGGCTGGGAGGGACCTTGAAGATCATCTCACCCCACACCCCTGCCACAGCAGGGACATCTTCCACTACCCCAGGTTGTTCCAAGCCCTGCCCAGCCTGGCATGGAACCCTTCCAGGGATGGGGCACCCTGTGCCAGGGTCTCACCACAAAGCCATTCCCTCCATCCTGTCTCCAAACCTTTGTAAATTCTCTCTCCATCTTCCTTGCAGGCTCCCTTAAGGCACTGAAAATTTATTTGTTGTGAGGGCATTCTAAGGAGAAAATGTTTAAATGTCTTCAGCACTTAAATACCTTTATCACTTTAGAAATGAAATGGATCAGAAACAGGTCTGAAAAAAACACTGATTTGCTGAAAAATACATCACAGACACCAAACCAGCTTGAATCTTCTGTCCTCATCTTCCCTACAGTCATTAAGTCATTTATTAAGCCATTAATTGTGAGCAATGGCACGGAAAGATGTCATGATCTCAAAATGAGTTTCAAATAAAAATCTCAAGGAGCCCAGCATTTTTCTGGGATTTTTGGCATCCTGACAGGTGCCAGAACCCCCCTGGCCAGACAGAAACTGGGGAAACAGCAGCAAGGAGCTGGTTTTGGGGTGGCACGGGGAGGAGAAAGGGTCAGGAATGTGAAAGGTGACACCAGAGAGCACCAAGGCAGCTGCAGTGGGCACAGGTTGGAGGACAGATGCCAGGATTAGTGGGGACAGAAGAAATGCTGCAGGGAGCACCAGATGCAGCCAGTCACAAAGCCAGGCTTCCCTGGCTAAATCCTCAGAGAAAACAAACTTATTTCCATGTGTTCTGTGCACATTATTCGTGGGGTTTTTAGCTGTATCTCTGGCTTTCCAACTCCACACATCCCCAGCAACCAAACCTGCTATTATTACTCATAAGAGCAGAGGTAATTAGATAAAATCTCCATTTTACAAGGGTAGAGCAGTGTGACATGGACACAGAAAGTGAGTCAGTTCAAAGCTCAATGTTAGTCCAACAGGATTCACCATGTCACTAAAAATGAGGTTTTTTCATACACATCAATGTGCAAGGAAAACTGGCCAGCAGGTAAATCATCCTGAGCTAAAGCCTGAATTTGTCTCTTTTCTTGGACTTGAATAATACAATCCCACATGCCAGCATGCACCTCTCAATCAAATCTGTGCTCACACAACTCTCTCCTTCTCTAGTGACTGGAGTGCAGAGCAGTGCCAATACTTCAGACATTTTCTTACAAATAAAGTTAATTAATCAGCTTAAAATGTGAAACCAACAGCAAGACTCACACAACTGACCTTCAGAAACTCAAAATGCAGAGTGGGAAAGAGCAAAGGAAAGGTGTTCACACCCTGCTCTGTGCTAGGAGGGTCAGTAACCATCCCAAAACAAAGTCACTACATTGATGGCTCCCACAAACACAGAGCAGCTCATTTATTTATCCATTAATTACTCTCAACAAAAACACCAATCACGCTCCTAATCACCATTGGAATCTTCTCCCAGTAACTCCCAGGATGTGTGGATGCCCTCAGACCTCATCTCCTGATCCCCATGTGCTGTTTCCTCCCTGCCTTACCAAGTTCAAGTTGCTGTCACTGTCTCCAAGGTGTTCTCAAGTGTTCCCTGGCCCTTCCCCTGCTCCTGTTCCTCAGCTGTTGCCCCAGCGATGCCACTGTTTGTTTTCTTTTCTCACTTTCCCTTCTCTGTGCTGCTCCTCAGGCTCCCTGCAGGATCTGCTCCACTCCTCCTGCAGGCTGTGCCTTAAAACCTCATGGATGTCAAAGGAAATGAGCAGCCAAGTGGTGACAGCCACAGTTAAAAAAAACCTCAAAGAATTCACCCTGAAAACTCTGATGCTTGGGACTTTAAAGATCTAAAATGATCCTGTTTAACCATGTGAGTGAGGTACTTATCTGTGTTTGCTGCACAAAGTTCCAAGTCTTGTTCTGAATTATCCCTCATCCATGGTGCCAGATTAAATCATATAATATACTGTAGTTAAGAAAGAGTTAATTTCTGATTATAACACTTATATTCCAAATCTTGTTCTGAATTATCCCTCATCCATGGTGTCAGATTAAACTACTATAATACATTGTAGCTAAGAAATAGTTAATTTCTGACTATAATTATAACACTTATATTCCAAGTCTTGTTCTGAATTATCCCTCATCCATGGTGCCAGATTAAATCATATAATATACTGTAGTTAAGAAATAGTTAATTTCTGATTATAACACTTATATTCCAAGTCTTGTTCTGAATTATCCCTCATCCATGGTGCCAGATTAAATAATATAACATACTGTAGTTAAGAAATAGTTAATTTCTGATTATAACACTTATATTCCAAATCTTGTTCTGAGTTATCCCTCATCTATGGTGTCAGTTTTAACCACTATAATACACTGTAGCTAAGAAATAGTTAATTTCTGACTATAATTATAACACATATTCCAAGTCTTGTTCTGAATTTTCCCTCATCCATGGTGTCAGATTAAAGCACTATAATATACTGTAGTTAAGAAAGAGTTAATTTGTGATTATAACACTTATATTCCAAATCTTGTTCTGAGTTATCCCTCATCCATGGTGCCAGATTAAACCATTATAATATATTGTAGCTAAGAAATAGTTAACTTATAACACTTATATTCCAAATCTTGTTCTGAGTTATCCCTCATCCAAAGTGTCAGATTAAACCACTATAATACATTTCAGATAAGAAATAGTTAACTTCTGATTATAATTACATTCCAAGTCTTGTTCTGAATCATCCCTTACACACGGTGTCAGATTAAATAATACACTGTAGTTAAGAAATAGTTAATTTCTGATTATAATTATAACATTTATGTTGTCTCACCCTTCACATGAGACTGAAAACAAAATAAAAAAGTTTTTTAAATGCCTCTCACTTGCCCCATCTCTAGGTCAGAAGAGAGCCTCAATCTGACACATGGGACTTAAGGTTAACAAAACTTTTGCTGGATTGAAAACCACCCAGTCCCAAATCCCAAGTGATGAGCAAGACACATCCTCACCATCTCCCTACCAAGCAAATCACATCAAACTCCCAGCCCCTCAGCCAGCAGCTTCTGCAGCTCTCAAATCCCTCCTGAAATTGTTCTTCCCCCCAAAAAAATTAACTATGAAGCATTTCAACATCCATTTTGACACGTGCCATTGGGACTAAGTGCTGCTCATTAATGATTTCTCTAATGCCATGCACAGTTTTAATACCTGGAATTCATCTTTATTCCCCTGGTGTCACATCCCAACCCTTTCTGCCCATTTCTGTTCTTCTGCTCCTCTGCTTTCCCAAAAAGAAAATCCCACATCCCAGATATGTGTCCCCACACCCCCTCAGCAATATTAACTGAGATTTCCCCCTCTGTTCATTCCTCTGCTGCTTTTCTTGATGAAAACACACTGTCATGTCATATTTGGAAGGTGAATACTTTTCTTTTGGCTCTTTTCATTGCTTCAGCTCCAAGGGACATTAAAACCAATTCAGCTAAGTGTTAGAAATCCCAGAATATTACTACTAACTCTATGGCCTCCCACAGGCCCCTCTCAAATTCCTTCTTTTCTTTGCTAAAGAAGACAAACCACACTCAAAAAAAAGAGAAATAAAAAGTGGAATAAAGCCTTAAAGTATTTCTCTGCATCACAATCTCTGAACAGGAGAAACAGGAGCTCAAAGCCCTTGGATCACCTGCACAAGTATCCTGAAAATGTTTAAAATTGAGGCATTTCTCAGGAATAAAGTTCCTGTCCTCTCCCAAATTCCTTCTCTTCTTTTCTTTCCTAAAGAAGACAGACCACACTCAGAAAAGAGAAATAAAAAGTGGAATAATGTATTTATCTACATCACAATTCCTGAACAGGGGAAACAGGAGCTCAAATCCTTGGATCACCTGCACAAGCATCCTGAAAATGTTTAAAATTGAGGCATTTCTCAGGAATAAAGTTCCTGTCCTCTCTCAAATTCCTTGTCTTCTTTCCTTGGCTAAGGAAGACAAACCACGCCAAGAAAAGGAAAATGAAAAGAGGAATAAAGCCTTAAAGTATTTCTCTACATCACAATCTCTGAACAGGGGAAACAGGAGCTCAAGGCACCTGCACAAGCATCCTCTAAATGTTTAGAGATGAAAACATT